>OZ024871.1:42863987-43391487 GCA_964017185.1 Rugalucina vietnamica | reverse complement strand
TGTCAGAGCATAAACTTTACGTTCAATGGGTAGCTAATGACCTAAGCTTCCTTCATGCAGACAGTGAAGACTCTGATCAGACTGCGTGGATGCGCAGGCTGATCTGAGTCTTCGCTGGCCGCACATGCTAATTGTTGGAAATGCCATGTCGTGGCTCATTATTATTTGTTAATATTATTAATAAACCAGTTAGTTGTCATGATTATTACACCTACAACCATTTCATATCAAAACAAAAATGTATAGCTTGTATATACAAACATGATAAAGTACACGTATATACAAACATAATAAAGTACACATTTTTTGACTACCTTTGAATTTAATATATCCAAAGCTGTATTAAAATGTCATGCTATAAAGATGTTGTTGTTTGATCCTGTTGTTTGCATAATTTTATTTCACACTGACAACTTACAAACATTATGCAAGAAAAAAATAAATCAATAAAAAATCATCCTTTTTGTTGTTTACCTCACCACCTTATAAGCAAACATGGCAAACCTAGTCAGCATCTCTTTCCCAAACAGGTGTTGACTCCAAAAGAGACCAGATCAAAGCTCCTGAGTGCTTGAGTAAAGAGGAAATGTCTGTTAGAAGGTTGATCATAAACAGGCTAACAACCAGCCAATGGCACACGTCAAGAGATAACCGGTTTTCAGGGTTTCCGACCAGGTGTCATGTTTCATACCAGCCCGCTCTGCTTCTAAACGATGCTAGAACCTTGAAATTTCTATACTATCTAGAAAGGGAATAAAGACGGACACTGAGGCTGACTGAGCTTAAGCAATTATCCCGTTTTCTGAGGCTCAAGATTTTAGCTCACATAACATGAGCCTTATAGGAAGGAAAGAGGCTGTTGTCTGTCTGTGTATGTGTGTCAACATTTTCAAACATCTTCAAAACCTCTGTGCAATTAAAGTCCAATTTCATGTGCAACATCCATGGCATGGGTCCCTGAAGCATGAGTACAGCAGCATACGGCTACATACTATATTTTACTACCTTCGTATTAAACCATTAACCACTATAATGAAAATAAACTGATTATTGAAAAATAAATGGATTGTCTAGCCATCTGGGCTCCCTTAAGGACGTCTAGACAGAAGGTCTAGCCATTGACAGCCAGGTATTCCGAGACACCAAGTATACCCTATGTATCATCGGTGATATAGGGTCTAATGTATGCACCAAATTTGGTACACGAAGTATACGACCTGGACCTGGCGTATGGCTAAGGTACATAGAGGATATTTACTTTTTTGAGGCGAATACTAAATATATTTCATCAAGTGGGGTGAAAATATTAGTAGTTTTCACGAGTGCATAGCACGAGTGAAAAATCTGATATTTTCAACACACGAGATGAAATATATTTAGTATTTGCCGAGAAAAAAGTAAATTTTCTTTTTATTTTACACCCATAAGGAGAATGACAGGAAGCAAAAACAAACTTTTTCCCTAGCCGTTTCTTGTCAGATTTGACTCATTCAGCGTGTTTATTGGGTATAATATTGGGTGTACACATAGTTTGCACCTAGAAAACAGCTTAGAATTGCATTTTAATGAATGAAACAAAAAAAATCGGTCTTAAAAGAAATCCTCTCTAGTCAGCCTTCGAAGTGACGTCGCGTGCAAACTAGCGCTACTCCTGGCCAAAAAGTGACGTCACTAGCGTTGTAATTTACGTCATACCTTCTGTACTGTTATAGACCATTCATGTTATATACCTTTTCAAAACGGTTTCTATCCCAGAATTGTTAAAAAGAGTGTTTCGCTACGCTGAAGATTAATCGAACGCTGTAACAGCTGACGCATGCGCAGAGATCTACAGTGAAAATAACATTGACCTGATATTTTTCACATGTGAAATGATATATCATTTCACTGTAGGAAATACCATTTCTACTTTCATTTGATATGCATTGATTTCACTGCTATGTATAAAATAAAATGAAGGATACAACCTGTACAGGACGTATGGCTGACCTACACAGCATATAGTCCGTGTTCACCAAGTATACCCTATGTATCATCAGAATGTATGCACCAAATATGGTACACGAAGTTTACGACCTGTACCTGGCGTATGGCTAACGTACAATGAAGTATACGACGTGTACAGGACGTATGGCTGACGTACACAGCGTATAGTCCGTGCTCACCAAGTATACCCTATGTATCATCGGTGATATATGGTCTAATATATGCACCAAATTTTGTACATGAAGTATACAACCTGTACCTGTAGCCTGGCATTCAGGCCCTGTATTTAGCTGGCTCTTCAAGGTAAACAACCTCAACAATACTTAGAGTAACATATTTATTACCTGCCCTTCTGCTGAAATACAGGAATAGATGAATATACGACCTGTACCTGACGTATGACTAACGAACAATGGAGTATACGACCTGTACAGGACGTATGACGAACACAGCGTATAAGACGTGTACACCAAGTATACCCTATGTTTATCAGTGATATATGGTCTGATGTATGCACCAAATTTGGTATATGAAATACACGTCCTGTAGAGGACGTATGGCTAACGTACAAAGACGTATACGACCTGTACAGGACGTATGGCTGAAGTTCACAGCATATAGTCCCTGTCCACCAAGTATACCATATGCATCATCGGTGATATATGGTCTAATGTGTGCACCAAATTTTAGTACACCAAGTATACTACTTGTACCTGGCGTATGGCTAACGACATTGTAACGTATATCCTATGTATCGTCGGTATTATATGGTCTAATGTATGCACCAAATTTGGTACACGAAGTATACGACCTGTACCTGACGTATGGCTAACGTACAATGAAGTATATAACCTGTACAGGACGTATGGCTGTACACAGCATATAGTCCGTCCACCAAGTATATCCTATGTATCATCGGTGATATATGGTCTAATGTGTGCACCAAATTTGGTATGTCAAGTATACGACCAGTACCTGGCGTATGGCCAACAAACAATGAAGTATACGACCTGTACAGGACGTATGGCTGACGTACAAAACGTATAGTCCGTGCTCACCAAGTATACCCTATGTATCATCAGTGATATATGGTCTAATGTATGCACCAAATTTTGTACATGAAGTATACAACCTGTACTTGATGTATACATAGGATATACTTGATGAGCACGGACTATACGTTTTGTACGTTAGCCATACGCCAGGTACAGGTCGTGTACTTGGTATACCAAACTTGGTGCACACATTAGACAATATATCACCGATGATACATAGGGTATACTTGGTGAGCACGGACAACACGTAGCGTATACATCAGATCCTATGTGTCATCGGTGATATATGGTATAATGTATGCACCAAATTTGGTACACCAAGTATACGACCTGTACCTGACATATGGCTAACGTACAATGAAGTATATAACCTGTACAGGACGTATGGCTGAAGTACACAGCATATAGTCCGTGTCCACCAAGTATATCCTATGTATCATCGGTGATATATGGTCTAATGTGTGCACCAAATTTGGTATACCAAGTATACGACCAGTACCTGGCGTATGGCTACCGTACACTGAAGTATACGACCTGTACATGAAGTATGGCTGAGGTACAAAACGTATAGTCCGTGCTCACCAAGTATACCCTATGTATCATCAGTGATATATGGTCTAATGTATGCACCAAGTTTGATACATGTAATATACGACCTTTACCTGAAGTATGGCTAACATACAATGGAGTATACGACCTGTACAGGACATATGGATGACCTACTCAGCGTATAAGCCGTGTACACCAAGTATACCCTATGTATCATCAGTGATATATCCACGAAGTATACGACCTGTACTTGACGTATGGCTAACGTACAAAGAAGTATACGACCTGTACAGGACGTATGGCTGACGTACAAAACGTATAGTTGATGTACACGGCTTATACGCTGTGTACGTCAGCCGTACGTCCTGTACAGGTCGTATATTTCATGTACCAAATTTGCTGCATACATCAGACCACCAAATTTGGTGCATACATTAGACAATATATCACCGACGATACATAGGGTATACTTGGTCAATATATCACCGACGATACATAGGGTATACTTGGTGTACACGGCTTATACGCAGTGTACGTGAGCCATACGTCCTGTACATGTACAGGAAGTATGGCTGAAGTACACAGCATATAGTCCGTGTCCACCAAGTATATCCTATGTATCATCAGTGAAATATAGTCTAATGTGTGCACCAAATTTGGTATACCAAGTATACGACCAGTACCTGGCGTATGGCTACCGTACACTGAAGTATACGACCTGTACAGGAAGTATGGCTGACGTACAAAACGTATAGTCCGTGCTCACCAAGAATACCCTATGCATCATTGGTGATATATTGTCTAATGTGTGCACCAAATTTGGTACATGAAATATACGACCTGTACAAGACGTTTGGTTGACGTACACCTGTACCTGACGTATGGCTAACGTACAAAGAAATATACGACCTGTACCTGGCGTATGGCTAACGTACAATGAAGAATACGACCTGTAAAGGACGCATGGCTGACGTACAAAACGTATAGTCCGTACTCACCAAGTATACCCTATGTATCATCGTAGATATATTGTCTAATGTGTGCACCAAATTCGGTTTACCAAGTATACGACCTGTACCTGGCGTATTGCTAACGTACAATGGAGTACATGTCGTATATTTCATGTACCAAACTGATGTATGCACCAAATTTCATGTACCGAACTGATGTATGCACCAAATTTGGTACATGAAATATACGACCTGTACAGGACGTATGGCTGACGTACACCTGTACCTGACGTATGGCTAACGTACAAAGAAGCATACGACCTGTACAGGACGTGTGGCTAAAGTACACAGCATATAGTCCGTGTCCACCAAGTATATACTATGTATCATCAGTGAAATATAGTCTAATGTGTGCACCAAATTTGGTATGCCAAGTATACGACCAGTACCTGGCGTATGGCTACCGTACACTGAAGTATACGACCTGTACAGGAAGTATGGCTGACGTACAAAACGTATAGTCCGTGCTCACCAAGAATACCCTATGTATCATTGGTGATATATTGTCTAATGTGTGCACCAAATTTGGTACATGAAATATACGACCTGTACAAGACGTTTGGTTGACGTACACCTGTACCTGACGTATGGCTAACGTACAAAGAAATATACGACCTGTACCTGGCGTATGGCTAAAGTACAATGAAGAATACGACCTGTAAAGGACGCATGGCTGACGTACAAAACGTATAGTCCGTACTCACCAAGTATACCCTATGTATCATCAGTGATATACTGTCTAACGTGTGCACTAAATTCGGTTTACCAAGTATACGACCTGTACCTGGCGTTTGGCTAACGTACAATGGAGTACATGTCGTATATTTCATGTACCAAACTAATGTATGCACCAAATTTCATGTACCGAACTGATGTATGCACCAAATTTGGTACATGAAATATACGACCTGTACAGGACGTATGGCTGACGTACACCTGTACAGGACGTATGGCTAACGTTCAAAGAAGTATACGACCTGTACAGGACGTGTGGTTAAAGTACACAGCATATAGTCCGTGCCCACCAAGTATACCCTATGTATCATTGGTGATATATGGTCTAATGTGTGCACAAAATTTGGTATACCAAGTATACGACCAGTACCTGGCGTATGGTTAACGTACAATGAAGTATACGACCTGTACAGGACGTATGGCTGACGTACAAAACATAGTCCGTGCTCACCAAGTATACCCTATGTATTATCGGTGATAAATGGTCTGATGTATGCACCAAGTTTGGTAGATGAATATACGACCTGTACCTGACGTATGACTAACGAACAATGGAGTATACGACCTGTACAGGACGTATGACGAACACAGCGTATAAGACGTGTACACCAAGTATACCCTATGTTTATCAGTGATATATGGTCTGATGTATGCACCAAATTTGGTACATGAAATACACGTCCTGTAGAGGACGTATGGCTAACGTACAAAGACGTATACGACCTGTACAGGACGTATGGCTGAAGTTCACAGCATATAGTCCCTGTCCACCAAGTATACCATATGCATCATCGGTGATATATGGTCTAATGTGTGCACCAAATTTTATTACACCAAGTATACTACTTGTACCTGGCGTATGGCTAACGACATTGTAGCGTATATCCTATGTATCGTCGGAATTATATGGTCTAATGTATGCACCAAATTTGGTAAACGAAGTATACGACCTGTACCTGACGTATGGTTAACGTACAATGAAGTATATAACCTGTACAGGACGTATTGCTGTACACAGCATATAGTCCGTCCACCAAGTATATCCTATGTATCATCGGTGATATATGGTCTAATGTGTGCACCAAATTTGGTATGTCAAGTATACGACCAGTACCTGGCGTATGGCCAACAAAAAATGAAGTATACGACCTGTACAGGACGTATGGCTGACGTACAAAACGTATAGTCCGTGCTCACCAAGTATACCCTATGTATCATCAGTGATATATGGTCTAATGTATGCACCAAATTTTGTACATGAAGTATACAACCTGTACTTGATGTATACATAGAATATACTTGATGAGCACGGACTATACGTTTTGTACGTTAGCCATACGCCAGTTACAGGTCGTGTACTTGGTATACCAAACTTGGTGCACACATTAGACAATATATCACCGATGATACATAGGGTATATTTGGTGAGCACGGACAACACGTAGCGTATATCCTATGTGTCATCGGTGATATATGGTATAATGTATGCACCAAATTTGGTACACGAAGTATACGACCTGTACCTGACATATGGCTAACGTACAATGAAGTATATAACCTGTACAGGACGTATGGCTAAAATACACAGCATATAGTCCGTGTCCACCAAGTATATCCTATGTATCATCGGTGATATATGGTCTAATGTGTGCACCAAATTTGGTACACCAAGTATACGACCAGTACCTGGCGTATGGCTACCGTACACTGAAGTATACGACCTGTACAGGAAGTATGGCTGACGTACAAAACGTATAGTCCGTGCTCACCAAGAATACCCTATGCATCATTGGTGATATATTGTCTAATGTGTGCACCAAATTTGGTACATGAAATATACGACCTGTACAAGACGTTTGGTTGACGTACACCTGTACCTGACGTATGGCTAACGTACAAAGAAATATACGACCTGTACCTGGCGGTGTTGAAAGCTGTTATATTTGATTTTAAGTGTTTGAATTTCATGTGTAATTATAGGAGAAATAGCAATTTATTATCATATCAATATATAGCATTTACAGGTAAGGGGGGGTCATAATATTATGACCCGCGGGTCACTTTTTGCCTATAATATTTTGACCCCCCCCCCCAAACAAGTGGTGTCGTGAATTAAACCTAGTGAAGCTGTTTTATATCAATCACATGTTCGTTTTCAAGCATAATTACAAGACAAACTGTCCAATTATCATTATCTAAACAAATTACATACACCTAGTAGGGGGTCAAAATATTATACCATAATATATTGAGCACCCCCCCCCCCCCCATCTACCAGTGGTATCGTGAATAGAGTCATATCAAAGCTGTTATATTTAAGTGTTTGAATTTCATGTGTAATGCAGGAGAAAGTGGTCATCTATCACCATTTAAACAAATAACATACACCTAATAGGGAGGGGGGTCAAAATATTATACCATAATATATTGACCCCCCCCCCCCCCCTCTACCAGTGGTAACACGAATAATGTAATGTTTTTGCATTTGTATGATTTCGTTTGTGATAACAATTGAAAGAGGCAAATTATTATCATTTAAAAAGACACTTGAACTTGGGGGGTTGGGGGGGGGGGTCAATATATTATGGTATAATATTTTGACCCCCCTACCCATGAAATTTATTCTTTGACGAACCTTTGCAAATATAGTATTTTGTTTCGTTTTGAATGCATGCATAAGTATTTCAATGCTGTTTAAAGAAGTTGACAGAAAAAAAATTAGGGGGGTCAATATTTTATAGGGGGGGGTCAAAATATTATAGCGAAAAAGTGACCCGCGGGTCATTATATTATGACCCGCGGGTCACTATTTAGGCGGGTCAAAATATTATATTACACCGGGTCGCTCGGTAAAAAAAAATTATTTTTTTTTTGGAGTGCGAAAAAAACTTAGAGTCGGCGCTAATTTCGTTCCCTGCGGAGGCTGCAGGTGATTCCGTGCTCGAGCATATGTCAGAGTTTAGGGTTTCATAGCCAAACAAATTAGGTTGGGTTCTTACCTTTCTTTTCTTTGACGGTGTCCCTGAGCTGGTGGAAGGTTCTGATGTGTCGTCAGGGGCTTCTGTGTTGTCAGGGGCTTCTGAATCTGATGTGTCATCATTGGCTGCGTCAGCCACTGCCTTGGCAGCCTGCAAAAAAAAATATATCCATTAGTCGAATGTTCAATACTCAAATGTCCAAATACACAGTAACACTACTGATGATACACTGCGTTCTAGGCCAGTAAGGCCAACAAAAATATATGTTGCATTGGTAAAATGTTCCATCGGTCCAATGTATCACCGATTATTAACAACCTAACATCTACTGATGATACACTGCGTTCTAGGCCGGTAAGGCCAACAAAAATAAATGTTGCATTGTTTAAATGTTCTGTCGGTCCAAAAATAAATGTTGCATTGGTCAAAT
The DNA here is from genome assembly GCA_964017185.1 of Rugalucina vietnamica. Taxonomy (NCBI): domain Eukaryota; kingdom Metazoa; phylum Mollusca; class Bivalvia; order Lucinida; family Lucinidae; genus Rugalucina; species Rugalucina vietnamica. Next base: position 43,382,744 of record OZ024871.1, on the reverse strand, counting down.
GTTCTGTCGGACCAATGTATCACCGGTTATTAACTTAACCTAACATCTACTGATGATATACTGCGTTCTAGGGCCGGTAAGGCCAACAAAAATAAAAGTTGCATTGGTAAGGCCAACAATGTATCACCGGTTATTAACTTAACCTAACATCTACCCAACTTTATGATGATATCTATTGGGCCAATGTTTAATTCAGAAGTTTTGAGCTACCTTATAAAAGGCAACTTTTTTGCCATGTTTCCAGTTCTTTGGGCAGGTCTTGGGCAGGTTTTTCAGCTCATCTTGTCGGCACACCATTGTCTCATCTAGCTCAGGAAACAGGGCCACCTTCAGTTTGCCGTTGTTCAGAACCTCCAGAACCTGCAAATGAAATATTAAGTGGGGGTGTAGGCGTCTGACCGGAGAAAAGGTCTCACTTTGCCCAGTTAGTGATGTACAGGTGCGTTCAGTTATTAATATGCCCCTACAATATTCAGAAATAAATTGGCAACACCTTATGTTTTTGAACAATCGTCACTGGCAAGAAATGGACAACTGGATGAATTTGTTTATATAATGTGATAAGTATGTGCATAAATATTTACACTGTATATAAAAATTCCGGATCTTGTGATGTTGTATGCCTAAATTGATTACATAACATATGGGAGCCAAATTTTCAACAAATATTTCGCAGAAATTCGACTTTCAAAGATTCCACGAGGAACCATGTTTAACGGATTGTAAATTTCTTTGTAAATTACAAAAGTACATTTATTTTTATACTCGGGCTGAAAATTTGGTGTCTTTATGAGCACTACTTATAAAGTTACACCCGGATTTTCATTAATTGTACACTTTAGAATTTCATGGTAAAACGGTTGTTACAATATAAAACTAATCATGCCAGTGATATTTTTGCAAGAAAACACATATTCTACCAAGACGGTTTTACGATCAAAGCTTGCTAGTGGGTTCCTTCATGAGGTAAGCATGTATTAAAGCACTGTGGAGTCATCCATGGCTTTGTATTCTGCCAAAACATGGGTTGGCATTTCATGATACAATTCATATTTTTTTTCTCGGCACAGTATACATGTAACACAGGGCATTGGGACTTTTACAGAGTCTGAGATGCTTTTATTGTCAGACTATCCCTCACAGCTCATGTTAATGATATTTCAGTCCTCGTGTATAGCCCTTACTTTAAGTCAAGGGAAACACCGGGACATTCAAATGCATACATTCCTTTAATATCAATAATGTGTTTTGCGGATTTCGGTTAACTACAAGAACATTGTCTTGCATAAACACTTTTTTCGCATCTTGTATTGGCATGTTAATTTCCATGACCTAAACACTATAGAAGAGGTTTGACATATCACGAAGAGATGTGAATCATTGCCTAACAATAAATTTAGCACACTATGGTATTCGGTGTGGAGGAACAAATTATGAAACTGTATGATGAAATGCCAACAAACGTTTTGACATTATACAAAGCCCTAGCTGACTGACAACATTGCTCGTCATGCTTACCTCATGAAGGAATCCAAGCCAGCAAGCTTTGGTCGTAAAACCGTCCTGGTAGAATTTTAGCTTTCTTGCAAATTTACACTGACATGCTTAGTTTCATATTGTAACAACCGCTTTATCATGGGATTCTAAAATGTACAATGAATGAAAATCAGGGTGTAACTTTGTAAGTAGTGCTCATAAATACACCAAATTTTCAGCCTGTGTACACAATAGGGCTGCAACGATACGCTTGGCTCACAATACGATACGTATCGCGATACTCAGCTCACGATACGATACCAGGGCTTTTTCTCTGTATAAAACTGGGTCCGGTTTCAGGTACCAAATTTCTTCCCAATTGGCTGAAAAATTTCCCAATTGACCTGAAAAATTCCCAATTGCTAAAAACCACGCTATTTTTCCCAATTTATCGAAAAAATCATGCGCTTTTCCCACCTTAATTGCTGAAAACTGCGCTAATTTTTCCCAATATAGTAAAATATCATGCTAAATTTTCCCAATTTTATCGGTACCAAAAATTTCCCAAAAAGGTGAGAAAAAGCCCTGGATACGTATCGTGATACATCCTAAGCTAGGGAAATCAAGGGAATACTTGAATATTGACAGACACTTGTACATAAAACAATGAAAAATTTAATAGAACAATAAAAATAGACTGATGGGGCAACACCTTTCACTGATTGAGATGGCTTACTACCTTTAGATTTGTTAGCCTCAAGTTCTTTGTGAAGTTTAGGATGTTTTCTCTGACAATGTCTGAAGATTAGTGAACATGTTTGTGGTGTTGCCTGTCCCATAGGCGATCTGAGCCTCACAACCTTTACAAAACAGTTTTTGTTTTGTCCAAAGTTTTAATGCCAATTTGATCTGTGACCCTCGCGAAACCAAAATATTGCCAAACTTTCGATTTGAAATTTGCTTCAACAGTGTTCAACAACTTCAAAGTCCGCCATTTTGTTAAACAACGCCGCTCGCGAAACGTAAAAATCGAATTTATTTTTACAATATTCTTGTAAATAAAAGTCATTTGAGGTGTAAAAAGGCCATGTTTGAGTCTTATAAAATCAATCTTGCATTTCGAAGGGAAGAAAATGCATTTTTTATTTCTTTTTTTTTTATTTTCTCCATTTTAGGCATAAGCGACACAAAATTGAGATGAACCGAACCGAACCGAAAATTAAGGAAAACGTATCGTGAATCGAACCGAACGGGTCATATCGCGATGCACCGAGTTTTCGGTGAATCGTTTCACCACTAGTACACAAATGGTTAGTCGTTCATAATTTACAAAGAAAATTACAAAACGTCAACTATGGTTCCTCGTGGAATCTTTGAAACTCGAATATCAGCGAAATATTTGTTAAAAATTTGGCTCAATATGTTATATAATCAATTTAGGCATACAACATCACAAGATCAAGAAGTTTTTTATACAGTGTAAATATTTATACACATACTCATCACATTATATAAGCAAATTCATCCAGTTGTCCATTTCTTGCCAGTGACGATTGTTCAAAAACATGAAGAGTTGTCAATTTATTTCTGAATATTGTAGGGGCATATTAATAACTGAACGCACCTGTAGACCCGGTTAGTCTCACCCCCAATGATTTTTCGCGCCTAATGTTCATTCAATGGGAACATAGCGGTAGCAGTGATCGAAATTAGGATTTTTCTTCACTAGCCCGAACCCTTATATCTTTAATCATTTGGCAAAACTTTAAACTAGCCCGACCAGTCACCTATATAAGTAATGGGTTTAAATGAGAAAATCTACTAGCCCGACAACCTTCTGGCTAGTGTCGGGCTATCAGGCTAGTGCTAATTTCGAACACTGCGGTAGAGTGCACTAGTTACCGCACTTTGTGTTTTTCTCAGAATAATTGCCCATTGCGATGGCGCTAACAGTTTTGTTTTATATAATCAGGGTTGTGGACTGTTTATGAGTATGCCTGTAATGTTTGCAGACAAAAGTGCACCGATAATTATTCTACACAATATTATGATTTGTGTAGATGCATTGGTTATGCGCCGTGTATGTCTTTACTCCAGCAGACAATAGCTGGATTAGCAAGAACGCGTTTTCGGGTAGTTATCTACCCTTCTTCAGTTGCTATAAAAACACCAGAGGACCATTGGTCCTGTAAACGCTCACCTGAGTACTTTCATATAAGACCCTAACTGTTCTGGGAGGACATTCTGATGCAACTAAAGCCTCTGTGGAATGTCAAGCTATTCCTCTGGATCATGGATTTGATCCTAGTCATCTCCAGTATTTCTTATCTGATTATAACTAAAAACAGCTTTTATGTAGAGGCCAATGCTAGGAACATGTATGCAAAGTATCAGCTTCATATCTCTAACAGTTTCTGAGGAGAAGATTTTTAAATATTTTTCTGAAAAATTGACCCTTTTTGGGGCCCCAGCAACCAATCAAAATAAGCGATTAAGACGAAAGTTATCTGAAACGTAGAGAACTAATTAATAAACATTTATGGAAAAACAAAATTTAAATATCTTAAATAAGACAGCAAAAATTTGCAATTTTCACTTTTCCCATTATAAGTCTATGGAAACTGAAAGTTGCCATAGCAACCAGAGTTCTTATCTGCCTGGAACAAAAAAAACAGCTTTTATGTAGAGGCCAATGCTAGGAACATGTATGCAAGGTATCAGCTTCATATCTCTAACAGTTTCTGAGGAGAATATTTTTAAAGAATTTTTCGAAAATTGACCCTTTTTGGGGCCCCATCAACCAATCAAAATAAGCGATTAAGACGAAAGTCATCTGAAACGTAGAGGACTACTAAATAAACATTTATGCAAAGCAAAATTCAAATATCTCCAATAAGACAGCAAAAATTTGCAATTTTCACTTCTACCATTAAAAGTCTATGGAAACTGAAAGTTGCCATAGCAACCAGAGTTCTTATCTGACTGGAACAAAAAACAGCTTTTATATAGAGGCCAATGCTAGGAACATGTATGCAAAGCATCAGCTTCATATCTCTAACAGTTTTTGAGGAGAAGATTTTTAAAGATTTTTTCGAAAATTGACCCTTTTCGGGGCCCCAGCAATCAATCAAAATAAGCGATTAAGACGAAAGTCATCTGAAACGCAGAGGACTACTCAATAAACATATATATATATGCAAAAATAAAATTCAAATATCTCCAATAAGACTGTAAGACAGCAAAAAGTTGCAATTTTCACTTTTCCCATTATAAGTCTATGGAAACTGAAAGTTGCCATAGCAACCAGAGTTCTTATCTGACTGGAACAAAAAAAAACAGCTTTTATATAGAGGCCAATGCCAGAAACATGTATGCAAAGTATCAGCTTCATGACATATCTCTAACAGTTTCTGAGGAGATTTTTAAAGATTTTTTCAAAAATTGACCCCTTTTGGGGCCCCAGCAACCAATCAAAATAAGCAATTAAGATGAAAGTCATCAGAAATGTAGAGGACTACTCAATAAACATTTATGCAAAAACAAAATTTAAATATCTCCAATAAAACAGCAAAAAAATTGCAATTTTCACTTTTTCCCATTAAAAGTATATGGGAAGCATAAGTTGCCATAGCAACCAGAGTTCTTATCCGATCTGAACAAAAAACAACTTTCTTGGTTCCCCCTACCTGTAGATGCTATATGCCAAATATGAAAAGTTTTGGCCTCATGGCTTCAGAGGAGATGTTGTTTGAAAATTGTGGACGACGACGACGGACGGACGCCGGATCATGAGGCCATCCTTAATAAATATGTTGTTTGCTGTCACCCGACCCATAGTTTTAGGATTGGGTCGGTCGGTAGGTAATTTTTTATTTTTGTTTGACAGAACTGAAAGACAATATTTTTTATTTGACTTTTACAGTGGATAGGTTTAAATTTCTGTTCAGAATCATGTTGTTGCCTATCTCTTCATACTGTAGGACTGCAAAATATTGCCTTCAGACAAAATATATATTGAAAAATAAGTAATTCAGAGACCAAAAATTAAGACATTCAAATAAAAAAAAATCTTCTTTGTGAATGTCAATAAAATTTTTTGGGTAGGGGCAATTTTGGTGGGTTGGCCGGGTGACAGCAAACAGAGAATTTTTTAAGGTCGGCCTGACTATACTATAAGCTCACCTTTGAGCCTTCGGCTCAGGTGAGCTAATAACGGGTTCCTGTGAGATTATTTTTGTATCTTTCAACTAGGGATTCACCTATGGGAAGAAGAAAGCGTGGGAAATGTTCCACAAAGGGGTTAGAAGGACTACTTGAGTCCACTAAGAAGAACTGGCGATCAGCGCCTTTGTTTTCACTGTACTATATATATAGATAGTACAATCCCTCTACATCCAAAGCTACTTGGGGTTAGGACTCAGGTGAGCATAATTAATTATTATGGTCCCGATCTGATATTTTTTTGCACCTTTCGCTTCTGCAATCATTCGCCTTTACGACGATATTCATCTCTTTCCAATATCTTTTGCCGTTCCTTCAGTATTTGATGAAATATATTTTAAATACGATCAATTTTGAATTTTTCGGTCTAACACACGAACTTTCGCAGCCGTCTCTTTCAACGCTCTTTTGTATGGTGTACCTATTTCAACTCTGAAGTAACTGCAAACTGTGCAGAACACAGCGGCATGTCTGATTTCAAAAACATCACGATATGATCACATATCCCCTGTTCTGAAAGATTTACACTGGCTTCCAGTAGAACAGAGAATCAAATTCAAAATTTTGACACTTACATTTAAGGCTCTTCACAATCTAGCACCAAAGTATATTGAAGACCTACTTGAAGTCTACAAAGCCAGTAGAAACCTGAGATCACAGAACAATTCAATAAGACTATTTCTTCCAAAAACTGGGACAGATGGGACATAAGAAAGTTAGTACCAAGGTTTAATGCTTCAGATTCAACAGATAAAGAAATGATAGACTTCTAAGGTTTATTGGTGCCGCTAGCTTGTCTTGAAGGCCCAGGCTTCTCATCTACCTCGATTGGAATCTTAATAGATTGCTTTTATTCTGTAACTTGTAGTGTTTGTCTTTGATACCCTCTAAACGTATGGAATGAACTGCCAACCAAAATCAGGGACTGTGGAACTTTGGACACTTTTAAAAGAGCTCTAAAAACACACCTGTTTATCCGAGCCCATGGTTAAGAACGCAAATGATTTTAATGCAAGATGTTGGAAATATTCAGACTTAATCTTTTGGATGTATACATGTAGGTGACGGTAGGGGCAAATTGCATGCATGATATTCTGGTATTTGGGAGTTTGAGAGCTGCATTTAGCGGGCGGGGGCCTAGTTTTGATCTCGTGAAGTTTCCCAGCTTCAATGTCACTAATGAACACCTGAGGTGATGATCAGAAATTGATCGACTCAGTATCAGAAGATAGATAGAACACATTGCTAGTTTGCTACTATGCATACCATTATTTTTGACGTGAGTCACGTGACCAGACCTATTATTTGAGTTGACCAATGGCTAAAGTATGATAAAATGCAAAAAAAAAAAAAAAAGATTGGGACCATATGCTCACCTGAGTGCTAACCCCAAGTAGCTGTGTCTACATCCATAAAAGGGGCTGACCGATAAATGAGGGGAACCTGGCTGTGCTCGTTTTTATTGAGCCCACAATTGGCTTTCCATTGTATACTTTTAAACCACCCAAGGAAATAAATTTTCTATCTTTCAGAAAGATATTGACTCGGTCGGAGTGACGTCATTTATCATTCGTACGAGGTGAATGACTCGGTGTTTATCGCTATGGCCTTACTAAATTGAAAGCAGAAAATATGAAAACAAAATTATTATTTTCATAAAGGCTGTGAAAATATCTTTAGATCGTTACCATTTCTTCAACTCTAGGTATGAACCCCGTAACATTTCTGGCAAATTATGATTTTATAAGCATCTAAAAATGATTAAATCATAGCGATAATGACCGAGTTGTACCCTCGACCGAATGAACAAAAGGCGGGAAAGGAGTAGTTCAGGTAACCAATATTGATTTTTTTCTCACGAAAGAGTAGCTTGCCGACCGGATCAATTGTGCCACTCTTTATTGTGCATGTTTTCCTTTCTCTGTTTGTTTGATAAATTCAGCAAGCTTGCCAAACATATATGACCCCCTAAAAGTAAAAAGCCACCAAAAACACTGATCAGTTTTTTAAAGTCACAAAAACATTACCATTTTCGGACGATGTGCATTGTCGGCATACTTTATTATTTATGTTTAACAACTACTTCAAAGAAAGGACACACTTTTAGGGTACAATATGGACAAGGGATTAATTAATTTATTCCCCCCGGGCAGCCGTCTTGTTTTTTCAAAGAGTCGATGATTGTGATCGGATTAAGAAACAAAGTAAGATTCCAGTGTCACATTCGAAATATAAATGGATTAAAAAAGAAGCTAAGATGTGAATAAATAAGATTTATTCCACAGACCAAAATATTGTAAGTGTATTTATTATTTCCTTTTCGCCACATGTTGGATATCTTGTGTACTCTTTGACAGATTTAGCTTGGTAGAGAGAGAGAGAGAGAGAGAGAGAGAGGGAGAGAGAGAGAGATATTTCACAATTTCTATATTTGTTTTTGTTTTGTTCTTTTAATTTTTATTTTATTAGTTTTTTTATTTATAAAACTTTAATTTAAAATTTAAATAAACTTGATTCAAACTAAATTATTTAAACAATTAAAAAGTTGAATTCTGCAATCGTCTTTCAAGTTGACTGAGATGTAAACATTATTTATTTATTTTTTTTCTGATTCTGCGCGGGAAGAAACGCTAAATACTTATTATTTTGAATTAAAATCTACCTTCAATTAATAAACAAACATTTTTGGCAATGAATTCGTTATGAATGTGAAATATTTGGACATGATTTGCATTGCTTTTCTATAGGTGGCCATTGTACTGGCCGTTGCATTGACGGCCAGTGATTTGCGCATGCGCGAAAATGACGTCACAAAGGGAATCCCTAAAACCTCCTATAATTTAATGTCCCTGCTATAAAATACAACTAAATTTATCAAGTAGAATAGTCAAGTTAGGTTATTTGATTCCAATCTGAAAGCCATTGTCGAAATTGGGGCACTAGCGAAATTAGCTTACCTTTGCTGGCCAGTTGCCGAATTTCGGGTAAGGCACCAGCCACACTGACGATTTCGACATGGTTGGTTGGCGACGTTCAGATATTTATTCTTATAGCACAATCCGTATTCCGCAATCAGATGGAAATTTTAGGTGATGTTTCTTGTGGGAACTGTGGAGCCCGTACGGGCTTTTGAAAGTTCCAAAATCCTCGGAAACTCAATAAAACACACACAAATATGCGCTGATTTTGAAACGCAGAGATGTTGAAATTCAGAGATGTTGACTTCCCCGGGTTGACTTCTTTCGTTGATTCTAGATACAAGAATAAATACCTGAACGTCTTCAGCGCAGCGTAACTGTGGCGATTTCCCGCTCTAAAATTCGCTTCCGGTCGTTGGGTAATTAACAGGACCAACCGGAAAAAGCCAGGACTAAATTCCGGGAATCCGGGTCGTTTCGTCCCCAAACCGTTTCCTCCCCTAGTCGTTTCTTGAACATATTGTATGCTCAAATGTTATCGCCCATCTTGATGAACATGAACTCTTGTCGGACAGGCAACACGCATTTAGGAAATGGCATAGCTGTGAAACTCAATTGACTACGGTGATAAATGATTTTTGTTAACTTGGAATGCCGCCAGCGCCGCACTGCTGCAAGGGTATGATATAAGTTGGAATGCCACAAGTGCCGCCCCACCTCAAGGATATGTGTTAACTTGGAATGCCGCCAGTGCCGTCCCGCCACAAGGATATTTGTTAACTTGGAATGCCGCCAGCGCCGCACTGCTGCAAGGGTATGATATAAGTTGGAATGCCGCCAGTGCCGCCCCACCTTAAGGGTATAAGTTAACTTAGAATGCTGTCCGTGCCGCCGCTAGGGTATAAGTAAACTTGGAATGCCGCCAGTGCCGTCCTGCCACAAGGGTATAAGTTAACTTGGAATGCCGCCAGCGCCGTTCCGCCACAAAGGGTATGTGTTAACTTGGAATGCCGCCAGTGCCGTCCCACCACAAGGATACTAGTTAACTTGGAATGCCGCCAGAGCCGTCCTGCCAGAAGGGTATGAGTTAACTTGGAATGCCGCCAGCGCCGTTCCGCCACAAAGTGTATGAGTAAAGTTGGAATGCCGCCAGTGCCGTCCCGCCGCAAGGGTATCAGTTAATTTGGAATGCCGCCAGCGCCGCACCGCTACAAGGGTATGAGTTAACTTGAAATGCTGCCAGGCCGCAGCGCACAAAGGAGAGGCTGCTGACTTTTCGTGACTGTCTTACATGAGGGAACTACCACTAAACACTAGTTCATCCTATAATTCTAACGTTTTCCTATTTAATGGTGCATATTACATTGAAATATAGTACTTTAATTAAGCTTTTATAACAATATTTGATCTTGTAAATTTGTTTTAGATGACAACTATGTAAGATTTCCATGGTGATTTCGGTAAATCGTCGGTTTCCCAAAATATACATAAATCACCCTGGAAGCGGAATCACCGGAATCACCACTGAAATTACCGGAATCACCACTGAAATTACCAAAATCAGAAATAAAAGTTCATTTTTGGCCTTTGATTATTGAAATTATATCTTATTTGGCTATTTCAAACATAAGAAATAGATACTTTCCTGATCTTACATAGATTTTTTATGAGATCTTCACGACCGACAGACCATTCAGCGAAATCACTACCGGAATCACCACTGAAATTACCAAAATCACCCATAATATGCGCTGCGGCCCTCGAGTTGAGAAAGTTCGAGACCCAGTGGGGTTTGTAGTCCATACAAGTGCCTTCAAGGTCCGAAGAGGGTACCCGCGCCTTGCCTTTTCTATAGAAATGTGTATTTTCGGTCATTTTCGTACCCCTATTTCGAGTTAAACTTTCTGAGAAACCAGATTTATGTCGGTATAGACGACCTATGGACCTTGAAGGCACTTAAATGGACTACAAACCCCACTGGGTCTCGAACTCCCTCAACTCGAGGGGGTACCCAGCCGAAGAGGGTACCCGCGCCTTGCCTTTTCTATAGGAAATGTGTATTTTCGGTCATTTTCGTACCCCTATTTCGAGTTAAACTTTCTGAGAAACCAGATTTATGTCGGTATAGACGACCTATGGACCTTGAAGGCACTTGTATGGACTACAAACCCCACTGGGTCTCGAACTCCCTCAACTCGAGGGGGTACCCAGCCGAAGAGGGTACCCGCGCCTTGCCTTTTCTATAGGAAATGTGTATTTTCGGTCATTTTCGTACCCCTATTTCGAGTTAAACTTTCTGAGAAACCAGATTTATGTCGGTATAGACGACCTATGGACCTTGAAGGCACTTGTATGGACTACAAACCCCACTGGGTCTCGAACTCCCTCAACTCGAGGGGGTACCCAGCCGAAGAGGGTACCCGCGCCTTGCCTTTTCTATAGAAAATGTGTCTTTTCGGTCATTTTCGTACCCCTATTTCGAGTTAAACTTTCTGAGAAACCAGATTTATGTCGGTATAGACGACCTATGGACCTTGAAGGCACTTGAATGGACTACAAACCCCACTGGGTCTCGAACTCCCTCAACTCGAGGGGGTACCCAGCCGAAGAGGGTACCCGCGCCTTGCCTTTTCTATAGGAAATGTGTATTTTCGGTCATTTTCGTACCCCTATTTCGAGTTAAACTTTCTGAGAAACCAGATTTATGTCGGTATAGACGACCTATGGACCTTGAAGGCACTTGTATGGACTACAAACCCCACTGGGTCTCGAACTCCCTCAACTCGAGGGGGTACCCAGCCGAAGAGGGTACCCGCGCCTTGCCTTTTCTATAGGAAATGTGTATTTTCGGTCATTTTCGTACCCCTATTTCGAGTTAAACTTTCTGAGAAACCAGATTTATGTCGGTATAGACGACCTATGGACCTTGAAGGCACTTGTATGGACTACAAACCCCACTGGGTCTCGAACTCCCTCAACTCGAGGGGGTACCCAGCCGAAGAGGGTACCCGCGCCTTGCCTTTTCTATAGGAAATGTGTATTTTCGGTCATTTTCGTACCCCTATTTCGAGTTAAACTTTCTGAGAAACCAGATTTATGTCGGTATAGACGACCTATGGACCTTGAAGGCACTTGTATGGACTACAAACCCCACTGGGTCTCGAACTCCCTCAACTCGAGGGGGTACCCAGCCGAAGAGGGTACCCGCGCCTTGCCTTTTCTATAGGCAATGTGTATTTTCGGTCATTTTCGTACCCCTATTTCGAGTTAAACTTTCTGAGAAACCAGATTTATGTCGGTATAGACGACCTATGGACCTTGAAGGCACTTGTATGGACTACAAACCCCACTGGGTCTCGAACTCCCTCAACTCGAGGGGGTACCCAGCCGAAGAGGGTACCCGCGCCTTGCCTTTTCTATAGGAAATGTGTATTTTCGGTCATTTTCGTACCCCTATTTCGAGTTAAACTTTCTGAGAAACCAGATTTATGTCGGTATAGACGACCTATGGACCTTGAAGGCACTTGTATGGACTACAAACCCCACTGGGTCTCAAACTCCCTCAACTCGAGGGGGTACCCAGCCGAAGAGGGTACCCGCGCCTTGCCTTTTCTATAGGAAATGTGTATTTTTGGTCATTTTCGTACCCCTACATGTATTTCGAGTTAAACTTTCTGAGAAACCAGATTTATGTCGGTATAGACGACCTATGGACCTTGAAGGCACTTGTATGGACTACAAACCCCACTGGGTCTCGAACTCCCTCAACTCGAGGGGGTACCCAGCCGAAGAGGGTACCCGCGCCTTGCCTTTTCTATAGGAAATGTGTATTTTCGGTCATTTTCGTACCCCTATTTCGAGTTAAACTTTCTGAGAAACCAGATTTATGTCGGTATAGACGACCTATGGACCTTGAAGGCACTTGTATGGACTACAAACCCCACTGGGTCTCGAACTCCCTCAACTCGAGGGGGTACCCAGCCGAAGAGGGTACCCGCGCCCTGCCTTTTCTATAGGAAATGTGTATTTTCGGTCATTTTCGTACCCCTATTTCGAGTTAAACTTTCTGAGAAACCAGATTTATGTCGGTATAGACGACCTATGGACCTTGAAGGCACTTGTATGGACTACAAACCCCACTGGGTCTCGAACTCCCTCAACTCGAGGGGGTTTTCAGGTCGCAGGCTGCAATAGTTTGCAAAAAAATATTTCAAGCGACTTCGTCTTATAAGTCAACGGAAACTTTAAGTTTCCATAGCAACCAAAGTAGTGGGACAAGGACAATAAAAACACAAACTTTGTAGAGGCTAATATCATAAGCATGTATGCAAAGTTTCAGCTTCATCCGCCTTACAGCTTCTGAGTAGAATATGTTTGAATATTTTTTCGAAAATTTACCCTTTACGTTGCTATAGCAACCAAACGAATAAAGCGATTTTGACAAAAGTTGCCTAAAACGGGGAGTACTACTCAATAAACATTTATGTAAAACAAACTTTCAATATCCTCAATGGAAACTTCAAGTTACCATAGCAACCAAAGTAGTTAGACAAAGCCAATAAAACAGAAGCTTTGTACAGGCTATTGTCATAAGCATGTATGCTAAATTTCAGATTCATCCCCTATGCGGCTTCTGAGAAGAAGATTTTTGAATATTTTTTCGAAAATTTACTCTTTATGTTGCGATAGCAACCAAACGAATAAAGTGATTTTTACAAAAGTTGCCTTAAACGTGAAGGACTACTCAATAAACATTTATGTATGTTTGTTTGTTTGTACTGAGGTTTAACGTCCCAGTCAACAAATTTTTAGTCATGTCGGGACGGAGCCATCGCTTCCTGGGCATTGCTCTAGGGAGTAAATGTGCCTTGCTCAAGGACACAACACGGTGACCATTGTGAGGTTCGAACCCAGGACCTCTCGATTCGGAGTCCGACGCTCTAGCACTAGGCCACCGCGCCTCCTAGGGGTATTTGGGGGAATATGGACCGTTGGGGAATATGGACCACCCTGATGTTTTCTTCAAATATTTTTCTCATGACTCATGTTTGACAACATGTAATAACATTTTGTTATTCCCCTGGCTATCCGTCCTAAATTATCAAAATCATTTTTACATTCATACCCAAGCTGGTGCTTTCGGACAGGTCAAATTAATGGACCCCCATAAAACAACATGTGAAAATCGTGTACTTAAAATGCCTTAGTTTACACTTAAGAACGAATAAAAACATCAAAGATATTTATATAGAACCAAGTTTTACGCTTAAAATTAACCTTGTATAGGACGTATGGCTGACGTACAAAACGTATAGTACGTGCTCAAACATTGATTGTGGGTAGATCTACATGTGATTCTATATTTCTATGGGGTGCCGTTTTACTATAAAATCCCCATTTTTTGATATCAGAAATTCGATTTATTGATATCACAAATTATTTTTTGATATCAAATATTCGATTTTGTGATATTAAAAAATATTATTTGATATCAAAAAATATTTTTTGATATCAAAAAATCGAATTTTTGATATCAAAAAATCGAATTTCTGATATCGAAAATTCGAATTTCTGATATCAAAAAATCGAAGTTATTTTTTGATATCAAAAATTCCATTTTTTGATATCACAAAATCCATTTTTTTGATATCAAATATTCGATTTTTTTATATCAAAAAATAGCCCTGATTTTTTGATATCACAAATTCGATTATTTGATATCAAAAATTCGATTTTCTGATATCAAAAAATCGAATTCTTGATATCAAAAAATAACCATGATTTTTTGAGATCACAAAATCCAATTTTTGATATCAAAAATTCGATTTTTTGATATCGAAAAATAGACAGCATTTTTTGATATCAAAAAATCGATGTTGTGATATCAAAAAATCGAAATTCGATTTTTTGATATCAAAAAATCGAATTTTTGATATCAAATAATCGAATTTTTGATATGAAAAAATAAACCTGATTTATTGATATCAAAAATTCGATTATTTGATATCAAAAATTCGATTTTGTGATATCAAAAAATCGAATTTGTGATATCAAAAACACTGATTTTATAGTAAAACGGCGCCTCATATATTTCGAAATAAAAATTCACTTAGATCCTTTTAGTATCAGCAATCTATACGTTTAGGAATAAAAAAAACCCTAATGTCGTAAATAGATCTTAGATCCTTTAAGAGCAGTGAAAATAATAGGCCTACTATTATTATACGCCTAGTTATCATAATATCTTCTTTCTAATCTTCTATGTGCATCTTGGAAAGAAATGTAGCAAACTAACAAACATTGCATTGACAAAACCTTTATGATTACATACTGGAGATAAACCTTATATACAGTGATTAACGGTCTTATGAATCATTTTTAAATAATTGTTGCTTGTATATGCAGATACACGTATTCACGATAAAAAGATGAAATCAAAGATGGCTGGGCGAAACTGTGATTTGGAATGACCTTCATAAATTGTACAGCATTAAAAATTATCGTTACTATTCGGATTCATTTTAAAGTTCAAGAGAAATAAAGATGACATCAAAGATGGCTGGATAAACTTAAAACTATGGCATTCCGACACAGCAAAAGCTGATGACTAGGACGTAAAGCATTTAATCAAATCACAGCTCATTAGTAGTAACATCGCTAGTTGCCGATGTTGCATGGGCATGTTTTCGTATTGTAAAGGATCTACGTTTTATTATTTTTTTTCTGTAACATACGGAGCCGAGCTGAATAAAATCACATGTTGCATGGGCAGGTTTTCGTATTGTACATGTAAGAAGATATAAGGCTATTTTTTTTATAATTATTCTGCAAGATACGGAGAAATGGATTTTTGTTCCGAAGCATAGATTGTGGGTACTCGTTAGAACCACCTCGGTGAGGCGGTTCTAACATGTATCGACAATCAATGTTTGAGCAAAGTACGAAACAATATCTTGTTGTTAAAATTTCCGAATTTACATGGGCATGTTTTCGTATTTATTAGCATGTTTATTGGTATTTATTGGCATGTTTTCGATGTTGCATGGGCATGTTATCGAATCGTATTGTAAAGGATCTAAGTTTCTAAGATGGAGAAATTTTTGTTCCGAAACATAGTTTGTGGGTACTCGTTTAAACCACCTCGCCCATGTTTTCGTATTTACGGGCATGTTTTCGATGTTGCATGGACATGTTTTCGTATTGTTAGAGTAAGGGGACATGATTTCGCACACTTTTTAAGCTTTTCTTGAAGTCACTGTATCGCGGCGTATCGCTCGCGTATCTATGAAACTGTTTATACGCCGAGGTATGAGGCGTATTTTGTTTCAGCGACGTATGTACCATCATATCAGGTATTGACTATATCTCTTTTTATGTCCATGGTGTCTATGTTTCTGTATAAACCCCGCCGTAACTGCAGAAGGCGGTCAGTTTTGATATGTTTAAAATGAAACACACCTGACACTAGTACGTACGTTTTATGCATATACTACTCAACTACACAAAACAAGGCCATTCCGGTAATTATGTCCATCCGGCCAATTCCGATAAAGGAGCCTCGTGGAAGCCACGTGGTGCGACTGCTGATAGCGGGGACATAGCGGGGCTAAAGTGCCAGGCTTTAACCTCTGATGCATCCCGGCAGTGCCGGGGATTTGCCCGGGTTATGATTTCCCGCCAATGCACTGTCACATTAATTCAAATTAGATTTTAATAATATTTTTACATTTAATTACCTTTATGGTACTTATTTAATTTTCAAATGTACCTAAACATTATGGCTCTTCTACAATGTTTCAGTTTCATCAGAACAACTCCCAGCTGTTGTACCATGTTATTGTCAGCCCCCGGGGAGCCGGGGCTTTTAGCAGGGGTTTTACCACAAATCTTGCCCGACAGTGCCGGGCTTTTAGCCGGGGTTTAAAATTTGAAAAGTTAAAAGCCCCGCTATTCCCCGGCCCCGGGGGAGCCGGGGATGCAAATGACTGGTGCATAGCGTATACGACGTGCTTGAAACGTGTGTTTGGCATGTGCTGGGCGTGTTCGGGGCGTATTCAGCGCGCCTGTAACGCGCGTGGAACGTACTTATAGCGTGTAGGTCATACGCCCGACACACGTCCAGATTCTAGAAAATTTTAAGCATGTTTAAAATTTTATTTAGCCCAAACGCGCACGAAACGTGTGCGACTTTTAGCGACGCGCGCCGGACGTACACCAAGCGTACCCAGCGCGCGCGGAACGCGCCTTGGACGTGCCTCCGACGTGTGTCTGGCGTATGTGGAAATTCGCAATTTTATCAACACGCCCGGCGCGCGTTTCACTTATACGCTAATGTGTAAACGCTGTTTAAGGTGTAAACGCGGCTTAGGGACGTGGTGTAAACGGGATGAGCTTGGTACCCTCTTCGGCTGGGTACCCCCTCGAGTTACTCTAAACCCACAAATGTGCGTATACACTGACGAGCATATCCACGCCTGAGAATTTTTGTGCGCATGTATGCAAAAAATTCCAATCACGTCAGTAGCGTCGCATATAACTACATCTGGTGTTGGACCACATATGTTACACTGGAATGAGTCTTCCATGCGTATAACCAAAAGACGGGCGAATGCGCTCCAGGCACGTCGCAAAACAGTAAGTGGGATAATATCTGAGTTACTCATTGTCCTGTTGGCGGCACTGAAATGACGATGCATCGACACTAGCGGACTTCCCGTTTCGACCATAGTGTGTAGATATTGGAATAAAACACCGTAATACACTAAATGTTTATTGTCTAGGTTGAACAGAAGATCTGACTGGCCATCATAGTGCAACCGGCACTTGCAATTTCCAAGTGAGGGTATGTAATATATTACACGGGGTTCCGAGTCGTCTGAATTGATGCTGACATGGGATTTGTGAATCACTACTGATGAGCATACGATCCACTTCATTTCAACGGGGTCTCGGGTATCCCATTTAAAGCCATGTTCACAGCATTCGTCGTTGATTTCCGGTATAAACCGTGATGGAAGTTTTCTTTCCTGGCATTCATACTCATCAAACAGGTTTTTCATTTTTTCTGTCAACGGGAAGTCAATCGGGCTTTTTGATATAGATGAATACGTATCCTTATTTGTCGAGTCTTCTTCTATGAGGTTTATATCGAGATCTGCGGAAGCATTTTCACTAGACACCCACCTCTTGTATGTTACAATGTGATCACAGGCGTACACGTTTGATACACACGTAGAACATCGCATTCTCGCCTTACCAGTTTTATCTTTGTTGATCAAGCCATACCCCAATGTACGGCTAAATGAAGCTATGATGAGCGGGGATGCACATAGTTGGTCAACATGGTGGGATTGGTCATTGTCACCGTCATCTTCATCGTCTGAATTTTCACCACTTGTGGTTGCATTTCTGAACATGTCAATAGAATCCAGTCTCTTCACGTGAATGCACTGTAAAGCCTTTACGTGAATGCACTGTAGATCCCACGCGTAACAGTGTCATGGCCATCATTGCATCTCTCGCTTTGGGTCTTTCTTCTTTCTTTTGTTGTTTGCAATTTGTACACTTTGCTGTTCGTCGATTTCTTTAAAGCGAATGCCATATTCTCTGGAAATAATGGATACATCATATTTACAAGCAAATAGATAATTTACACGCAGTGGGTGTACAAACAGCGGAACGGCGCCGACTTTTACAACGTCCAATCATTGATTTTTATGTCAAGTGTGACGTCGCGTGACACGATATGTTGTTCGTGGGAGTATATTTACAAAACCGCCTTAGATGAACCATTAGATGCAAGTTCATCTGTGTTCATACTTCCATGAACAACATCGTGTCACGCGACGTAACATGATCTTAACATGACGTCAGAAAACAATGTTGTCGCCAATCTGATTGGACGTTGTAAACGTCGACGCCATATTACGCTGTTTAAATGCACACTGTGTGTAAATTATCGATTTGCTTGTTGATGATTTTTCAACAAACGATAGAGAGAAATGAATATAAATATAAGCAATGAGTTTAATTTTTCTGATGTTCATGGAGCTATGAACGGCAGTGGGTCGCTAGCAAAGCTTACATGAACCCCTTCGGCTTTCATTCACTTTGCACGTGACCCACTACGGTTCATAGCTCCATGAACATCAGAAAAATGAAACTCATTTCTTAAATGAACATAAATGAACATCTATTATGGTTAATCTAAGGAGTTTTTAGAAAAATGTAAATATAATCGTTTGAATTTCTGAAGTGGGCCCATTTCATGGAGTCAAGTGAACGGAAACGCCAGAAGTAATCCAATATCTAACTTCATTACGAAAACACGCCCATACAGTATATAGAAAACAACTTGTTTTTAAAAATGAAAATTTTCAGTGGAAAAAAAATGATATTTTTCTTATTTTTGCTCAAAACATAGTTTGTGGGTACAAGTTTCTAACGAGTAGCCTACCCAAAATTTATGTTTTGGAGAAAAATAAGAAAAATAGGTATACCCCTGCGTACCCCAGTTTTGCTATATAAAAGTGGGGTCTAAGGGGGTATACATTTCACGGACATGTTTTCTTTATGTACAGTGAAAATATCGGCTGATATCAATTACTAGTGACAATATCATCATACTATAATTTGAGCAACGTTTGTTTGTCCGTTTTTTTTGTTTGTCCGTTTGTTCCCCTACTCCTCCCAGGTCCTTAGACCGATCTTCACCAAACTTGGAGGGAAGGTGGAGGGCGGCCCCGGATATAAGCTTGAGGGGTTCATTTTTTGAAAGGTCAAGGTCATCGAGGTCAAAGGTCAAATTTATGTTTTTACGGGTTACGGGTATCGTTTTTACGGGTTACGGGACGGGATTGCTTACGGGTTACGGGACGGGATTAGGTGGAGGGTGGCCCCGGATAGGTCAAGGTCATCGAGGTCAAAGGTCAAATTTCGAGACGGGTAAAATGGCTAGTCAATATCAATTCTTGTAGTATGACTTTCTGTTTTTCCTTTGAAGTTTATGTTACATTAAATCCAAGTAAAAACAGCTCCGCTCACTTTATTTTACTTATTTTTTCTACTCGGTACTTTAACTCATGTGAAAAAAGTTTGTATTTTAAGGAACATTTTGGTACCAAAATTAACCAGGTTTGCTAAATTATTATTTTTTTTCATACTATAATTTGAGCAACGTTTGTTTGTCCGTTTGTTTGTTTGTCCGTTTGTTCCCCTACTCCTCCCAGGTCCTTGGACCGATCTTCACCAAACTTGGAGGGAAGGTGGAGGGCGGCCCCGGATATTAGCTTGAGGGGTTCATTTTTTGAAAGGTCAAGGTCATCGAGGTCAAAGGTCAAAATCCAAATGTTTCTGTTTAATATGGCTTTAATTTCACCCGTGAAGTGAAAAATAAATATTGTTCACTTCACTCGTGAAATAAAAGCCATATTAAACAGAAACATTTGAATATCCTCTATTTACACTGAACACATTGACTGTTTAAACGCAGAAGGGGAAATGCAAGTGAATAGATCTACACCCGACGCGATTCGAACCTCCGAATGTTCCATGAGGTTCTAATGTGTACCCTGATGAAATTTTGTTGTTTTTTTTTGTTGTTGTTTTTTTGTTGTTTTTTTTTTACATCTGAAAAAATCTCTGTGTATTGAATGGGTACGTTTTCGTAATGAAATTCCCACGATAGAAACAAGGGATTGTCTGTAGATACTATTTGATTGTGTGTTTGTTAACCGCCCAAGTCAACATTTTAGCCATGTCGGAACGGAGCCATAGCCTCCTGTGTATTAACCAGTACCCCGGCGAGCTAATGAGTCTTGCTCAATTGCACAACATGGTGTTCCTAGTGAAGATCGAACTCAGGACCTCCCGATTCGAAGTCCGACGCCTTAGTTAATGTGCAAATACTTTGGCCGTGCCGGTTGACCAGTCGGTCACCTCACGTGATGAAGTTATGTAAACACTAGAAAAGGGGCATCTATTTGTTTTGCACATTTTTCCAATGCCATGTTAAGCACGTGATCATATATTCTAAACCATCACAGAGTCGCATTATATATAAGCAGTCCGATCAACAAATGCATAATTATCTATGCCAATGGTTAACCGGTGTGGTCAAAGTATTTGCACTATACCACCAGCCATTGATAGTAGGCCTACCTCAATCTTCGTATCGCCAAATCAGAAAAGCAGTGGTTGATAAAATAATAATGACATTCGTTGTTTAGTTTTGGTGGAGACGTGAGGTACGTATGGTACCTGTGCATGTATGTTCCTGTAATATGTGATTGAACATTCAGAAAAGCTGACCATACTGGAATAAAGAAAACAAAAGAAACGGTTCCAACGGTTTTCGCAGAAGGCCTAAATGTAATGTTAGCCTTGGTGGAATCAAACACAGGAATTCATGGCGATGATTGTCAACACTCCACTTCACACTACAGTGTTAATCACTGACACAGCATCCACGTACACCGCTTGCTTTATCCACATGTGCACTCACATTTTATGGTAGCTTAAATCTCTGCTGGAACAAATATGGCACAAGTTAGCTAATATCACACATGATAATGGAAGGTCGTATTTCATACGTACATGGTATGGTCATGGAGGTATAATGACATTTTTCTTCTTTTTTTGCGAGTTCACTAGCACAGTGTTTACGTGCCCGGATCAACGGATTTGACTTGTTGCGACTATATTGCGCTAACTAGTCCTGTAAATAGTAGCTAAATTATTTTAGAGGTTTATTATTTTCATAATAATCTTCACTATTCTTGCAAAGTGAAATGATACATCGAGAATGGTCTTTGTTTACAAAATGTCGAAAACATTTGATTAAACTTGTACAAAGTAAAATATTAATCCAAGGTATGGTAAGCCGATGGTATGTGGTAAATGTTATGTTTGCGTTTGTTCTGAATACAAACTAAAGGAAAAATTTCTTGCTACATATGCATCAAAACCCTAGAGCATATAATAGTCAGCAACATTAATAAGCACTTGGCTCTTGAAAACATACTTGCTGACTGTCAACATGGGTTCCGAAGTCAAAGGTCTTGCGAAACCCAGTTAGTTCAGTTTTATCATGACTTGGTTAGTAACCTGGATCGAGCTGTGACCCGTGGTCACAAACAAACGGATGTGATTGTCATGGATTTCGCTAAGGCCTTTGACAAGGTCCCACACAAAAGGTTATTATACAAACTTGACTTTTACGGGATTAGAGGATCTACACATAGGTGGATCGACTCGTGGCTCTCTGAGCGCTTTCAAAAAGTGGTATTAGATGGCCAAGCCTCAGATCCAGTCCCGGTTCTATCTGGTGTCCCCCAAGGATCTGTCTTAGGACCGGTCCTATTTCTTATTTTTATTAATGATCTTCCGGATAACATCAGGTCATCTGTTCGGCTATTTGCTGATGACTGTGTTTTGTATAGGAATATCAAGTCTCCATTGGATTGTCAGATTTTGCAAGATGACCTGAACAGCTTGGCCAAATGGGAAATGGATTGGCAAATGAAATTCAATGTTAGCAAATGTCATTCAATGAGGGTGACGCGGCTACATCCAAGCAATCACATACAGTTCGATTACACACTGCATCAGCAAACATTGGAACAAGTTCAGTCCGCTAAATACCTAGGTTTAACTATTGCAGACGATCTTGATTGGGGTCAACATATTTCGGAAATTACATGTAAGGCAACTAAGACTTTGGGCTTTCTTCGGCGCAATTTGGCATTGGCACCTAGGCATACTAAGGAAGTTGCATACAAAACATTGGTTAGACCTCAGCTTGAGTATGCAGCTCCTATTTGGCATCCCTCTAATGAAACTCAGACTCTAAAGGTAGAGAAGGTGCAGAGGACTGCAGCCAGGTGGACCTGCAGGAGATGGAGGAACACCAGTAGCGTCGGTGATATGCTAGACGAACTTGAGTGGCCATCCCTGGAGTCCCGCAGGGAGCGGTCCTCCTTAACCTTCTTCTACAAGATACATTCTGGTACAGTGTCTATTGATAAAGACACATACCTGACCCCAGCACCCAACCTAAGGAATACTCGGGCATCACATGAATCACAATACACAAGACCATTTGCCTATAGTGATGCCCTGAAAAACTCATTTTTCCCCAGAACTATTCCGGTCTGGAATAGTCTCCCTTCTTCAGTGGTCTCATCCAAGACCATTGAGGAATTTAAGGCTTCCATTTAAGCCATAAGTCCAGAGGCATGCGTTTTAGTACGCCTCTGATCTATATCTTGTAAATAGTTTTAATGGCCCACCCCAAATGTTTTCTCCCTCTGACTAAATTCTAAATTTAGCCACCCACCCTACACCTGAGGTGATGATCAGAAATTGATCGACTCAGTATCAGAAGATAGATAAAAAATTAACAACGAACGCCTGTTACCAGTAGAAGCATTCCTGGAAAACCGTCACATTTATTTGTGACGGTTTTCCGTCCCATTTTGTGTGACGGTAAACGGTCACTTTATAAAAATGAGACCGTTTTCCGTCACTTTTTCAAAAACAGGAAGTAAATCAAATGTGACCATTTTCCGTACCATCCGGTAAAAACATGTGACGAAAAACCGTCACAATTCACGATTTTTTAAGTTTTTTAAACCGCGTAATTGGCTTTATTTCTGGCGTAATTAACCATTTGAGAACAGTTATCAATACTTCAATCATTAAAGTTTGTGAAAAATAACAGTGAACAGTCCTCAGTTACTCTAATTAACGTATATAAAAGGCAAAAAGCATACCTCAAAAAGTTACCAATTTTGAAGTTTGGAACCATTTTAGACCTACTCATTGGGCAGGTACCCGTATGTTGTCTGGTTCCCAGCTCAATAAGAGTATGATTTAACTTCCTATTTTTGGTTTTGAATTTTTGTGGGAACCAGTATTGAGATATTGGACGAAAAGGAAGGAAAATATAGACATTGAAAAATGATAAAAATGTGACCGTTTTTCGTCACAAAATTTTGTGACGGTTTTCCGGGAATGCTTCCACTGGTTACGCCACTTTTAAAGCGCGTGAGAATGCTCGATTAATCACCATAACGGGTATCACTAGAAAAATGATAAAACTGAACTTGGCCGCCGGAAGTTCATCACACAATTAAGTAGGCCGCCGGAAATTGCGTATTGAGGTCAATTTTGAAGAACGGATAAATATGTGCAACGAATGAATAATTGGTTTTATTGAGCGTTTAGTTAGCAATATAAATGTATAAGTATTTTATTCCTTTAATATTATGATATGATTAGCGAGCTGGCCAAGCTATATAAAACACGATCGTTTAAGGATCTTTAATCATAATAATGATAATGTTGATAATCTATTAATCAGTTTTATCTGCAAATTTTATCTGCAAATTTTATCTGCAAATTTTATCAATAGGTAGATTGATTAAATGGAACTATATATAGCTATATACTCGGCTTTATGGGGGGATTAAACTTCGATCTATGCAATCATCGAGTGGGAGATAACTCTGTTGATAGATCATACCTTGTGCATCAGACATTGGCGAATCAAACTCGACAATTGAGAATCAGATATTACGAAAGAAAATCATATTTAAAATGTGAATTTTTGTACATCAACTGATGCGATTATAATTACGAAATCAAACAAATTGTCATGTTTATATACATCTATACAAGTAGGTTTGTATATATATATATATATTATGTATGTTTTATGATTTACATGTAGGACCAAAATTTCATGTTTGTACTTAATATGTAATCATCTCAAAATAAAGACACATTATTATTATTATTATTATTATTATTATTTTTATTATTATTATTATTATTATTATTATTATTATTATTATTATTATTATTATTATTATTATTATTATTATTATCCTGGTCGGCAATCACACAGGCAACGATAAAAGCAATTACAACCGAACGTCAAGACAAGAACAACAGTGGTCGATGCTCAAGCCGCCGTAGACGGAATATTTCCATCGGTATTCCGTTCCATACACATAGGAAAGTGGAACGAGGTGCCGAAGTGGAGCGGAGTGACAGTTAGCCAGCTGATCTAACGCCACCGGGGATGAATACCTTTGAAATTTTATAGCCAATTTAATGCTCAGTGCTTCAAACTAGTACCGACATTGTCAAGTTTTCCTTGCTCTTGAAGTCCCGGTCAACTATATTTCAGTCAATTATGGAATGCACTAACAAGAAAGAAATGATAAATTTTAAAATTTATTGCATATGAGCAAATTGGCGAATCTTTATATCGTATTATTTTAAAAAATGAACAGCTTTTGATTCCTAAAGACAATCAATTTCAACAAGCCGCCATTACGTTAAAAATTTTACCTATATTTTAAATAGGCATTTTGTTTAACATCAAATTACAAACAAACAAAATGGGTTGGGTGTGAGGGTAATTCAAAATGTTTCAAAACATGTCTGGTCAGATTGCATTCTTGGTACTCAACTGGCTTAATAACGGGAAAAAGTAGTGAGACTAACTCAAGAAAATACAATACTATGCATCGTTGATAACTTATGAATAAACCATACCACCCGTAGCCATAGAAACGATCGAACCAAGCACAAAGAGCTTAAGCTTTGGGCTTCGTCGCGAATAAATCTGTTTATGTCTATATTTCTGTACTATAAATGCAAGTAAATAAAACTAGGAAGGAAAAGTGATGTTTATGCTGCATCATAATTAGCATTTATGACTTTAATCATAAATTACAAATTATGGAATGCACTAACAAGAAAGAAATGATAAATTTTAAAATTTATTGCATATGAGCAAATTGGCGAATCTTTATATCGTATTATTTTAAAAAATGAACAGCTTTTGATTCCTAAAGACAATCAATTTCAACAAGCCGCCAAACCGAAGGTCCGCCAAAGAAGGTGAAACAAAAAACCTTCATACTGAAGAATTTGTTGTATTGAAAATACAAAAATATAGACATAATTAATAGTAAACGCACGATATTCGTTTCATGTATAATTATAACAATTCTATTCCAAACATCTATCTTTTAAATTTTACTAAGTTCAGTTCCGAATATCATACTAAATTCAAAACTTTGTCCTAGAATGTATCACACCTCACAGAAATTGTCATCATCGTCCTAATACAGCTTCATTCCAGATAATATAGAACAGAATAATAACTATACTGTTAATACGACAGTCGTCACACAAAGATTAAAATCCGTCAATTTTAACGAACCAGGATATTAACCATCCATAAAAATTAGTTGGCTCAATAAGATATTATGTCAACAACGGATCTGTTTCCTTTCCCCTCCAGGCTGTGGTAAAGAAGAGGTACCAAGGCGTCAAGTACCACCTTGTGTAACCTCATAGTCCTATCTACCGGTCACCAAGTACTGACCATCTAGAAGCCAGCTGTCACATTGTCTCGTGAACAGCGAAAAGGCACAGCCTGAAAGAGAAAGAAAACAAGAACCAGAAAAAACATCCCGTCACAACACCATGCAGCTATACCCTTACAATACATAAGTTACGCTTACTGGAAATGTAGGGCTACATTATAAATGTGCAATCGCATTAATGAAAAATTGCCTGAGCCTACGAGAGCCTTCCAAATTTAAATGTAAACCTTGGTCCTTGACAGCAAAAAGTGAACGGATCGGTTGTCCATTTTTCAGAAAAATTCGAAATGTTTTTAAAAACTGAATCTTACGCGTAAAACATAAATTTTCCAATTCTTTATTTACATCCTTGCATTTCTTAATGGCTACTTTGGAATGATTGTCACAAGGTCTTGGGATTATGGCTGATATGATAAGATGTGTATATGATGTGGATCTTATGTATGTAATCAAATTTTGATACATGCTCATAATCTCTCCAACTGTCGAAGAAGATGGTATATTATTTGTACCAACATGCAAAATAGTATACTTAAAATCAGTACTCGCCTCATGCGATTGTAATAGAGTCTGGATTTTACCAATATTAGCCCCTGGGAAGACCTGCATTGTAGTGTGACGGATGTTGTAGACATGTTTAGCCATAGAATCACTAATAATTGTCACAGAAAATGGGAGGCGTTCTGAAAAGTAAAGCATGATTTACTCTATACATGTACAAGTAAACATAATTTATAGTAATTATTTTAAATAATTACAACTTTCTTGCAAATACATTGCCTTAAATATGATTAAATTGAATATATTGTTTCATTTGACTTGAAACTGACAATAACTGATCAAAATCATATGACAGATACTCGAGATAAGCAGAACTAAGCCAGTCTCCGTGAAATTTAATTAATTCTGAAGGGACATTACATTTAAATGCCATTGAACAAGCACCCCTTCTACACGAATGAGAGCTATATAAGCTCCCGTCTCTACCAGTTTTGTCTATAGACTTTCGAAGCATGGACTGAAACTTGCTATATGTTAACGTGGTTGAGTTAAATGATTTATCAATGTAGCAAAAAGCTGGGTCGTTTTCCTTCAACTTAACTATCTTACACATGTTTTTAAAAGCTGAAACAGGACATAATGATGAGCCTTGGATAGCTAAAATTGGTACATTTCTTGAATGTCCAAATTGTCGTGTTTTCGACCACTTGAAATGAATTGTCATAAATTTATCATGGAGAGAAACATCACTTCTGCATAAATGTTTACTGACGTCAAAACTACTAGAACTATCGGGCAGCAAATTAGATTTTCTGCACATTGTGAAAAACATCAACAACAATGCATACTAGCAAGTTTCACTTTTTCCCATTATAGTTTATGGGAAGCATAAGTTGCCATAGCAACCAGAGTTAGCGATCAGAACAAAAATATTCGTTTCCCCCAAGTTGATAAAAAAATAATTTTTGATATAAAAAAAATCGAATTTCTGATATCAAAAAATCGGGATTTTATAGTAAAACGGCACCCCATAGTCATCCCTATATTAGCAAATACACATTAAACTATTGGTCGTCGAAATAGAACCACAAAATCAACATTTCTTCTAGATGAAACAAAAAATGGCTCGATTTTGCAAGCATCTGTCAGAGGAGATTCATGCAGAAAACAAATCAATCAAGCCTATTCGCAGTTCCATCAATTTACACACAAGTATTATAAATACAGCAGGTCAGAGTTCATTTGTAGCAGAAAATGTAAACAAACCATATCAGCTGTTCTTGCTTTATCAATGAATAAAAATAAAACTTAGAGCCTTTATACAGAGCAGTGAACATATTAATGAGAAAAAGGGATGGGTCATACCGTGCCTACTTAGCCTCTTCAATGACCCTATAGATTTGGCAGCATGGAGTCAAAGAGAATACTTTTAGCAGGGTAATTGATACAAAGACTAGTTTAATCCAAATGCGGTCAGATATATTAAACGTTGGTTAGAAAACGAATCTAAACCGATCATAACTTTCTGATTTCTCAGAATAGCCTCGCTGACCGTAAGGACCAAAAGAAAAAGATAATCTGCACTATGAATGATGTACGGGGAGACTTTTTAGGGCCGCCACACGACACAGAATCAGCTGCGGTATAAACAAATGAAAATATAACTGAGATCCTAAACATATTAATGAGAAAGGGGATGGGCTATACCGCGGTTTCAGCTACTTAAGCATCTTCATTATCATTAGTAAGTGGTTATCAATGCAAGTTTTGTAGTGTTTCTTTTCTTTTAGTTGAAGCAAAACGGTGCACAACACATGAGCCGACTCATGGGAAAACCAACAATGTGTATAGACCAAAACAAAGACGCAGATCAGCTGATCGGCGCCTTTGTTTTCGCTACACGGATTGTACAATTCCTCTTCTTTCTAAATCCAAAATTTCAAGCTTCTAGCCATCTTCTGTGACTGCACATGCCGGTTTGTGTCAGACATTGTCAAAAACCACATTGTTGGGTTTCCCACGAGACGGCTCAAATGGTATTAGAATAAGCATTGGTCTTTTTCAAACAATGTGCATATTTCTGTCCGTTAAGATTTTTTCATACTTCCTTCTGCTTTTTAATTAATTTCTTTTCGTCAGTCGAAAGCTCGCAATATTCTCTGTTGAGTACACAAATATTTATAGTACTTTGGGTCTGTCCGGAACTGGCCCCTAACAGGTGATGTAAAAAAGTATGTTAAACTCACTATGTTTCCAAAGTTTCTGCTATTTTATGAGATCGACAGATATTGAATAACCGTCTACAAGTATTTTCAGGCACATTCATAAGTATTTTGTGTAATTTTTCATAGCTTAAGTGTCTGTCCGTGAAATCGTGTCAATGCTGTTACTGCTTTATAAATCGTTCGATAGGTCTGTCCCCCATTGCTGTGTTTTGGTATTTTGGTGTCATTTAAAACGTGTATTATATAATATAACAATCATAATGCCTTGGTTTTTGACGATTGTTTAATAGCCATTAGGTATGTGATCGGCAAGTGTGTCAAATTTTGTTATCATTGCAAGCTTCGTAACTAATCAAATGTTAAAATACAGGGCATTGTTTAATTGCACTGTAAAGCGAAAGACATCCCGGTTTTAATTTTGCTCGAACAGATATCAAGAAACCCAACATTTAAGGTTTTGTTTCAATGCGTCAATGTTGTTACTGTCAATGATGTTACTATTGTTATGGTAACGTCTTTGAAGAATATGACTTTTTCTGTCTCATGCAGGTTGCACGAAAGATACAATTTGTTAAAAATCGGCTTTATTTATCACGATTGTACGCATTTTTATAATGCAAGTTTTACAGGAAGCCTTTCTATCATTGTTTATATATGAACCCCAACGCGACAAAATGTACCTTCGGACATTCCGACATGACTAGTAGAAAGCAGCAAAAAGCGAAAAAATGATGTAATATACGTTTTAGAAATAACACTGTATTTGTAATCTTAGAACACTGGACTACCAAATGAATGAGTTTTAAAACATAATATTCTTCAAAATTTGGAGTTATCTGCCCTTGTTTTAGCCCATAATACACATCTTTTTCCTGTATCGATTGTTAAATGGTAACCATGGCAACCGCATCATCATAAAATTAGACAGAATTATTACGACAGATTGCCTGTAAGGATGGTATGCTTCTATCTTAACAATAGGTTCTGACCAATGCTTAAACAGTTTTACGCAAATGCATTGAGTTTTGTAAGCTATACTAGCACGCAGAAACGCATTACGCAATTTTGACGTCATTTTTCAGGAAAATGACGTCTGTATGGTTCATATAGTAAATTGGTCATAACTCACAAAATAACTGTCGTAATCTGGTCAAATAAAGACTAACAGACTCTAAAAACACCATACATTCAAAGGAAGTTTGTTTTTCTTATACTAAAAAAATTGTCCGAAGGTACATTTTCTCACGTTGTGGCCCATATTATTCTTGCCCAAAGGTACTAACAACATTGACTTGCATAGTAACAACATCGACCAGCATAGCGACAAAGGCTTTGTTGGTATATTACTAAAATATGTTGATTTGTTTCTCGTAATAATGAGGCACGATCACTGTGATGCAGTTTTATTATTTTAAAGATCACCAGACTGGATTTAAACAACATTTTGTAATGAAATGTCAATGTAATTACCAATTAGTGGCAATTGCATCAATATTGTTACCATTTATGTCAATGTTGTTACCAGTGTCATTGGTGTTACATCTAATTATTGTGAACCTGGTCAGTTAAGGCCGAAAATATATGAATAATTCATTTGATGCTTGCTAAATCACTTCGGTTTCATGATAACATAACAAAACCATTTACATGTAGCATTGTTTTAATGCTAACAACATTGACATTTTTTTAAAATGACCACATGTTTTAATAGCCATAGATTAAGCTTCCATATGGCTAATTCTGAGCTCCCATATGTACTTCCCATGTAATAAACGCAGCATAAGTTGAAAAGCAATGACTAGTTTTTTTTATATAATTTTTAACCTCAAATGTGCACATTTTATGCCCGGCAAAGAAGCGACTTTCTACGGTGAACACTTCATGAGCGGAAATAAGATACCATATATTGCCAATGTTTGCGTCAACATACATTTTAGTCTATCATTGACGTTATCACAAGGTTGGTATCGTTTTTGGAAAAGGGAAAAGTCTGATAGGAGGCTCACAAATGCACCGGCATTTAGTGAATTTATGCCTTGCAAGTAAACATCATATAGCAACATTAGGAACTTTAATATATTCATTCAAACGAACTCATCACGAATTTAAGGCTACAAAATTGTCGAATCCAGTACTTGAAGTTCAAGCTCATCATCATCATCATCATCATCATCATCATCATCATCATCATCATCATCATCATCATCATCATCATCATCATCACGTAAAATCATTTGCTGTTCATGACGCATGTACTTCTGTGAAATCCGCATTATACATTATCATCTGAAACCTGGCTTTACTTTTAGAATGTATATACCCTGACATAACTGACCCCGATGCAGTCTTCAGACCTTCTCCTGCATCGGACGTCTATGTCTGGGTATCGCATCGTTTTCCTATACCACGAAATGGAATCCTCAAGCTTAGCTTGTGCGCGCATCAGAACTGCACAAAGATGTGGACAAGAGCAAGCAAACGCAAATTAGCCCCTCCGTCTGCATAAACGGCCTCCCGTACAACGAAATAGAATCCTCAAGCTTAGCTTGCGCGCGCATCAGAACTTGGCACAAAGATGCAGACAAGAGCATGCAACCTATCAGTGCCCCGCAGTTTTTCTTGTTTCGCCACAAAGCGCACCAAAGCCTGCTTCAGGGGCTTTTTCAATGCAAATGAGAGGGGTGGGTTTGAAGAACGGCGTCCCATACTTACAAATGGGATTGTCGACGCTTGCCTCGCATGTCAGTCGACGGCTTGAAGACCAGAGAACGAGTATTAACCAGTCGATACCCCGCAGGATTTTTTTTAATTTGGCTAGCCACCATAGCACTTCCGGTCATTTGCATGCAGAACGCAAAATAGCCCATCCGTCTGCATAAACGGCCCCCCATACCACGAAATGGAATCCTCAAGCTTAGCTTGCGCATCAGAACGTGGCACAAAGATATGGACAAGAGCATGCAACCTACCAGTGCCTAGCAGGTTTTCTTGTTAGGCCACAAAGCGCACCCAAGAGGCGTTTTTTAATGCAAATGAGAGGGCTGGACTTGAAGAACGGCGTCACATACTTACAAATGGGATTGTCGACGCTTGCCTTGCATGTCAGTCGACGGCCAGAAGACCAGAGAACAAGTATTGATCAGTCGATACACCGCAGGTTTTTTTTAGTTCGGCTAGCCGCCATAGCACTTCCGTTTTATTGCATGCAGAACGCAAATTAGCACATCCGTCTAAATAAACGGCCTCCCATACCACGAAATGGAATTCTCTAGCTTTAGCTTGCGCACCAGAACGTGGCACAAAGATGTGAACAAGAGAGCATGCAACCTACCACTGCCCCACAGGTTTTCTTTTTTGGCCACAAAGCGCACCCAAGCATGATTCAGGGGCCTTTTTCAATGCCAATGAGACGGTTGGGATTAAAGAACTGCGTCCCATACTTACAAATTGGATTGTCGACGCTTGTCTCGCGTGTCGGTCGACGGCCAGAAGACCAGAAAACAAGTTTTAACCAGTCGACACCCCGCAGGTTTTTTGGTTTGGCTAGCAGCCATACCACTTCCGGTTTTCTGCATGCAGAACGCAAATTAGCCCATCCGTCTGCATAAACGGCTTCCCATAGCACGAAATGGAATCCTCAAGCTTAGCTTGCGCATCAGAACGTGGCACAAAGATGTGGACAAGAGCATACAACTTACCAGTGCCCCGCAGGCTTTCTTGTTTGACCAGAAAGCGCACCCAAGCCTGCTTCAGGGGCGTTTTTAAGCAAATGAGAGGGGTGGACTTGAAGAACGGCGTCCCATACTTATAAATGGAATTTTCCACGCTTGCCTCGCGCGTCAGTCGACGGCCAGAAGACCAGAGAACAAGTTTTAACCAGTCGATACCCCGCAGGTTTTTTAGTTTCGCTAGCCGCCATAGCACTTTCGGTTTACATACCATTGCAGAACGCAAAATAGCAAATCAGTCTGCATAAACGGCCTCCCTTACCTCGAAATGGAATCATCAAGCTTAGCCTGTGCATCAGAACGTGACACAAAGACGTGGACAAGAGCATGCAGCCTACAAGTGCCCCGCAAGTTTTCTTGTTTGGCCATAAAGCGCACCCAAGCCTGCTTCAGGGTATTTTTTTTCAATGCAAATGAGAGGGGTGGGCTTGATGAACGGCGTCCCATACTAACAAAAGGGATTGTCGACGCTTTTCTCGTGTGTCAGTCGACGGCCAGAAGAACAAAAGTTTTAACCAGTCGATACCCCGCAGTTTTTTTTAGTTTGGCTAGCCGCCATAGCACTTCCGGTTTCTTGCATGCAAAACGCAAATTAGCCCATCCGTTTGCATAAACGGCCTCCCATACCATACAATGGAATCCTCAAACATAGCTTGCGCATCAGAACGTGGCAAAGAGATGTGGACAAGAGGATGCAATCTACCAGTGCCCCGCAGGTTTTCTTGTTTGGCCAAAAAGCGCACCCAAGCCTTTTACAATGCAAATGGGAGGGGTGGGCTTGAACGACGTCCCATACTAACAAATGGGATTGTCGACGCTTTTCTCGTGTGTCAGTCGACGGCCAGAAGAACAGAGAATAAGTTTTAACCAGTCGATACCCCGCATGTTTTTTATTTTGGCTAGCCGCCATAGCACTTCTTGTTTAAATACTAGTGCAGAACGCAAAATAACCAATCCGTCTGCATAAACGGCCTCCCATACCTCGAAATGGAATCCGCAAGCTCGGCTAGGGCATTAGAACGTGCCACAAAGATGTGGACAAGAGCATGCAATCTACCAGTGCCCCGCAGGTTTTCTTGTTTGGCCACAAACACACCCAAACCTGCTTCAGGGGCTTTTTTCAATGCAAATGAGAGGGGTGGGCTTGAAGAATGGCGCCCCATACTTACAAAAATGGGATTGTCGACGCTTGCCTGGCATGTCAGTCGACGACCAGAAGAGCAGAGAACAAGTTTTAACCAGTCGATACCCCGCAGGTTTTATAGTTTGCCTAGCCGCCATAGCACTTCCGGTCTTTTACATGCAAAACGCAAATTAGCCCATCCGTCTGCATAAACGGCCTCCCATACCACCAAATGGAATCCTCAGACATAGCTTGCACACCAGAACGTGGCGGAAAGATGTGGACAATAGCATGCAATCTACCAGTGCACCGCAGGTTTTCTTGTTTGGCCACAAAGAGCACCCAAGCCTGCTTCAGGGGCTTTTTTTCAATGCAAAAGGGGGGTCGGGTTTGAAGAACGGCGTCCCATACTAACAAATGGGATTGTCGATGCTCGTCTCGCGTGTCAGTCGACGGTCAGAAGAACAGAGAACAAGTTTTGACCAGTCGATACCCCGCAGGTTGTTCAGTTTGGTTAGCCGCCGTATCACTTTCGGTTAACTTACCATTGCAGAACACAAAATAGCCAATCAGTCTGCATAAACGGCCTCCCTTACCTCGAAATGGAATCATCAAGCTTAGCTTGCGCATCAGAACGTGGCACAAAGATGTCGACAAGAGCATGCAACCCACCAGTGCCCCGCAGGATTTCTTGTTTTGCCAAAAAGCGCACCCAAGCCTGCTTCAGGGGCTTTTTTCAATGCAAATGGGAGGGGTGGGCTTGAAGAACGACGTCCCATACTAACAAATGGGATTGTCGACGCTTTTCTCGTGTGTCAGTCGACGGCCAGAAGAACAGAGAACAAGTTTTAACTAGTCGATACCCCGCATTTTTTTTTTATTTTGGCTAGCCGCCATAGCACTTCCTGTTTAAATACTAGTGCAGAACGCAAAATAACCAATCCGTCTGCATAAACGGCCTCCCATACCTCGAAATGGAATCCGCAAGCTCGGCTTGCGCATCAGACCGTGGTACGAAGATGTGGACAAGAGCATGCAATCTACCAGTGCCCCGTAGGTTTTCTTGTTTGGCCACAAACGCACCCAAACCTGCTTCAGGGGCTTTTTTTTCAATGGAAATGAGAGGGGAGGGCTTGAAGAATGGCGTCCCATACTTACAAAAATGGGATTGTCGACGCTTGCATGGCATGTCAGTCGACGGCCAGAAGAGTAGAGAACAAGTTTTAACCAGTCGATACCCCGCAGGTTTTATAGTTTGCCTAGCCGCCATAGCACTTCCGGTTGTTTGCATGCAAAACGCAAATTAGCCCATCCGTCTGCATAAACGGCCTCCCATACCATTAAATGGAATCCTCAAACATAGCTTGCGTATCAGAACGTGGCACAAAGAAGTGGAAAAGAGCATGCAATCTACCAGTGCCCCGCAGGTTTTCTTGTTTGGCCACAAACGCACCCAAACCTGCTTCAGGGGCTTTTTTTCAATGCAAATGAGAGGGGTGGACTTGAAGAATGGCGTCACATACTTACAAATGGGATTGTCGACGCTTGCCTGGCATGTCAGTCGACGGCCAGAAGAGAAGAGAACAAGTTTTAACCAGTCGATACCCCGCAGGTTTTATAGTTTGCCTAGCCGCCATAGCACTTCCGGTTGTTTGCATGCAAAACGGAAATTAGCCCATCCGTCTGCATAAACGGCCTCCCATACCATTAAATGGAATCCTCAAACATAGCTTGCGTATCAGAACGTGGCACAAAGAAGTGGAAAAGAGCATGCAATCTACCAGTGCCCCGCAGGTTTTCTTGTTTGGCCAAAAAGCGCACCCAAGCCTGCTTCAGGGCTTTTTACGATGCAAATGGGAGGGGTGGGCTTGAACGACGTCCCATACTAACAAATGGGATTGTCGACGCTTTTCTCGTGTGTCAGTCGACGGCCAGAAGAACAGAGAACAAGTTTTAACCAGTCGATACCCCGCATGTTTTTTATTTTGGCTAGCCGCCATAACACTTCCTGTTTAAATACTAGTGCAGAACGCAAAATAACCAATCCGTCTGCATAAACGGCCTCCCATACCTCGAAATGGAATCCGCAAGCTCGGCTAGGGCATTAGAACGTGCCACAAAGATGTGGACAAGAGCATGCAATCTGCCAGTGCCCCGCAGGTTTTCTTGTTTGGCCACAAACGCACCCAAACCTGCTTCAGGGGCTTTTTTCAATGCAAATGAGAGGGGTGGGCTTGAAGAATGGCGTCCCATACTTACAAAAATGGGATTGTCGACGCTTGCCTGGCATGTCAGTCGACGACCAGAAGAGCAGAGAACAAGTTTTAACCAGTCGATACCCCGCATGTTTTATAGTTTGCCTAGCCGCTATAGCACTTCCGGTTTTTTACATGCAAAACGCAAATTAGCCCATCCGTCTGCATAAACGGCCTCCCATACCACCAAATGGAATTCTCAGACATAGCTTGCACACCAGAACGTGGCGGAAAGATGTGGACAATAGCATGCAATCTACCAGTGCCCCGCAGCTTTTCTTGTTTGGCCACAAAGAGCACCCAAGCCTGCTTCAGGGGCTTTTTTCAATGCAAATGGGGGGTCGGGTTTGAAGAACGGCGTCCCATACTAACAAATGGGATTGTCGATGCTCGTCTCGCGTGTCAGTCGACGGTCAGAAGAACAGAGAACAAGTTTTAACCAGTCGATACCCCGCAGGTTGTTCAGTTTGGTTAGCCGCCGTATCACTTCCGGTTAACTTACCATTGCAGAACACAAAATAGCCAATCAGTCTGCATAAACGGCCTCCGTTACCTCGAAATGGAATCATCAAGCTTAGCTTGCGCATCAGAACGTGGCATAAAGATGTGGACAAGAGCATGCAACCCACCAGTGCCCCGCAGGATTTCTTGTTTTGCCAAAAAGCGCACCCAAGCCTGCTTCAGGGGCTTTTTTCAATGCAAATGGAAGGGGTGGGCTTGAAGAACGACGTCCCATACTAAGAAATGGGATTGTCGACGCTTTTCTCGTGTGTCAGTCGACGGCCAGAAGAACAGAGAACAAGTTTTAACTAGTCGATACCCCGCATGTTTTTTTTTTATTTTGGCTAGCCGCCATAGCACTTCCTGTTTAAATACTAGTGCAGAACGCAAAATAACCAATCCGTCTGCATAAACGGCCTCCCATACCTCGAAATGGAACCCGCAAGCTCGGCTTGCGGATCAGACCGTGGTACGAAGATGTGGACAAGAGCATGCAATCTACCAGTGCCCCGCAGGTTTTCTTGTTTGGCCACAAACGCACCCAAACCTGCTTCAAGGGTTTTTTTTTTCAATGCAAATGAGAGGGAAGGTCTTGAAGAATGGCGTCCCATACTTACAAAAATGGGATTGTCGACGCTTGCATGGCATGTCAGTCGACGGCCAGAAGAGTAGAGAACAAGTTTTAACCAGTCGATACCCCGCAGGTTTTATAGTTTGCCTAGCCGCCATAGCACTTCCGGTTTTTTACATGCAAAACGCAAATTAGCCCATCCGTCTGCATAAACGGCCTCCCATACCACAAAATGGAATCGTCAGACATAGCTTGCATACCAGAACGTGGCGCAAAGATGTGGACAAGAGCATGCAATCTACCAGTGCCCCGCATGTTTTCTTGTTTGGTCAAAAAGCGCACCCAAGCCTGCTTCAGGTGCTTTTCTCAATGCAAATGAGAGGGGTGGGCTTGAAGAACGGTGTCCCATACTTACAAGTGGGATTGTCGACGCTTGCCTCGCATTTGAGTCGACGGCCAGAAGACCAGAGAACAAGTTTTAACCAGTCGATACCCCGCAGGTTTTTTAGATTGGCTAACCGCCATAGCACTTCCGGTTTACACCAGTGCATAAAGCAAACTAGCCAATCGGTCTGCATAAAGGGCCTCCCATACCTCTAAATAGAATCCTCAAGCATAGCGTGCGCATCAGACCGTGGTACCAAGATTAGGACAAGAAAGCGCAGACTACCAGTGCCCCGCAGGTTGTCTTAAAATGACCACAAAACGTACCAAAACCTGCTTCAGGTGCGTTTTTCAATGCAATTGAGGGGTGGGCTTGAAGAACGGCGTCCCATACTTACAAATGGGATGATTGATGCTTGCATCGCGTGTCAGTCGACATCCAGAAGACCAGAGAACTAGTTTTAACCAGTCGATGCCCCGCAGGTTTTTCCGTTTGGCTAGCCGCCATAGCACTTCTGGTTTACATAGCAGTACAGAACGCAAATTAGCCAATTCGTCTGCATAAACAGCATCCCATATGACCAAATGGAATCCTCAGGCATAGCTTGCGCATCAGACCGTGGTACAAAGATGTGGACAAGAAAGTGCAGACTACCAGTGCCCCGCAGGTTTTCTTATTTGATCACAAAACGTACCAAAACCTGCTTCAAGGGCGGTTTTCAATGCAAATAAGGGGTTGGCTTGAAGAACGGCGTCCCATACTAACAAATGGGATGATCGATGCTTGCATCGCGTGTCAGTCGACGGCCAGAAGACCAAAGAACTAGTTTTAACCAATCGATAGCCCGCAGGTTTTTCCGTTTGGCTAGCCGCCATAGCACTTCCGGTTTACATACCAGTGCAGAACGCATATTAGCCAATCAGTCTGCATAAACGGCCTTCCATACGACCAAAATGGAATCCTCAAGCATAGCTTGCGCATCAGACCGTGGTACCAATATGTGGACAAGACAGTGCTGACTACCAGTGCCCCGCAGGTTTTCTTATTTGATCACAAAACGTACCAAAACCTGCTTCAAGGGCGTTTTTCAGGGGCTGCCTTGAAGAACGGCGTCCCGTACTAACAAATGGGATGATCGATGCTTGTATCGCGTGTCAGTCGACGGCCAGAAGACCAGAGAACTAGTTTTAACCAGTCGATTTGGTCGTATGGAAGGCCGTTTATGCAGACAGATTGGCTAATTTGCGTTCTGCACTGGTATGTAAACCGGAAGTGCTATGGCGGCTAGCCAAACGGAAAAACCTGCGGGCTATCGACTGGTTAAAACTTGTGCTCTGGTCTTCTGGCCGTCGTCTGACATGCGATGCAAGCATCGATCATCCCATTTGTTAGTACGGGACGCCGTTCTTCAAGGCAGCCCCTTATTTGCATTGAAAAACGCCCTTGAAGCAGGTTTTGGTACGTTTTGTGCGGGGCACTGGTAGTCTTCACTTTCTTGTCCACATCTTTGTACAACGGTCTGATGCGCAAGCTATGCCTGAGGATTCCATTTGGTCTTATGGGAGGTCGTTAATGCAGACGGATGGGCTAATTTGCGTTCTGCACTGGTATGTAAACCGGAAGTGCTATGGCGGCTAACCAAACGGAAAAATCTGCGGGGTATCGACTGGTTACAACTAGTTCTCTTGTCTTCTGGGTGTCGACTGACACGCGATGCAAGCATCGATCATCGCATTTGTTAGTATGGGACGCCGTTCTTCAAGCACATCCTCATTTGCATTGAAAAACGCACCTGAAGCAGTTTTAGTACGTTTTGTACAACCTGCGGGGCACTGGTAGTTTTGGTTTTTCGTGTCCACATCGTGGTACCACGGTCTGATGCGCAAGCTATGCTTGAGGATTCCATTTCGAGGTATGGGAGGCCCTTTATGAAGACCGATTGGCTAGTTTGCGTTCTGCACTGGTGTGTAAACCGGAAGTGCTATGGCGGTTAGCCAAACTAAAAAACCTGCAGGGTATCGACTGGTTAAAACTTGTTCTCTGGTCTTCTGGCCGTCGACTTACACGCGAGGCAAGCGTCGACAATCCCATTTGTAAGTATGGGACGCCGTTCTTCAAGCCCACCCCTCTCATTTGCATTGAAAAAAAGCCCCTGAAGCAGGCTTGGGTGGGCTTTGTGGCCAAACAAGAAAACCTGCAGGGCACTGGTATATTGCATGCTCTTGTCCATATCTTTGCGCCACGTTCTGGTGCGCAAGCCATGTCTGAGAATTCCATTTTGTGGTATAGGAGGCCGTTTATGGACACGGATGGGCTTATTTGCGTTATGCATGCAAAAAACCGGAAGTGCTATGGCGGCTAGCCAACCTATAAAACCTGCTGGGTATCGACAAGTTAAAACTTGTTCTCTGCTCTTCTGGCCATCGACTTACACGCGAGACAAGCGTCGACAATCCCATTTGTATGTATGGGACGCCGTTCTTCAAGCCCACCCCTCTCATTTGCATTGAAAAAAAAGCACCTGACGCAGGCTTGGGTGCGCTTTTTTGCCAAACAAGAAAACCTGCGGGACACTGGTAGGTTGCATGCTCTTATCCACATCTTTGTGCCAAGTTCTGACGCGCAAGCTAAGCTTTCGGATTCCATTTCGCGGTATAGGAAGCCGTTTATGCAGACGGATGGGCTAATTTGCGTTCTGCATGCAAAAAAACGGAAGTGCTATGGCGGCTAGCCAAACTAAAAAACCTGCGGGGTATCGACTAGTCAAAACATGTTCTA
Source organism: Rugalucina vietnamica (assembly GCA_964017185.1). Lineage (NCBI taxonomy): Eukaryota > Metazoa > Mollusca > Bivalvia > Lucinida > Lucinidae > Rugalucina > Rugalucina vietnamica. The sequence goes on along the minus strand of OZ024871.1, from coordinate 43,342,660 downwards.
TGTTCTTCTGGCCGTCGAATGACATGCCAGGCAAGCGTCGACAACCCCATTTGTATGTATGGGACGCCGTTCTTCAAGCCTACCCCTCTCATTTGCATTGAAAAAAAAACCCTGAAGCAGGCTTGGTGCGCTTTGTGGCCAAACAAGAAAACCTGCGGGGCACTGGTAGATTGCATGCTCTTGTCCACATCTTTGTGGCTCGTTTTGATGCGCAAGCCGAGCTTAAAGATTCCATTTCGAGGTATGGAAGGACGTTTAAAAGCCCCTGAAGCAAGCTTGGGTGCGCTTTGTGGCCAAACAAGATAACCTGCGGGTCACTGGTAGGCCGTTTATGCAGACTGATTGGCTATTTTGCGTTCTGCACTGGTATGTAAACAGGAAATGCTATGGCGGCTAGCCAAACTAAAAAACCTGCGGGGTATCGACTGGATAAATCTTGTTCTCTGTTTTTCTGGCCGTCGACTGACACGCGAGACAAACGTCGACAATCCCATTTGTTAGTATGGGACGCCGTTCTTCAAGCCCACCCCTCCCATTTGCATTGAAAAAAAGCCCCTGAAGCAATCTTGGGTGCGCTTTTTGGCCAAATAAGAAAACCTGCGGGGCACTGGTAGATTGCTACTCTTGTCAACATCTTTGCGCTACGTTCTGGTGCGCAAACTATGTCTAAGGATTCCGTTTTGTGGTATGGGAGGCCGTTTATGCAGATGGATGGGCTAATTTGCGTTTTGCATGAAAAAAACCGGAAGTTCTATGGCGGCTAGCCAAACTAGAAAACCTGCGGGGTATCGACTGGCTAAAACTTGTTCTCTGCTCTTCTGGCCGTCGACTGACATGCCAGGCAAGCGTCGACAATCCCATTTGTAAGTATGGGACGCCATTCTTCAAGACCACCCCTCTCATTTGCATTGAAAAAAGCACCTGAAGCAGGCTTAAGTGCGCTTCGTGGCCAAACAACAAAACCTGCGGGGCACTGGTGGGTTGCATGCTCTTGTCCATATCTTTGTGCCACGTTCTGATGCGAAGCTAAGCTTTCGGATTCCATGCAGACTGATTGGCTGATTGGTATGTGTTCTGTACTGGTATGTAAACAGGAAGTGCTTGGCGGCTATCCAAACTAAAAAACCTGCGGGGTATCGACTGGTTCAAACTTGTTCTCTGTTCTTCTGGCCCTCGACTGACACGGGAGACAAGCGTCGGCAATCCCATTTTGTGTATGGGACGCCGTTCTTCAAGCCCACCCGTCCCATTTGTATTGAAAAAAAAGCCCCTGAAGCAGGCCTGGGTGCGCTTTGTGGCCTAACAAGAAAACCTGCGGGGCACTGGTAGATTGCATTCTCTTGTCCACATCTTTGTGCCACGTTCTGATGCGCAAGCTATCTTTGAGGATTCCATTATATGGTATGGGAGGCCGTTTATGCAGACGGATGGGCTAATTTGCGTTTTGCATGCAAAAAACCGGAAGTGCTATGGCGGCTAGCCAAACTAAAAAACCTGCGGGGTATCGACTAGTTAAAACATGTTCTATGTTCTTCTGGCCGTCGACTGACACGCCAGGCAAGCGTCGACAATCCCATTTGTAAGTGTGGGACGCCGTTCTTCAAGCCTACCCCTCTCATTTGCATTGAAAAAAAAAAAACCCTGAAGCAGGCTTGGTGCGCTTTGTGTCCAAACAAGAAAACCTGCGGGGCACTGGTAGATTGCATGCTCTTGTCCACATCTTTTGGCTCGTTTTGATGCGCAAGCCGAGCTTAAAGATTCCATTTCGAGGTATGGAAGGACGTTTATGCAGACTGATAGGCTATTTTGCGTTCTGCACTGGTATGTAAACCGGAAGTGCTATGGCGGCTAGCCAAACTAAAAAACCTGCGGGGTATCAACTAGTTAAAACATGTTCTCTGTTCTTCTGACCGTCGACTGACACGCGAGACAAGCGTCGGCAATCCCATTTGTTAGTATGGGACGCCGTTCTTCAAGCCCACCCCTCTCATTTGCATTGAATAAGCCCCTGAAGCAGGCTTGGGTGCGCTTTGTGGCCAAACAAGAAAACCTGCGGGGCACTGGTAGATTGCTACTCTTGCCCACATCTTTGCGCTACGTTCTGGTGCGCAAACTATGTCTAAGGATTCCGTTTTGTGGTATGGGAGGCCGTTTATGCAGATGGATGGGCTAATTTGCGTTTTGCATGCAAAAAACCGGAAGTGCTATGGCGGCTAGCCAAACTAGAAAACCTGCGGGGTATCGACTGGCTAAAACTTGTTCTCTGCTCTTCTGGCCGTCGACTGACATGTCAGGCAAGCGTCGACAATCCCATTTGTAAGTATGGGACGCCATTCTTCAAGCCCATCCCTCTCGTTTGCATTGAAATAAAAGCACCTGAAGCAGGCTTAAGTGCGCTTTGTGGCCAAAAAAGAAAACCTGTGGGGCACTGGTGGGTTGCATGCTCTTGTCCATATCTTTGTGCCACGTTCTGATGCGCAAGCTAAGCTTGATGATTCCATTTCCAGGTAAGGGAAGCCGTTTATGCAGACTGATTGGCTATTTTGTGTTCTGTACTGGTATGTAAACTGGAAGTGCTGTGGCGGCTAGCCAAACTAAAAAACCTGCGGGGTATCGACTGTTTCAAACTTGTTCTCTGTTCTTCTGGCCCTCGACTGAGACGCAAGACAAGCGTCGACAATCCCATTTGTTAGTATGGGACGCCGTTCTTCAAGCCCACCCCTCCCATTTGTATTGAAAAAAAGCCCCTGAATCAGGCTTGGATGCGCTTTGTGGCCAAACAAGAAAACCTGCGGGGCACTGGTAGATTGCATTCTTTTGTCCACATCTTTGTGCCACGTTCTGATGCGCAAGCTATGTTTGAGGATTCCATTTTATGGTATGGGAAGCCGTTTATGCAGACGGAAGGGCTAATTTGCGTTTTGCATGCAAAAAACCGGAAGTGCTATGGCGGCTAGCCAAACTAAAAAACCTGCGGGGTATCGACTAGTTAAAACATGTTCTATGTTCTTCTGGCCATCGGCTGACACGCCAGGCAAGCGTCGACAATCCCATTTGTAAGTATGGGACGCCGTTCTTCAAGCCCACCCCTCTCATTTGTATTAAAAAAGCCCCTGAAGCAGGCTTGTGTGCGCTTTGTGGTCAAACAAGAAAACTTGCGGGTCACTGGTAGGCTGCATGCTCTTGTACACATCTTTGTGGCACTTTCTGATGCACAAGCTGAGCTTGAGGATTCCATTTCAAGGTATGGGAGGCCGTTTATGCAGACTGATTGTCTAGTTTGTGTTCTGCACTGGTATGTAAACCGGAAGTTCTATGGCGGCTAGCCAAACTAAAAAAACTGCGGGGTATCGACTGGTTAAAACTTGTTCTCTGTTCTTCTGGCCGTCGACTGACATGCGAGACAAGCGTCGACAATCCCATTTGTTAGTATGGGACGCCGTTCTTCATGCGCACCCCTCTCATTTGCATTGAAAAAAGCCTCTGACGCAGGCTCGGGTGCGTTTTGTGGGTTTACAAGAAAACCTCCGGGATATCGACTGGTAAAAACTTGTACAATTGTCTTCTGGTCGTCGACTGACATGCGTGGCAAGCGTCGCCAATCCCTTTTGTAAGTATAGGACGCCGTTCTTCAAGTCCATCCCCTCATTTGCATTGAAAAAAAGCCCTTGAAGCAGGTTTGGGTGCTTTTTGTAGCCAAACAAGAAGACCTGCGGGGCACTGGTAGGTTGCATACTCTGTTCCACATCTTTGTGGCACTTTCTGATGCGCAAGCTTAGCTTGAGGATTCCAATTCTAGGTATGGGAGGCCGTTTATGCAGACTGATTGGCTATTTTGTGTTCTGCACTGGTATGTATACCGGAAGTGCTATGGCGGCTAGCCAAACTAAAAAACCTGCGGGGTACCGACTGGGTAAAACTTGTTCTCTGTTCTTCTGGCCGTCGACTGACACGCGAGACAAGCGTCGACAATCCCATTTGTTAGTATGGGACGCCCTTCTTCAAGCGCACCCCTCTCATTTGCATTGAAAAAAAGCCCCTGAAGCAGGCTTGGGTGCGTTTTGTGGCTAAACAACAAAACCTGCGGGGTATCGACTGGTAAAAACTTGTTTACTTGTCTTCTGGTCGTCGACTGACACGAGTGGCAAGCGTCGGCAATCCCATTTGTAAGTATGGGACGCCGTTCTTCAAGCCAACCTTCTAATATGCATTGAAAAAAGCCCTTGAAGCAGGCTTGGGTGCTTTTTGTGACCAAACCAGAAGACCTGCGGGGCACTGGTAGGTTGCATGCTCTTGTCCACGTCTATGTGGTACTTTCTGATGCGCTAGTTGAGCTTGAGGATTCCATTTCGAGGTATGGGAGGTCGTTTTTGCAGACTGATTGTCTAGTTTGTGTTCTGCACTGGTATTTAAACCGGAAGTGCTATGGCGGCTAGCCAAACAAAAAAACCTGCGGGGTAATGACGGGGTAAAACTTGTTCTCTGTTCTTCTGGCCGTCGACTGACACGCGAGACAAGCGTCGACAATCCCATTTGTTAGTATGGGACGCCGTTCTTCAAGCGCACCCCTCTCATTTGCATTGAAAAAAGCCCCTGAAGCAGGCTTGGGTGCATTTTGTGGCTAAACAAGAAAACCTGCGTGGTATCGACTGGTAAAAACTTGTTCACTTTTCTTCTAATCGTCGACTGACACGCGTGGCAAGCGTCGGCAATCCCATTTGTAAGTATAAGACGCCGTTCTTCAAGCCCACCCCCTTATTTGCATTGAAAAAAGCCCCTGAAGCAGGCTTGGATGCTTTTTGTGACCAAACAAGAAGACCTGCGGGGCACTGGTAGGTTGCATGCTCTGTTCCACATCTTTGTGGCACTTTCTGATGCGCAAGCTGAGCTTGAGGATTCCATTTCGAGGTATGGGAGGCCGTTTATGCAGACTGATTGTCTAGTTTGTGTTCTGCACTGGTATGTAAACCGGAAGTGCTATGGCGGCTAGCCAAACTAAAAAACCTGCGGGGTATCGACTGGGTAAAACTTGTTCTCTGTTCTTCAGGCCGTCGACTGACACGCGAGACAAGCGTCGACAATCCCATTTGTTAGTATGGGACGCCGTTCTTCAAGCGCACCCCTCTCATTTGCATTGAAAAAAGCCCCTGAAGCAGGCTTGGGTGCGTTTTGTGGCTAAACAAGAAAACCTGCGGGGTATCGACTGGTAAAAACTTGTTCCCTTGTCTTCTGGTCGTCGACTGACACGCGTGGCAAGCGTCGGCAATCCCATTTGTAAGTATGGGACGCCGTTCTTCAAGCCCACCCCCTCATTTGCATTAAAAAAAGCCCTTGAAGCAGGCTTGGATGCTATTTGTGACCAAACAAGAAGACCTGCGGTGCACTGTTAGGTTGCATGCTTTTGTCCATATCTTTGTGGCACTTTCTGATGCGCAAGCTGAGGTTTAGGATTCCATTTCTAGGTATATGAGGCCGTTTATGAAGACCGATTGGCTATTTTGTGTTCTGCACTTGTATGTAAACCGGAAGTGCTAAGGCGGCTAGCCAAACTAAAAAACCTGCGGGGTATCGACTGGGTAAAGCTTGTTCTCTGTTCTTCTGGCCGTCGACTTACACGCGAGACAAGCTTCGACAATCCCATTTGTTAGTATGGGACGCCGTTCTTCAAGCCAACCCCCTAATGTGCATTGAAAAAAGCCCTTGAAGCAGGCTTGGGTGCTTTTTGTGACCAAACCAGAAGACCTGCAGGGCACTGGTAGGTTGCATGCTCTTGTCCACAATTTTGTGGCAATTTCTGATGCGCTAGTTGAGCTCATGGATTCCATTTCGAGGTATGGGAGGTCGTTTTTGCAGACTGATTGTCTAGTTTGTGTTCTGCACTGGTATTTAAACCGGAAGTCCTATGTCGGCTAGCCAAACAAAAAAACCTGCGGGGTAATGACGGGGTAAAACTTGTTCTCTGTTCTTCTGGCCGTCGACTGACACGCGAGACAAGCGTCGATAATCCCATTTGTTAGTATGGGACGCCGTTCTTCAAGCTCACCCCTCTCATTTGCATTGAAAAAAGCCCCTGAAGCAGGCTTGGGTGCGTTTTGTGGCTAAACAAGAAAACCTGCGGGGTATCGACTGGTAAAAACTTGTTCCCTTGTCTTCTGGTCGTCGACAGATACGCGTGGCAAGCGTCGGCAATCCCATTTGTAAGTATGGGACGCCGTTCTTCAAGCCCACCCCCTCATTTGCATTGATAAAAGCCCTTGAAGCAGGCTTGGATGCTTTTTGTGACCAAACAAGAAGACTTGCGGGGCACTGGTAGGTTGCATGCTCTTGTCCACATCTTTCTGATGCGCAAGCTGAGCTTGAGGATTCCATTTCGAGGTATGGGAGGCCGTTTATGCAGACTGATTGTCTAGTTTGTGTTCTGCACTGGTATGTAAACCGGAAGTGCTATGGCGGCTAGCCAAACTAAAAAACCTGCGGGGTATTGACTGGGTAAAACTTGTTCTCTGTTCTTCTGGCCGTCGACTGACACGCGAGACAAGCGTCGACAATCCCATTTGTTAGTATGGGACGCCGTTCTTAAAGCGCACCCCTCTCATTTGTATTGAAAAAAGCCCCTGAAGCAGGCTTGGGTGCGTTTTGTGGCTAAACAAGAAAACCTGCGGTATATCGACTGGTAAAAACTTGTTCACTTGTCTTCTGGTCGTCGCTTGACAGGCGTGGCAAGCGTCTGCAATCCCATTTGTAAGTATGGGACGCCGTTCTTCAAGCCAACCCCCTCATTTGCATTGAAAAAAGCCCTTGAAGCAGGCTTGGGTGCTTTTTGCAGCCAAACAAGAAAACCTGCGGGGCACTGTTAGGTTGCATGCTCTTGTCCATATCTTTGTAGCTCTTTCTGATGCGCAAGCTTAGCTTGAGGATTCCAATTCTAGGTATGGGAGGCCGTTTATGCAGACTGATTGGCTATTTTGTGTTCTGCACTGGTATGTATACCGGAAGTGCTATGGCGGCTAGCCAAACTAAAAAACCTGCGGGGTAATGACGGGGTAAAACTTGTTCTCTGTTCTTCTGGCCGTCGACTGACACGCGAGACAAGCGTCGATAATCCCATTTGTTAGTATGGGACGCCGTTCTTCAAGCTCACCCCTCTCATTTGCATTGAAAAAAGACCCTGAAGCAGGCTTGGGTGCGTTTTGTGGCTTAACAAGAAAACCTGCGGGGTATCGACTGGTAAAAACTTGTTAACTTGTCTTCTGGTCGTCGACTGACATGCGTGGCAAGCGTCGGCAATCCCACTTGTAAGTATGGGACGCCGTTCTTCAAGCCCACCCCCTCATTTGCATTGAAAAAAGCCCTTGAAGCAGGCTTGGATGCTTTTTGTGACCAAACAAGAAGACCTGCGGTGCATTGGTAGGTTGCTTGCCCTTGTCCATATCTTTGTGGCACTTTCTGATGCGCAAGCTGAGCTTGAGGATTCCATTACTAGGTATGGGAGGCCGTTTATGAAGACCGATTGGCTATTTTGTGTTCTGCACTGGTATGTAAACCGGAAGTGCTATGGCGGCTAGCCAAACTAAAAAACCTGCGGGGTATCGACTGGGTAAAACTTGTTCTCTGTTCTTCTGGCCGTCGACTGACATGCGAGACAAGCGTCGACAATCCCATTTCTTAGTATGGGACGCCGTTCTTCAAGCGCACCCCTCTCATTTGCATTGAAAAAAAGCCCCTGAAGCAGGCTTGGGTGCGTTTTGTGGCTAAACAAGAAAACCTGCGGGGTATCGACTGGTAAAAACTTGTTTACTTGTCTTCTAATCGTCGACTGACACGCGTGGCAAGCGTCGGCAATCCCATTTGTAAGTATGGGACGCCGTTCTTCAAGCCAACCCCCTCATTTGCATTGAAAAAAGCCCTTGAAGCAGGCTTGGATGCTTTTTGTGACCAAACCAGAAGACCTGCGGTGCACTGTTAGGTTGCATGCTCTTGTCCATATCTTTGTGGCACTTTCTGATGCGCAAGCTGAGCTTGAGGATTCCATTTCTAGGTATGGGAGGCCGTTTATGAAGACCGATTGGCTATTTTGTGTTCTGCACTGGTATGTAAACCGGAAGTGCTATGGCGGCTAGCCAAACTAAAAAACCTGCGGGGTATCGACTGGGTAAAACTTGTTCTCTGTTCTTCTGGCCGTCGACTGACATGCGAGACAAGCGTCGACAATCCCATTTCTTAGTATGGGACGCCGTTCTTCAAGCGCACCCCTCTCATTTGCATTGAAAAAAGCCCCTGAAGCAGGCTTGGGTGCGTTTTGTGGCTAAACAAGAAAACCTGCGGGGTATCGACTGGTAAAAACTTGTTCCCTTGTCTACTGGTCGTCGACTGACACGCGTGGCAAGCGTCGGCAATCCCATTTGTAAGTATAGGACGCCGTTCTTCAAGCCCACCCCCTCATTTGCATTGATAAAAGCCCTTGAAGCAGGCTTGGATGCTTTTTGTGACCAAACAAGAAGACTTGCGGGGCACTGGTAGGTTGCATGCTCTTGTCCACATCTTTCTGATGCGCAAGCTGAGCTTGAGGATTCCATTTCGAGGTATGGGAGGCCGTTTATGCAGACTGATTGTCTAGTTTGTGTTCTGCACTGGTATGTAAACCGGAAGTGCTGTGGCGGCTAGCCAAACTAAAAAACCTGCGGGGTATCGACTGGGTAAAACTTGTTCTCTGTTCTTCTGGCCGTCGACTGACACGCGAGACAAGCGTCGACAATCCCATTTGTTAGTATGGGACGCCGTTCTTAAAGCGCACCCCTCTCATTTGTATTGAAAAAAAACCCTGAAGCAGGCTTGGGTGCGTTTTGTGGCTAAACAAGAAAACCTGCGGGATATCGACTGGTAAAAACTTGTTCACTTGTCTTCTGGTCGTCGCTTGACAGGCGTGGCAAGCGTCTGCAATCCCATTTGTAAGTATGGGACGCCGTTCTTCAAGCCAACCCCCTCATTTTCATTGAAAAAGCCCTTGAAGCAGGCTTGGGTGCTTTTTGCAGCCAAACAAGAAAACCTGCGGGGCACTGTTAGGTTGCATGCTCTTGTCCATATCTTTGTAGCTCTTTCTGATGCGCAAGCTTAGCTTGAGGATTCCAATTCTAGGTATGGGAGGCCGTTTATGCAGACTGATTGGCTATTTTGTGTTCTGCACTGGTATGTATACCGGAAGTGCTATGGCGGCTAGCCAAACTAAAAAACCTGCGGGGTAATGACGGGGTAAAACTTGTTCTCTGTTCTTCTGGCCGTCGACTGACACGCGAGACAAGCGTCGACAATCCCATTTGTTAGTATGGGACGCCGTTCTTCAAGCGCACCCCTCTCATTTGCATTGAAAAAAGCCCCTGAAGCAGGCTTGGGTGCGTTTTGTGGCTTAACAAGAAAACCTGCGGGGTATCGACTGGTAAAAACTTGTTAACTTGTCTTCTGGTCGTCGACTGACATGCGTGGCAAGCGTCGACAATCCCATTTGTAAGTATGGGAAGCCGTTCTTCAAGCCCACCCCCTCATTTGCATTGAAAAAAGCCCTTGAAGCAGGCTTGGATGCTTTTTGTGACCAAACAAGAAGACCTGCGGTGCATTGGTAGGTTGCTTGCCCTTGTCCATATCTTTGTGGCACTTTCTGATGCTCAAGCTGAGCTTGAGGTTTCCATTACTAGGTATGGGAGGCCGTTTATGAAGACCGATTGGCTATTTTGTGTTCTGCACTGGTATGTAAACCGGAAGTGCTATGGCGGCTAGCCAAACTAAAAAACCTGCGGGGTATCGACTGGGTAAAACTTGTTCTCTGTTCTTCTGGCCGTCGACTGACATGCGAGACAAGCGTCGACAATCCCATTTCTTAGTATGGGACGCCGTTCTTCAAGCGCACCCCTCTCATTTGCATTGAAAAAGCCCCTGAAGCAGGCTTGGGTGCGTTTTGTGGCTAAACAAGAAAACCTGCGGGGTATCGACTGGTAAAAACTTGTTTACTTGTCTTCTAATCGTCGACTGACACGCGTGGCAAGCGTCGGCAATCCCATTTGTAAGTATGGGACGCCGTTCTTCAAGCCAACCCCCTCATTTGCATTGAAAAAAGCCCTTGAAGCAGGCTTGGATGCTTTTTGTGACCAAACCAGAAGACCTGCGGTGCACTGTTAGGTTGCATGCTCTTGTCCATATCTTTGTGGCACTTTCTGATGCGCAAGCTGAGCTTGAGGATTCCATTTCTAGGTATGGGAGGCCGTTTATGAAGACCGATTGGCTATTTTGTGTTCTGCACTGGTATGTAAACCGGAAGTGCTATGGCGGCTAGCCAAACTAAAAAACCTGCGGGGTATCGACTGGGTAAAACTTGTTCTCTGTTCTTCTGGCCGTCGACTGACATGCGAGACAAGCGTCGACAATCCCATTTCTTAGTATGGGACGTCGTTCTTCAAGCGCACCCCTCTCATTTGCATTGAAAAAAGCCCCTGAAGCAGGCTTGGGTGCGTTTTGTGGCTAAACAAGAAAACCTGCGGGGTATCGACTGGTAAAAACTTGTTTACTTGTCTTCTAATCGTCGACTGACACGCGTGGCAAGCGTCGGCAATCCCATTTGTAAGTATGGGACGCCGTTCTTCAAGCCAACCCCCTCATTTGCATTGAAAAAAGCCCTTGAAGCAGGCTTGGATGCTTTTTGTGACCAAACCAGAAGACCTGCGGTGCACTGTTAGGTTGCATGCTCTTGTCCATATCTTTGTGGCACTTTCTGATGCGCAAGCTGAGCTTGAGGATTCCATTTCTAGGTATGGGAGGCCGTTTATGAAGACCGATTGGCTATTTTGTGTTCTGCACTGGTATGTAAACCGGAAGTGCTATGGCGGCTAGCCAAACTAAAAAACCTGCGGTGTATCGACTGGGTAAAACTTGTTCTCTGTTCTTCTGGCCGTCGACTGACATGCGAGACAAGCGTCGACAATCCCATTTCTTAGTATGGGACGCCGTTCTTCAAGCGCACCCCTCTTATTTGCATTGAAAAAAAGCCCCTGAAGCAGGCTTGGGTGCGTTTTGTGGTTAAACAAGAAAACCTGCGGGGTATCGACTGGTAAAAACTTGTTTACTTGTCTTCTAATCGTCGACTGACACGCGTGGCAAGCGTCGGCAATCCCATTTGTAAGTATGGGACGCCGTTCTTCAAGCCAACCCCCTCATTTGCATTGAAAAAAGCCCTTGAAGCAGGCTTGGATGCTTTTTGTGACCAAACCAGAAGACCTGCGGTGCACTGTTAGGTTGCATGCTCTTGTCCATATCTTTGTGGCACTTTCTGATGCGCAAGCTGAGCTTGAGGATTCCATTTCTAGGTATGGGAGGCCGTTTATGAAGACCGATTGGCTATTTTGTTTTCTGCACTGGTATGTAAACCGGAAGTGCTATGGCGGCTAGCCAAACTAAAAAACCTGCGGGGTATCGACTGGGTAAAACTTGTTCTCTGTTCTTCTGGCCGTCGACTGACATGCGAGACAAGCGTCGACAATCCCATTTCTTAGTATGGGACGCCGTTCTTCAAGCGCACCCCTCTCATTTGCATTGAAAAAAGCCCCTGAACCATGCTTGGGTGCGTTTTGTGGCTAAACAAGAAAACCTGCGGGGTATAGACTGGTAAAAACTTGTTTCCTTGTCTTCTGGTCGTCGACTGATACGCGTGGCAAGCGTCGGCAATCCCATTTGTAAGTATGGGACGCCAATCTTCAAGCCCATCCCCTCATTGTATTGAAAAAAGCCCTTGAAGCAGGCTTGGGTGCTTTTTGTGGCAAAACAAGAAAACCTACGGGGCACTGGTAGGTTGCATGCTCTTGTCCACATCTTTGTGGCACTTTCTGATGCGCAAGCTGAGCTTGAGGATTCCATTTCGAGGTATGGGAGGCCGTTTATGCAGACTGATTGTCTAGTTTGTGTTCTGCACTGGTATGTAAAGCGGAAGTTCTATGGCGGCTAGCCAAACTAAAAAACCTGCGGGGTATAGACTGGTTAAAACTTGTTCTCTGTTCTTCTGGCCGTCGACTGACACGCGAGACAAGCGTCGACAATCCCATTTGTTAGTATGGGACGCCGTTCTTCAAGCCCACCCCCTCATTTGCATTGAAAAAGGCCCTTGAAGCAGGCTTGGGTTTTTTTGTGGCCAAACAACCTGCGGTGCACTGGTAGGTTGCATGCTCTTGTCTATATCTTTGTGGCACTTTCTGATGCGCAAGCTGAGCTTGAGGATTCCATTTCTAGGTATGGGAGGCCGTTTATGCAGACCGATTGGCTATTTTGTGTTCTGCACTGGTATGTATACCGGAAGTGCTATGGCGGCTAGCCAAACTAAAAAACCTGCGGGGTAATGACTGGGTAAAACTTGTTCTCTGTTCTTCTGGCCGCCGACTGATATGCGAGACAATCGTCGACAATCCCATTTTTAGTATGGGACGCCGTTCTTCAAGCGCACCCCTCTCATTTGCATTGAAAAAAAGCCCCTGGCGCAGGCTTGGGTGCGTTTTGTGGGTTAACAAGAAAACCTGCGGGATATCGACTGGTAAAAACTTGTTCACTTGTATTCTGGTCGTCGACTGACATGCGTGGCAAGCGTCGCCAATCCCATTTGTAAGTATGGGACGCCGTTCTTCAAGCCCATCCCCTCATTTGCATTGAAAAAAGCCCTTGAAGCAGGCTTGGGTGCTTTTTGTAGCCAAACAAGAAAACCTGCGGGGCACTGGTAGGTTGCATGCTCTTGTCCGTATCTTTGTGGCTCTTTCTGATGCGCAAGCTTAGCTTGAGGATTCCATTTCTAGGTATGGGAGGCCGTTTATGCAGACCGATTGGCTATTTTGTGTTCTGCACTGGTTTGTAAGCTGGAAGTGCTATGGCAGCTAGCCAAACTAAACAACCTGCGGGGTATCGACTGGTTAAATCTTGTTCTCTTGTCTTCTGGTCGTCGACTGACACGCGAGGCAAGCGTCGACAATCCCACTTGTATGAATGGGATGCCGATGCCGTTCTTCAAGCCCATCTATCCCATTTGCATTGCAAAAAAAAAAAAACTAAAACAGGCTTATGTGCGTTTCGTGGATGAAAAAGAAAACTTGATGGGTATCGACTGGTTTAATCCTGTTCTCTTGTCTTCTGGTCGTCGACTGACACGCTAGGCAAGCGTCGACAATCCAATTTGTAAGTATGGTACGCCGTTCTTCAAGCCCACCCCCTCATTTGCACTGAAAAAAGCCCTTGAAACAGGCTTGGGTGCTTTTGTGGCCAAACAAGAAAACCTGCGGGGCACTGGTAGGTTGCATGCTCTTGTCCACATCTTTGTGGTACTTTCTGATGCGCAAGCTGAGCTTGAGGATTCCATTTCTAGGTATGGGAGGCCGTTTATGCAGACCGATTGGCTATTTTGTGTTCTGCACTGGTATGTAAACCGGAAGTTCTATGACGGCTAGCCAAACAAAAAAACCTGCAGGATATCAACTGGTAAAAATTTGTTCTCCTGTTATCAAGCGCCGAGAATCCCATTAGTAAGTAAGGGACGCCGTTCTTCAAGCCCACTTATCCCATTTGCATTGAAAAAAGCCCATGGGTGATTTTTGTGACCAAACAAGAAAACCTGCGGGGTACTGATAAATTGCATGCTCTTGTCCACATCTTTGCGCCACGTTCTGATGCGCAAGCTTAGTTGCTTGCGGATTCCATTTCGTGGTATGGGTGGTCGTTTATGCAGACAAATGGGCTAATTTGCGTCCTGCATGCAAAAAACCGGAAGTGCTATGGCGGCTGGCCAATTTAAAAATCTTGCGGGTTATCGACTGGTCAAAACTTGTCTTCTGGTCTTCGACTGACACTCGTGGCAAGCGTCGACAATCTCATTCGTAAGTAAGGGACGCCGTTCTTCAAGCCACCCCCCTCATTTGCATTGTAAAATCGCATTTAATTAAGTTGACGTCATTGTATTGTCGCTCTAAAATATTACGATTTTAAAGGTCGATATCGCGAAAACAAGCTCGGAACGGCATCGATTTCTTTTTGATTTTCATATGTAGGACATCAAAATACATTCCCGTGAAAAAAAAAAAAAAAAAAAAAAAAAAAAAACGTGAAGTTAATTACGTACGTCTGGCTTTAAGTGAAGAACAAATACTTAACGTATCAAGGAAACTGTATTAGCCAACAATTCATCAAACAAATCTTTATGAATATATATTGTTTATCGTGTTAACATAGGCCGTATTTCCTTATTTACATGTATAGTGATGCGTTTTCAAATTCCTTTAGTATACATGGGTAAGACAACTCCGGCCTGGCAGTTGTCATTATAAATCCCACCGCTGCCATCAAAAGTTACACAGGCTGAACCAAGTCACAGCTAATCAGCGTCGGTGGAAAGAATAATAATATTTTTATGCTTTCTTGTTACTCCCGTCAATCGATTTCTGATTATTCTTGGGAAGTTTACATTGTATACACTCCGGTGTGTTTGCAGGAATGGCCTACATACATAAGGATAGAACCTGTGTAGGGATCTTTAACCTGCACAGGGGATAACAGTCCCTGCACATGGGGCCTCCAGTTAACGTCCCGAACCGAAGGACGGCGCACTGTATCATGTCATACCTGCAAGTGATACGAAGGGAAGCCAGTTCCGACCAACAAATTTTCCTCGCCGCAGGCGGAGTTCGAAACCGGGACCTCTAGCACAAGAAGCCAGTGCGCTAACAACTCGGCTATATCACTTAATAATAATAATAATAATAATAATAATAATAATAATAATAATAATAATAAAAATACATGTTATAATAATAATGATAAATATGATGCGGATTAACGCATGTCACCATCACGCAGTATAGTTGGTGTTGCATTTATACTCTACCTTTGACGGCTGCTGTATTCTGGCGGCTGTGGAAAGTGTGCCAACTTCAGCTCGGTAAAAATGTCGAACAGGAAAAGGCAATTGAAAGTGGATGAACAAGTGCCCACCAAAAGTGCAAAACAAGAAGAGCCTTATAATATACTATACTACGTTGATGGGTCAGACGGGCTAGTTTCAAGACGTTGCAGAAAATGGAAAACAACAGAGCGGTATGAGCGGTATAAAAAGGGGACCACAAACAGAGACCAACAGTTAAAAGACCTTGAAACATTAAGGTATCTATCTATCTATATCTATAGTGCATCACCCCCTCGCGGGGATTATGTGCAGGTCATACTAGGTATACTGTGACTCCGTATTTCCGAGGGCTCCATATTTCCACGGTAGTCACAAAGACTCGGAAATTTTGAACACAGCCCCTGTAATTTTCAGTACTTGTAGAGAACCCAAAATCTCATTTGTCAAACAAAGAAAACCAAGATTATCTCGATTTTTTGGAAGTTTATTCAAAAGAAACAGTTTTCCGATCAAAATCTGTAAAATGATAAACTTTACTTGTGATTGATGGGTAAGGGAATACGGTATGGGTGTATGACCCATTTGTTACACAATTGTATCTTTTTAATGCTCATAGACCAATAACTTGCTAGTACCGTGAAAATATGAAGGACCAGTCTATGTTAATGACGGGGGAAAAACGCCCACCTGAATTGAACAAAATTGGAATGTCCATAATTTGTACAATTATTAACACTGGGGTTGTTTGGGCGGTAAAACTTTTGATGTTGATTCGTACCTTGGTGATCTCGGATGTCTCACCAGTAAACAATTCTGATTCTGATTCTAATATAGAGCGTGAATTTGGTCAAATCAAATGTGGTCTCAAACAAAACCTATGCATCTCATCTCTTTCTACATGTTAAATAATTAAAGCCTGCGCAATGATAGACTCCAATAGAAGCTAATAATCATGACTGGGGTACGATATTTTATGACCTATAAATGTCGGCCATTTTCAGTTTCTCCGGGTGAAGGGTGTGTCACCTGTAATGCGAATTGTAAGCCTCTGCAGGTTCTTTTCCTTAAGAAACGTGCATGGATGCATCCCAAACACTCACCACCAACTAAGGATATAATTATGGTTGCATGACATGATGACATTCTTTAAAATGAGGATTCTTTTAGTTAAACATGAAAATAGTTGTGCAGGCTGAGAAAAAATGCAAGCTTCCGTTAATCAGGATCAAAACCTGCCAGTGCGCAGTAAACCAGTCGGAACTCTTTGGCTAATTCCGTGAATCAGGCCTCGGATGTACGATGGAGGATCACGTGATGTATCTATGTCAACACAGTAAACAAGTTTAAATCACTGTCATTTAACGGTCAAACATGCCTTATAAAACTCGATCAAATGCCGTGTTTCGTGCAAGTTTTCCACATTATATTCTGAGATCTAGTCATTTCTCATTGCAATATCTGGAAAATTACAGTTTACATATTCTTTCACCCAAGTAAAAAACTATATTCTTCGGCGTAATCTTACACCTAATAAATGGGAGCTTTTTAGTACGTATCACGGTGCCTTACATACATCCGAGGCCTGATTCACGGAATTGGCCGAGGACTGCTCCGATTGGGCTGTAAACCTTCTAAATTGTCAACAATATTGTCTGATGATAAATTTCATTCCGGCACTTTCCTTAAAAATGTGGATTCATCCCAGGGATTTTCCTACCTTTTCAAAACAGGGATCCGGGACCCATGATTTTGGGAAAAATAACGCGTAAATCAGTCAAATCGGGAAAATGGATTGAAAACAGAACAGGGGATAACATGTATATTTGGTGTTAATTTGAGGATATTTCTCCTTAAAACATATTTTGAGGGTATGATCTATGTACCCACAACAAATGTACAAGCAATTATGTCCCCCCAACCAAGGGGGGGGGGACATATTGGTTTTGGTGCTTATCCCGTTGGCGGCGTCGGCGTAGCATTCGTTTCCGCCCTCTAACTTGAGTAGTTTTTGACCGATTTTCTTCAAACTTTGCATATGAGTTGATAATGTCAAGGAGTGGTTTGGGATTGTAGATGGGTAGATTTAGTCAAACGACCTTAGAGTTATGGCCCTTGATTGAGGTTAAAAATTGCATTTTGTTGGTTTCCGCTCTCTATCTTGAGTAATTTTTGACCGATTTTATTCAAAGTTTGCATTTGAGTTGATAACGCCAAGGAGTGGTTTGGGATTGTAGATGGGTAAATTTCGTCAAATGACCTTAGAGTTATGGCCCTTGATTGAGGTTAAAAATTGCATTTTGTTGGTTTCCGCTCTCTATCTTGAGCAATTTTTGACCGATTATCTTCAAACTTTGCATATGAGTTGATAACAACAAGGAGTGGTTTGGGATTGTAGATGGGTAGATTTCGTCAAACGACCTTAGAGTTATGGCCCTTGATTGAGGTAAAAAATTGATTGAGGGAAAACAATTGGGCACAACAGTGATGCAGGCATATTCTTATCTAAAATTAAGCTTTAAAAAGGAATTAAACACTTAATTCACAAATGATATTTTTTCAAGATCATTTTAGATAAGAATATGCCTGCATCACTGTTGTACGCAACAAAAGGGACAAAATAAAGCCACATAAAGTTTCTACCTCAAAACAAAGACACCACTAACTTTCATTGTCATTGGATTTGAGCTGATTTGCATGTGCTGCACACCTTGCAATATAATTATATGGCGATGTGAGACCAGCAAAGGTACTAAATGTAAAGCTCAACGTGGAGTCGTGGACACAATGATTCTACTTTCGTTTTCCATAAACTTCACGTTTACCCCTGTTCGATTGTGATTTCAAACGTATATTCCCTACCTGACACATATCAAAACATTCGGCTCAAGTCAAATATAGGGGACACCTAAAAGACAGAGACACTATATGAACTCTATATGAATATATAACACTGTTAATTCAATCACAAACAGTTATATATGCTACTAGAAAATAATCCTACACTTAGGGCACATACATACTATTACACCAAACACAGACTATATTACATTAAACTACGATCTTAATTAAAATGACCTCGCCCCGATTATACTCGCCAATCGATTACCCTGCATATCGCGCTCGCGCTCCCGCGCGATCGCTCTGACGAGGGGGCAAGCCCCCTTCTAATCCCCCAACAATAGAGAGAGTACTCCATATATAAGCCTTGACCCTGAGTGCGGGTCGCTAAAGCTCCCCATGGCATTACCTGTCAGTCTGCACTCCGTGTATCGCGTCCCGGGCTACCGCCCGGGGCCGCTCTTTAGATGCTGGATAGTAGGTCCCAAACGTCCAGACACTATTAGAACAAAACGTCCATGACAGTTCGAAAGGTCTACAGTTTACAGGAAGACAGATCGGCAGTTTGACAAGTCGACAGGTGGACAGGTCGACAGGTGGACAGGTAGACAGATAGACAGGTCGACAGGTAGACAGGTCGACAGGTGGACAGATCGAGGGAAGGGAAAGAAAAACGCATGCGCAGCCTGTCAAGTTGTCAGCGTGTAGATCTGTCGAAGTGTCGACCTGTCCACATGTGCACAGGCGGACAGGTGGATAGGTGGACAGGTGGACAGGTAGACAGGTGGACAGATCAAGGGAAGGGAAAGAAAAGCGCATGCGCAGCCTGTCAAGTTGTCAGCGTGTAGATCTGTCGAAGTGTCGACCTGTCCACATGTGCACAGGCGGACAGGTGGACAGGTAGACAGGTCGACAGGTAGACAGGTGGACAGATCAAGGGAAGTGAAAGAAAAGCGCATGCGCAGCCTGTCAAGCTGTCAGCCTGTAGATCTGTCGAAGTGTTGACCTGTCGACCTGTCTACCTGTCGACCTGTGTGGAGCTATTATCTGGTATGATAAAAAGGGGTGGGGTGGGTACTAGGGCTGCGTATCGATCAAATTTTTCGATACGATATGTGTATTGATACAAAATGTTTGATATTCGATATATCATTTGATACTTTATGCATGTGGTGAAAAAATGTTATGCACCTTGCATATATGCCCTCTGTATTATCGGGGCTGAGTTTTTTTTACACTGTGTGCACATAACTAGCCAAACACTATCAACCACTAAAACAGTAACTTTTTTGCTGAAGTTTTATCGATAATCAAATCGCGGCGTAAGGTGCTACGTGGTGGCAAGAGTTTGGATCGAAACATCCGATTCTATTTTACTGGCTGTAAACCCGTCAACATCCGCTTCTCCAAAAAGTACCATAACCATTCAGTTGTTGTCAAAATGGCGGATACGAAAACAAATATGCATGTTTCGTTTGTTTGAAGAGTAATTACAGGAATTTTATTGAGAAAACACAATCCTTGAGGTTATAAAAAACGGCACTTACGTCCCAAGATCGAAGTTCGATATTTTGTTCGATACACGAACGTTCGGTTCGGTTTATTTATCGAACCTTAAAAGCTGGTATTCGATACATATCGTGAACCGGTACGCAGCCCTAGTGGGTACGGAGGGGGGATAGGTGCCCTTTTATTTCACTTCCCTCTATCTGTCTACCTGTCCACCTGTCGACCTGTCTACCCGTCGACCTGTCCACCTGTCGACCTGTCTATATGTCGACCTGTCTACCTGTCGACCTGTCTACCTGTCGACTTGTCAAACTGCCGATATGTCAACCTGTTAACCCGTAGGCCTTTCGAACTGTCATGGCCGTTTCTTTCCAATAGTGTCTGGACGTTTCGCACCTACTTTCCAGCACCGAAGGTCTACAGGTTGACAGGTCGACAGGTGGACAGGTCAACAGGTTGACAGGTTGACAGATCGAGGGACGTGAAAGGAAAGCACATGTGCAGTCTGTCAATCTGTCAGCCTGTAGATCTGTCGAAGTGTCGACCTGTCCACCTGTCGACCTGTCAACCTGTGTGGAGCTATAGTCTGGTATGATAAAAAAGGGGTGGGGTGGGTACGGAGGGGGAGAGGGTGTCCCCTAAACTTTACTTGAACCAAACATTCTTTCACAATTCAAGTGATGAATGGTTGCGTGTAGAGATCAAATCGGCATAGACAACCGATTATTTCATCGTAATTAAATCGCTTTGCGGTAAATCTAAGTCATATTTTCATTTTTGAGAAAATCCCCTGATACTAGTTCTCGTCATTATCGGAAATTAACTGCAGTCGGTCATAAAGGTGCTGAGAACCAGCAAAATTGCAGCGGAAATGGTAAGACTATTGCTGAAAAGAAAGGGCGCGAAATACCGACCCGCATTTTGATAAAAACCGGTACGCACTTGATTTTTCAGGAATTGCGTATCGGTGATTTCTTTTGAGTTTTCTTACGCTACCAGTCGTTTCTAATTGCGTATTTTGATAATTTAATTGGGTAAATACGCAAATACGCAGCTTAATTGAGGTACTGCCGTCACTTTTCGCAAAATTTTGACGGAGTTATGGCCCTTGATTGACGTCAAAATTCCGTTTCCGCTCAATATCTTGAGAACGAATTGACAGAATCCGACCAAATTTTGTATGCACATCATCATTGACAAGATCTAGCTTGGGATTGTTACCCGTCATTTTACACAAAATTTTGATGGAGTTACGGCCCTTGATTGATGTTAGAATTTCGTTTCCGCTCAATATCTTGAGAACGAATTGACAGAATCTGTCCAAATTTTGTATGCACATCATCATTGACAATATCTAGCTTGGGATTGTTACCCGTCTTTTTTCGCAAAATTTTGACGGAGTTATGGCCCTTTATTGAGGTCAGAATTTTGTTTCCACTAAATATCTTGAGAACGAATTGACATAATCAGAACAAATTTTGTATGTGCATCAATATTGACAAGATCTAGCTTGTGATAGTTACCTGTCATTGGTTTTTTCACCCTGCAAAAAAGCTGAGAAGCGGGGCTATAGTCAGATTCTCTGACAATTCTAGTTTTTTTTCTCGCTCGCTTCACTCGCTCGACAATTATTGATAAATAAATTACTGATTTTCAACAGGGCATTCAAACTATTTTTTTTCATCAGAAAACAAGATAATACCTAAAAGTAAGTTACTTGTGCAATATAATTATCTGTTCTTGCCTTTTATACAGTGTTATGTGACAAAAAATTAATAAATAAACAGAAAGAATAGTCCTGGAAATTTAACACCGATCATGGAATTATCATGGAAAAGTCATGGAATTTTATTTTTCACTTTCCGTGGGAACCCTGTATTAAGTCATTTTCAAATGGTCAGAAATAAATTATCTGATAGCCTAACAAATCAAATCTTCTAAAAGTTAGAAAAATATTACATTATTGAGAGATTCCAGTAAAACATGCATGTTTTGTGCTCTTTTTACCTCGTCAGCATTTATGAATAGTAATCATACCCCAAAAAATAAACAACAGTAAAAATACCTTAGGCCGACCTTAAAAAATTCTCTGTTTGCTGTCACCCGACCGACCCAACAAAATTGCCCCTACCACATCTATTGCATGCTGTTAGTGAGCAAGTTTGATGTATCTGGATTGATTATCAGCAGTTTATCATTAAAAACCCTTTCTTATATTTTGAAAAATAGCAGCTCTAATCAGTAAACCATTTTTGTCACAAGTGCAACGTTTTGTATTTCTTGACTGACCATACAAGCATACCGTGTATGGCTTGTTATTTTGCTTCATATTTCAGTCTAGCAGGTCAGAAAGAAACCAACAAAAACAACCTTTTGCATGTACAATTATGCATACTGGTTTCCAATAATTAACAAAATTGATGTCACAAGTGCAACACATATTTTCTAGTCTAAAAAATTGAATGCTTATTCCTAACAATATGTATTACTTTCAGTCTTATAAATTTATATGACAATCACAGGAAGCATTGTACATTTGTAAGATACTCTTCATCCTTAAATATTTTGATCATTTGAGTGGTTATGGAAACTTTTATAAGTACAGAAAGCCATTATAGGGTCGAATTTAGCAAATAAATGTGTAAAAAAAAATTTTTTTGGAAGAATTTTATCAAATTAATGGCATAGAGTCTAGTCCCAATATAGGGTCTGTCAAACTAAAAGCAAATTTGAAACCTAAAGTGTATCTTACAAATGTAGCACCACTTATAAGGTATTTAACCAGTTTTGAAAATAAACAGCAAAAAGCACAGAAACGAGAAAATCACAAAAATGGCTGTTGTCAAACAGATTTGAATGTTGATTTATCTTATTTTGATATCCAACGACAAGTCATGACTGAATTTGCAAATTCTTATAATTTGAAAACGAAACGGCAATACCTGCACCCCTTGGAATTCTGTGCAATATCCTCCAGTGATGGGTTTCGGATCACTTAAGAAAGATGTTAGATTTTATCTGCGTTGGAATAAATAACTGAAACAATTATCAAATACCAAAAAGTTTAGCAGGTGGCGAAACCATATAGCTGCATTAGAATAATATGAATATAATCAGTTGAGTAGAGATGGATTTCTAAAAAACTGCAAAATTTGCTTACCTGAAAACCGTGGGATGTGTTTCGGATCACCTATGAAAATTCGTTTGATATGTACAATAAAAGTCGCATGACTGTTTTGTTCAATAGCAAAGGCTACTGGTGTTGTATTTTTGTATACCTGGATGAAAAGCTATTGATCGGCAATTAGTTGAACCTTCACGTTTGTTTACCTTCGATACCGCGCTCGAACGCATATCTTTTAAAGCGACACAACGTAAAGAAACGACGTTTTAGAAATAAGGACCCCAGTCAATAAAAACGTTTATTGTTTTTAAGACATTTATTGTGATGATGAAAACTTTACACACTTTTGTGCAAAATGCATCCAAATTTCATTTGAAATGACTGGTGCAAAGAAAGTATGCACGATATCAACGTTTCCAGGACAAAATCAACATGCAAAAAAGTGCATTAGCAAAAAGCTCCATTTTAGGTGGTACTCTGTATTGGGCTGTGGCAAGATAAAATTGACAAAAAGTGTTTCCTGGGTGTCAATTTTTCAACTTGTTCAAATCATCATCTCTTTAGCACTATGTTATAGCCTAATCACTGCCATAACCAGAAATGGTAATGAGAAGATAACTTTTTGCCATATTTGCTGACAGTGTCTTTTTTTCGAGATGAACCCCTGAAAACTCTTCGGACGCTACAACCACCTTTTAAAGCCAATAACTGAAAGAATGAAAACTGTGTTGTTTGTCTTTTCATGTTTTATTATAAGTTTAGTCCTTCATCCAAAAAACAAACATGGACCAAAGTTGCTTTGAATTTGCTTATGTATTTAATTTCCACATCTTTTGAAGTACTGTATCAAAGTAACATTTTTTATAGGTTTTTTTAGGTTAGTTCTGAGAGAAGTGAATGCAAACATCTGTCTTACTCAAGGATGTGTTGTTGGTATTGTTTTCTCTGACATACAACCCAAACCTTTCCAAAAGATATTGGGCAATTTTTTTTGTAAAGCATTACAGTCAGCTCTTCGGATGATACAAATGCTCTTCGGACGATACACAATGCTCTTCGGATGATACACAATGCTCTTCGGATGATACAGCTTTTGAATCAATTTCATGATTTTTTCATAATTTACACCATAAAGCTACTTGATAGATATCTTACATTATTATAAAAGCTTCTTTTTTCCATTTTAATCTTTTAAAAAATTGTAAGTGAACTCTTCGGACGATACATAGAACTCTTCGGATGATACAATTCAAGAGCTGTATCGTCCGAAGAGTACTATGTATCGTCCGAAGAGCTCTTCGGATGATACAAACCCAAGAATGATTTAGATTTTAATACATGCATCTATTATTTAAATAAAACCAAAGCATAACAATGATCACTCATATGTTTCCTAATTGATCACTGCATATCAATTTTATATGATTTTTATATGTGTGTCCTAAGAATGAACTTAGGAAGCCGAATTTCTAAAAATCATTTTTTCAAAGTTCAGCATACTATGATAGAAGATTTTTGGCTTACAAATCATCACATCTTAATTTGTGAAAAGCTTAGGTAAAACAACAAAATAGAGAAACAGAGAACAAAATCACAGACCAACATTTTGTGAAAAGCACTCTTCGGATGATACAAAAATTTGTTTCGGACACATATCGGCAACAATGTTTTCTGAAGGTTTACACAGAGCAAAAAAATTTTCTTGTGTTCTTATACTGTTTTTCATCTACCATTAAAAAAGGGTAATATGAACTGTTTGTAATTTTGTGCGTAAGAGAAAACAGCCACTCTTCGGATGATACAGGCCGTTTCGGACACCCTAAAAAATAGCATATAAAAAGTGATATCAATTTTCCTCTTAGTAGTCAGCTTTCCAAAGCCTGAAGTATAAAAAAAGACATGTCATGACTATTACATACCACAGTTTCAATTACACAATTCATATATTTGGTATTTTTATAATGGTTTATAAAAAGCTATCAAATTTTGAAAATCTTTTTGTAACATCCGACCACAAATGTTCAAACGTTTGTCATATGAGCATCAGTTGCCATAAAATTATGAACAATATATCAAAACAAACATCAGTAATATCTCCAGGTTATAAAGCTATATATGTGCTGCTTTGGAGCTAGATAAGGGTTAAAAAATGCAAATGAAATTTGTTGAAAATATACAGGAAACATTGTACACTCAAAATTTAGCCATTTTAAGGCATTTATTTTGATATTTCATCGCAGTCACTAAATCAAAATTATTGGATTTGTCTTTCCAGTTTGCTACCACCATGTACCACTATCTGAGGCATAAAATGTCTCTATATCTCAAAGCATTGTTTTTGTACATATGAAAAGGTTGAAATGACCATTTTATCTTGCCACAGCCCTATTTTGAATGATACCAACCTTCTGTAGTTTTGCTTTCAACATCTTTGGCTGTTTTTCTGTTGCTTTTATTTACCTCTCACAGCAGTCGAAAAATGACGTCATTGGCCGCGTTCGTTTAGGAATGGTAGCCACAAAAAGTAAGTGATCCGAAATGCATCCCGATCCGAAACACATCACCGGACGATATGTTCATTTTCTATGTCAAAACGTGCCTGTCGCAATGGGTTTGATTTGAAAAAATAAAAGCAACATTTGTATAAATTTATAAATGTTTAGTTTCGTACCAAGCACAGTTTTTCCGCTTTGTAACAAGATAAACAAATAATTGTTCACAGCACAACAAAGGGCAGATAACTGTTAAAATGTGATCAAGTGTTTGGGTGATTTTAGCTAGGAGACCACTTTGTTTGTATAAATTGAGAACTGTAGAAAATAAAATGGTAAGAATGTTTTGCGAGTTGAAATCAATTACTAGAGTGATGGCTGACAAGATATCTTGAAGAAACATTCTCTTGTTCATAAAATATGAGGGGGTTAGTTTCCCCACCCACTTCTTGAAATTAGGGGGAGGTGTCTTAAAGATTCATTTTTATCGCACCTGCTTATAGCAGGGTGCGATATAGGAGTCCAAATTTCTGTCCGTCCGTCCGTCTGTCCGTTCGTTCGCTCGTCTGTTCGTCCGTCCGTCAACATTTACGTCAAAGTTTGACATTTACGTCAAAGTTTGCTTTATCTCTGCATTGGTGATAGCTGCGACTATGAAAGCTTGCATAGCTATTGTCCTTGACATACTCTTCAAGCACGCGCATTGACCCGATGCCCTTGACCTATATGTCACGGTCCAGTGACTTTGTCAATTTTTACGTCAAAGTTTGACATTTACGTCAGTTTGCTTTATCTCTGCATTGGTGATAGCTGCGACTATGAAAACTTGCATAGTTATTGTCCTTGACATACTCTTCAAGCACGCACATTCACCCGATGCCCTTGACCTATATGTCATGGTCCAGTGACTTTGTCAATTTTTACGTCAAAGTTTGACATTTACGTCAAAGTTTGCTTTATCTCTGCATTGGTGATAGCTGCGACTATGAAACCTTGCATAGTTATTGTCCTTGACATACCCTTCAAGCATGCACATTGACCTGATGGCCTTGACCTATATTTCACGGTCCATTGACTTTGTCAATTTTTACGTCAAAGTTTGATTTTCTCTGCATCAGTGATAGCTGGAATTGTGAAACCTTGCATAGTTATTGTCCTTGACATACCCTTCAAGCATGCACATTGACCTGATGCCCTTGACCTATATTTCATGGTCCATTGACTTTGTCAATTTTTGCATCAAAGTTTGGTTTTTGCTGCATATGTGATAGCAGCGAGTGTGAAACCTTGCATACTAATTGTCCTTGGTGTACCCTTTAAATTAAGCACACACCTTGACCTGGTGCCCTCGACCTATATTTCAGGTTTTAGTTATTTTGCCCGATGCAGGTGCGATATCGACCTCCGCGGCGTTCTTGTTATAGGAAATGAGCAAGATAAGATGGCATATTTGCATGACGAAATTCTCTATATACATTGTTCACAACGAATAACGCAAAACATATACTCAGAAGGCACGATTCTTGCTGCCGTATCAACCTTAATCTCACTACAAATGGGAAGAAAACACACAAAAATGCTATTTATAGCCCCGCTTTGCAAAAGTGGGGCTATACTGGATTCACCCTGTCCTTCCGTGATTCCGTAATTCCGTAATTCCGTGGTTCCGTGAACATTTCAGTTTCCGTTCTATATCTTTAGAACGAATTGACAGAATCCAACCAAATTTTGTATGCACATCATCATTGACAAGATCTTGCTTGGGATTGTTACCCGTCATTTTTCGCAAAATTTTGACGGAGTTACGGCCCTTGATTGACGCCAGAATTTTGTTTCCGATCAATATCTTGAGAACGAATGGACAGAATTGGACCAAATTTTGTATGCACATCATCATTGACAAGATCTAGCTTGGGATTGTTACCCGTCATTTTTCGCAAAATTTTGACAGAGTTACGGCACTTGATTGACGTCAAAATTTCGTTTCGGCTCAATATCTTGAGAACGAATTGACAGAATTTGACCAAATTTTGTATGCACATCATCATTGACAAGATCTTACTTGGGATTGTTACCCGTCATTTTTCGCAAAATTTTGACGGAGTTACGGCCCTTGATTGACATCAAAATTTCGTTTCCGCTCAATATCTTGAGAACGAATTGACAGAATCGGACCAAATTTTGTATGCACATCATCATTGACAAGATCTAGCTTGGGATTGTTACCCGTCATTTTTCGCAAAATTTTGACGGAGTTATTGCCCTTGATTGTCTTCAGAATTTCATTTCCGCTCAATATCTTGAGAACAAATTGACAGAATCCGACTAAATTTTGTATTCACATCAACATTGACAAGATCTAGCTTGGGATTGTTACCCGTCATTCTTCGCAAAATTTTGACAGAGTTACGGCCCTTGATTGATGCCAGAATTTCGTTTCCGCTCAATATCTTGAGAACGAATTGACAGAATTTGACCAAATTTTGTATGCACATCATCATTGACAAGATCTAGCTTGGGATTGTTACCCGTCTTTTTTCGCAAAATTTTGACGGAGTTACTGCCCTTGATTGACGTCAGAATTTCGTTTCCGCTCAATATCTTGAGAACGAATTGACAGAATCTGACCAAATTATGTATGCACATCAAGACTTACAAGATCTAGCTTAAGATTGTTACTCATAAGTTTTCGCAAAATTTTGACGGAGTTACGGCCCTTGATTGACTTTAGAATTTCGTTTCCGCTCAATATCCCGAGAACGAATTGACAGAATCCGACCAAATTTTGTATGCACATCATCATTGACAAGATCTAGCTTGGGATTGTTACCCATCATTGTTTTTCTCACCCTGAAAAATAGCTCAGAAGCGGGGCTATAGTCAGATTCTCTGACAATTCTAGTTTTTGAAAAGTTACAACTTGTATATTAATTCATATTTTTCGCATCTAATCTAATGACGCTAGCCGTGCAAGCAATGATCGCAGAAGACATCTACAGAAACAGAATTCCGAGACATAGCGCTTATTTGCCATACTATGATCTCGAATTAGGTCACTGATTTTCTATCAATTTTTGTTGGAATATTTTTTGAAAATTCCCACCAGTATATAAACATGTCTATGTTTTGAGCGTGCGCGGCACGTGCACACCAGGTCTGTCTCCAACAATCAATGCCTCATTTTGAAGAGGAGGAATTCTTCTTTCCATACATGTATCGCTTTAATATATTTATCTAAGCATTAAAACTTACGATGCCATACTACGTACTTTCCAAATAACCCTTGTATGGAGATCATTTGTTGATTTAAAAATGCAGAAAATGTCTGTAAGTGCAAACACTGAGTGTAGATTTGTTCTGACTATAGTCAGTGTAAACCAGGTATACCTATGCAGGGATAATTCTGGAAGGGGCCCTGTGCTAAAAGGCCCATAATTTTTCAAAAAGGCCCCTTCTATAGAAAGGTATGGGCCTTTTTCACAATGTAACTGTATAGGGAGTTATTGTCTTAGACCAAAAATTCCAATGAAATTTGTCGAAAAGGCCCATCGTGTTTGCTGGCCAGATTTATCCCTGCCTATGTATCATCGGTGATATATGGTCTAATGTATGCACCAAATTTGGTAGTATTCTAGGGTCCATGTTATCACCTAGCATTTATGACTTGATAAGAAGAATTTTTTATTTTTCAGGAATGAAATCACAAACACCTCGCCGATGCAGAAGCTCCCTCTTAGTGATGAAATTAACATGACCCAGGGCATGAAAGAAGCCTTACTATTCATACTAGATCAGTGGGAGTTAGAAGTTAAAGAAACAAATGCTGAAGAAAAAAGTGTAGTTTTAATGTACTATGGAGTTCCATGTATTGGAAAATCCACACTAGCAAGTGCATTGGATTATTACTTAGGCTTGGTTCATGGAAAAATTTGGTTCGCACAATTAGTTCATTGCCCAAAGTCAGACTCTGGTGCAATACTAAAGAAGATTTTTGAGCACCCAAGTGATGACGCATCTAATCCAATGAATGAAGTGTACATCATTGACCAGGTGAACCCTGGAGTCATTGATGTTACTGGTTTAATTAACAAATGTCGCAGCCGTCCTTACCCGGTAATAATGTTCACATCTGGGAATTACATGCCAAGTCCCTCATGGACACAAACCGACAGGGTAAAAGTGACAGGAATCCACATGACAATTGAAATCAATGAAGTACAACGTCTGTACAATAAAATTGACCAAAACATTCTAAAAGATTTTCTGGAAGAGTCAGCAGTTTACGGACAAGTAAGTAAGATGGCTTTTCGTTATGCAGGCACTGAAAATTTTGATGAAGCGGTAAGCACAATCAGGATAGATTACGATAAAATGAATGTGGCGTTATTACAAGTACTGTTTACACGATTGTTTTTGAACTTTAAGGTGTGGCGAACATTTGAAGAAATGACGGATCGTAACGGGTTCATCATGGAAGTCGAGGACTTCATGCATTATCAACAGCACATGAAAACTGAAAAAGATGTTGATGACACTAATGTAAATTCCTTCATCCACCAATTTGTCCCGTTACGCGACGATGAAGACATCCAAGCCTCAAAGAATCAGCCAGCTTTCAAGAGTTTTGAGATGAGCAAAGTGCGATTTTACAATAGCCAAGACAAACATTTCTTTGAATATTTTTCCAAAACTGCAACTAGCAAGACAGATATCTACAACAGTTCTTTGAAGCTGTTTGGTACAGAGGGGCTTGTAGCAAGTTTAAAAGGCCAGTGTTATGAGTTAATGATAAAGCTTCAGTGTCAAATAGAAGAAAGAGGAATGAATCCCGGCAGATTTAAAATGACCAGATCCGACGAAAGTATCAAAACAACGATTCTTGAGGCCCATAGTGCTGAGACACTTGTCGATAAGATGGTGTGTGATGATAATGATTGTGGAAAGTCTCATGAGATGCGTTTTTGGGTTTCACTTGATGTAATCGGAAAACCAAGATATAAAGGATTTGACTTTGTTTGCGCAGAGGGAAAATTTGATCATGCTGCTAATCAATTTAGGCTTTCAACGATGAAACTGATTCAAGCAACGGTCAGTTTAGCAAGTAAAACCAAGGATAAAAGACACACTATGGTGGTAGAATTTAACCACATAGTGAGGGTATTAATAGAGAAGAAATGTATAAATGACAATGTCGATGACATCATAAGCAAAGTGCAATGTGTCTTTTGTTTGCCAGAGAAAGGGTTTGCCCAGGAAGATCGTACTGAGTCTCTAGAATCAAAAGACAGAAATCTCAATCTCAGAGTACACAAACTGGAAGCAACTGTGGTTACTACTAAAGATTTTGAGCCGAAGTGAAGAGATGTTAAAAATGGTGTATATATAGATATACATGTATTTTTAGCTCACCTGAGCCGTTAGGCTCACAAGGTGAGCTTATAGGATGGCCATGATCCGGCGTCCGTCCGTCGTCCGTCGGCGTCCACACTTTTCAAAGATCTTCTCCTCTGAAACCGCTTGGTCAATCAAAGCCAAATTTTATATGAAGCATCTATGGGAAGGGGGAACCAATGTGTTTATAAATAATCCAGGTCACATGACCAAGATGGCCGCCATGCCCATATATGGTAAAAACCCTTCAAAAATCTTCTTCTCTGGAACCGGTGGACCGATTTCAACGAAACTTGGCATGAAGCATCTATGACTCGAGTACTAAAATGTGTTTATAAATCATGACCCTGCGGTGACCTTGACCTATTTTACGGCAAGGTCAATTTTGGAAACATAGGCTTTTACATGGGAAAAAGTGAAAATTATGGATTTCTGGGAAACTATTGCAGCCTGAGACCTGAAAAGTGGTAGATGCAAACAACTAATGGAGTAAATGAAGGTATATGAATTAATTTAGGTCAAGGTCATCTTGTGACCTTGGCCGGTCTGTCGTCCATACACACTTTTCAAAGATCTTCTCCTCTGGAACCGCTGGCCAATCAAATCCAAATTTTATATGAAGCATCTATGGGAAGGGGGAACCAATGTGTTTATAAATAATCCAGGTCACATGACCAAGATGGCCGCCATGCCCATATATGGTAAAAACCCTTCAAAAATCTTCTTCTCTGGAACCGGTGGACCGATTTCAACGAAACTTGGCATGAAGCATCTATGACTCAAGTACTACAATGTGTTTATAAATCATGACCCTGCGATGACCTTGACCTATTTTACGGCAAGGTCAATTTTGGAAACATAGGCTTTTACATGGGAAAAAGTGAAAACTATGGATTTTTGGGAAACTGTTGCAGCCTGAGACCTGAAAAGTGGTAGATGCAAACAACTAATGGAGTTGATGAAGGTATATGAATTAATTTAGGTCAAGGTCATCTTGTGACCTTGGCCAGTCTGTCATCCATACACAATTTTCAAAGATCTTCTTCTCTGAAACCGCTTGGCCAACCAAAGCCAAATTTTATATGAAGCATCTATATAGGATGGGATTATCAATGTATGTATAAATAATCCAGGTCACATGACCAAGATGGCTGCCATGACCATATGTGGTAAAAACCCTTCAAAAATCTTCTTCTCTGGAACCGGTGCAGCGATTTCAACGAAATTTGGCATGAAGCATGGATGGCTCAAGTACTACAATGTATTAATAAATCATGCCCCTGTGATGATCTTGACCTATTTAATGGCAAGGTCATCATAGGTCGCCTATGCTGTTGAATGGGGAAATCTGTTAAAAAGTCATTTAAAGTGAAAATCTTGCAGGTGGGCAGTAGACTGAATATTAATGATTCTGAAAAAAAATGGACCCCAGGGCTCATATGCCCCAACCCCGGGGCAATATACATGGATATTACCATAATATTCAAACATCTTCTCTCCTCTGAAACTCAGATCTCAGGTGAGCGTTTACAGGACCATTGGTCCTCTGGTTCTCTATTATGAAAGGAAAAAAAAGAGAATTTTTCAACTTTAATAAACTTGAATAGAGATATCAGACCAGAATGGACCCATTAATTCGTGACATACTGTGACGATGATTAGAATTATGCTTTTTATTATATTTTCGGAAAACAAGATGGTATCAAAGATGGCTGTCAGCTTTAAATTTCTCGCAGTGATGTTTACTGAATTTGTTTTCTTAGTCACTTTAGGCTACGCTAGTCTTTAGTCCATTTGTCATTGTAATAACCTCGAAGATGGCGTGCATGAAATTTTGTGGTTTCCAGTTCACTAGAAAATGCTTGTTTAAAAATTTATGATGCCACTATGACATCAGTGAGCGTTTTTAAAAATCATGATGGCGTCCAAGATGGTCGCCATAGGCAAGAATTTAGAACCGCACAGTTTAAAATAGCCATTGCTTTGTTTTAATGATCATTTTTTGTGATGTAAACATCATAATAAAGTTTGTTCTAAGTTTTGACACCCACATAATTAAAATACAAGATGGTGGTCAAGATGGCTGCCATAATTTAGTATCAACAGTATATGGCATGACCCTCAGTATCAACAGTACATGACATGACCCTTAGTATCAACAGTACATGACATGACATATAGGTAGTATTTTTGGTGTACTTAATTTGGTGTACACATTATACCATATATTACCGATGATACATATTTGGTGGACACAGATTGGTCGTATATTTCATGTACAACATGAAGGTAGTACAGAAATTTCAAGATTCTAGCATTGTTTAGAAGCAGAGCGGGCTGGAATTAAACATGACACCTGGTCGGAAACCCTGAAAACCGGTTATCTCTTGATGTGTGCCATTGGCTGGTTGATGTTAGCCTGTTCATGATTGACCTTCTAACAGACATTTCCTCTTTACTCGAGCACTCAGGAGCTTTGACACCGAGGCGCTTCTAATGAATACCCACAACATATGTTTTTTAGTGGTGAGGTAAACAACAAAAAGGATTATTTTTTATTGGTTTATTTTTTTTCAACACATATAAAATATACAAATTTGATCCTTTGGAAGCAGTAAAAACCTTCAAAGGGAGGTAGTATGGGTCATAACCTTAAATAGTAAGTAAAATTGAATCTTGCTTGCCTGCAGCGCTTTTATTATATATCCAACGAGGTACCCCGCCACAGATTATTTTAGTGCAAAGACATGCCTATTTTGAAATAATCTTAACATAAATCAAGGGCCATAACTCTGTAGGTAACAGAGTTATGGCCCTTGATATATGTTAAAATTTCGTTTCCGCTTGATATCTTGAACATTATTAGGCCAATTTACTTCAAACTTTGCATAAGACTTGATATTATGGAGGAGCATTATGGGATTGCAGATGAGTAAATTTTGCACCTTGACTACAGAGTCCTTCCTGATATCAACTCTTATACCAAGTTTGAAGAGAATTGGTTCAGAAATGCTCAAGATAGAGAGCGGAAACTACAGAGTCCTTCCTGATATCAACTCTTATACCAAGTTTGAAGAGAATTGGTTCAGAAATGCTCAAGATAGAGAGCGGAAACGAAATCGCTGACAGACAGACGGACGGACACTCAAACGTTAAATTTTAGCGGAGGGTATAACATAATACCACACACTTTTTGAAGTGACGGGGTATAAAAATGTGTACCTTATCATGTTTGTATAGAAAAAAACACTGAATATCATAATAATTAGCTCACCTGAGCCGAAGGCTCACAGGTGAGCTTATAGGATAGGCAGGCATCCGGCGTCCGTCGTCGTCGTCCGTTGTCGTCGTCCGTCCACAATTTCAAAGAAGAATATTTCTGAAGCTAGTGGGCCGATCTTGATCAAATTTTATGTGAACCATTATTGGGTTGGGGGATTGATTGCATTAGGTTTTGGAGCAGATTGTATCAAAATTGTGGTTTCCATGGCAACAGATAGGTCCCATAGACTTATAATGGGAAAAACTAAAAAAATCTTCTTCTCTGAAACCACTTGGCCCACAGCTTTGATATGTGGCAGTGTTTAATGGTCCTCTATATAAATTGTGCCAATTGTGCCCCTGGGGTCAAATTTGGCCACGCCCCGGGGGTTGATAGTCTCCATATACCTACAATAGGAAAAACTAAAAAAATCTTCTTCTCTGAAACCACTGGGCCCACAGCTTTGATATTTGGTATGTAGCAATGGCTAATGGTTCTCTACATTAATTGTGCCATTCATGCCCCTGGGGTCAAATTTGGCCACGTCCCGGGGTTTGATAGTCTCCATAGACTTACTATGGGAAAAAGATTCAAAAATCTTTTTCTCTGAAACCACAGGGCCCACAGCTTTGATATTTGATCTGTGGCAATGGCTAATGGTCCTCTACATAAATTGTGCCAATCATGCCCCTGGGGTCAAATTTGGCCACGCCCCGGGGGTCGATAGTCTCCATATACCTACAATAGGAAAAACTAAAAAAATCTTCTTCTCTGAAACCACTAGGCCCAGAGCTTTGATATTTGGTATGTAGCAATGGCTAATGGTCCTCTACATAAATTGTGCCATTCATGCCCCTGGGGTCAAAGTTGACCAGGCCCCGGGGGTTGATAGTCTCCATAGACTTGCTATGGGAAAAAATTCAACAATCTTCTTCTCTGAAACCATAGGGCCCACAGCTTTGATATTTTGTATGTGGCAATGGCTAATGGCCCTCTACATAAATTGTGCCAGCCATGCCCCTGGGATCAAATTTGGCCATGCCCCGGGGGTCGATAGTCTCCATAGACTTACAATGGGAGAAACTAAACAAAATCTTCTTCTCTGAAACCAAAAGGCCCAGAGCTTCTATATTTTGTATATAGCAATGTTTGGTAGTCCCCATTATAAATTGTGCAAGTCATGCCCCTGGGGTCAAATTTGGCCATGCCCCGGGGGCCAATAGTGTCCATGCATAGACTTTTCATTGGTCGATTCTCAATTAATTTAAATCCCATGAGCTTACAATGTGATAATCTCTCAGGTGAGCTACAGGACCAATGGTCCTCTAGTTGAGCCATAGCATGACATTTCCAACAAATTACCTGTTCACCAAGCCAGGACTCAGATCAGCCTGCTCAGCCACCTAGTCTTGTCAGAGCATACACTTTACATTCAATGGGTAGCTAATGACCTAAGCTTCCTTCATGCAGACAGCGAAGACTGATCAGACTGCGCAGATGCGCAGGCTGATCTAAGTCTTCGCTGGCCGCACATACTTATTGTTGGAAATGTCATGTCATGGCTCATATTGAAATTTTATTAAAATTATTGCAACCATTTCATATTCTAACACGATGTTATCGCTTTTTCCATTGAACCTAATGGAAACGTCACCGTGTGAAAATTAACAATAATTCACCGTAACAAAATTACGCGCGCATTTGTGACGTCGCACATAAACATTCATGTCTGCCGGGAATGAGTCCACTGGAAAACACTATAAAATGTAAGCATATATTTATTATTCGTGTTAGAATCGAAATAATTTTACTTTACGGTGAATTATCTTTGATTAACGCGTGATGTTGTCGGGCAGATGCGATAGTTAATTCACTCTGGCTGCGCCGTCGTGAATAAAAACATCCCAATCTGCCCTCCAACATCCCGCGTTAATCACGATAATTCACCGTAAAGTAAAATTATTTCTTAATTAAAACACAAGCAGCCCAGGGGCAAAGATCGCTCACCTGGGAATAAAAAAATACCCTCCAAAAATCTTCTTCTCCTGAATCAGAGCGATTTCAACGAAACTTGGCATGAAGCATCAATGACTCAAGTACTACAATGTATATATAAATCATGACCCTGTGATGACCTTGACTCATTTTATGGCAAGGTCAACTTAGGTCGCCAATGCATTTGAATGGGGAAAACTGTTTAAATATCATTTACAGGAAAAATCTTGCAGGAAATGGGCAGTAGGACTAAATACCAATGACACTTGGATGGGCTAAGTAGTTTCTGAGGAGAAGGTTTTTTTTAATATTTTATATTTTTTACATTTTGGTTGCTAACCACACGGCTTATGCCATCTGGACAATTGTGGAATATCATGTAGAGAACTTCACAAAGAACATTTCTGTGGAAGTTTTTTCCACATATCTGCAAATAAGCATTTTCGGCTATTTTCGTTGAAAAAGCGCATATACTTGACCTTCCCGTAAAATAGGTCAAGGTCATCTTAAGGTCACCATTTTGACAAACTTGGATGGGCTAAGTAGTTTCTGAGAAGATTTTTTTTAATATTTTATATTTTTTACATTTTGGTTGCCATGGCAACCACATGGCTTATGCCATTTAAACAAAATGGTTTATCATGTAGAGAACTGCATAAAGAACATTTCTGTGAAAGTTTTATCAAAATATCCGCAATTAAGCATTTTCGCATAGTTTTGTTGAAAAAACGCAAATTTGACCTTTCCTTAAAATAGGTCAAGGTCATCCCAAGGTCACCATTTTAGCAAACTTGGATGTGCTTGAGTCCCTGATGCTACTTACCAAGTTTCAAGATAATGGGCCCAGTGGTTCTGGAGAAGAAGATTTTTTAAGGTTTTTACCATATATGGCATGGCACGAACTGTACAGGATGTATGGCTGACGTTCACAGCATATTGTAGCGTATACTCTATGGATCATCAGTGATATATAGTCTAATGTATGCACCAAATTTGGTTCACGAAGTATACGATCTGTACCTGACGTGTAGCTGACGTACAAAGAAGTATACACAGCACATAATCTGTGTCCACCAAGTATAATATTGTGTAGAATAATTATTGGTGCACTTTTGTCTGCAAACATTACAGACATACTCATAAACAGTCCACGACCCAGATTATATAAAACAAAACTGTTAGCGCCATCGCAATGGGCAATTATTCTGAGAAAAACACAAAGTGCGGTAACTAGTGCACTCTACCGCTATGTTCCCAATGAACATTAGGCGCGAAAAATCATTGGGGGTGAGACTAACCGGGTCTACATCACTAACTGGACCTGCCCAAAGACCTGGAAAAAAGGCAAATCGTATACTTTGTGTACCAAATTTGGTGCATACATTAGACTTACAACAATTGTAAAAATGTGTACCTTATCATGTTTGTATAGAAAAAAACACTGAATATCAAAATAACTAGAAATGCGTGTTTGTAAAACACTATGCCCCCAACTGTATGTTTGCCTAGCATATTTGTTTGATAGAATACAGGCTTTTTTGCAGACAAGTTAAAAATGGAGTAAAAATTTAAAATTCTGTAATTCTGTCAAAATTTGACAGAAAGTTCTCAAAAGTTAATCAGGTGATCTACAACTCAGCCCCAATCAGTATACTAAATATAAAGGTTCTAGCTCAAACACGTTTTGAGATATCTTGCACACAAGATTTTCAAAATTTACTTTCAAAGGGACATAATTCTGAAAAGGGGCATAATTCTGACATTAAAAACAATAGGACCATTGGTCCTGTAAACGCTCACCTCAGATCTGGGATATGCCACCTAAGTTGACCTTTCCATAAAATAGGTCAAGGTCATCCAAGGGTCATGGTTAATATAAATTTTGTAGAGCTCCTAGCCCTGATGCTTCATGCTAAGTTTCAAAATGATAGACCTTCTGCTTCTGAAGAAGAAGATTTTTAAAGGTTTTTGCTATTCATAGCCATGGCGGCCATCTTGGACATGTGACATGGACCATTTATATAAACTTTTGTTCCCGCTTCCTGTGGATGCGCCACATGAAGTTTGGCTTTGATTGGCCAAGTGGTTTCAGAGAAGATGTTTGAATATTACAATGATATACATGTATTTAGCCCTGGGTCAGAGGCAAACAACACCCTGGGGCCAAATATTTTCATAAACTAAATATTCTGCCCATTTGCTCATTCCCAGCAAGTTTTCTGCAAGAAAATGACATATTTCCATTTTTCCCCATTCAAATGTATTGGCAACCTAAGTTGACCTTGCCGTAAAATAGGTCAAGGTCATCCCAGGGTCATGCTTTAAATAAACTTTGTAGAGCTCCATTCCCTTGTGCTTCATGCCAAGTTTCAAAATCATAGGCCTCCTGGTTCTGGAGAAGAAGATATTTAAAGGTTTTTGCTATTTATAGCCATGGCGGCCATCTTGGTCATGTGACCTGGACAATTTATATAAACTTTCGTTGCCCCTTCCTAAGGATGCTCCACATGAAGTTTGGCTTTGATTGGCCAAGCGGTTTCAGAGAAGAAGAAGTTTGAATATTACAATGATATACATGTATTTAGCCCCGGGGCAGGGGCAAATGACACCCTGGGGCCATTTTTTTTTTCATAAACATAAATATATTCTGCCCATTAGCTCATTCCCAGCAAGTTTTCAGCAAGAAAATGACATTTTTCTATTTTTCCCCATTCAAATGCATTGGCGACCTAAGTTGACCTTGTCCTAAAATAGGTCAAGGTCATCCTAGGGTCATGATTTATATAAACTATGATGGGCCCGCATCCCGACGCCACATACCAAGTTTCGTGGAAATCGGCCCACTGGTTCTGGAGAAGAAGATTTTTAAAGGTTTTTGTTATTTATAGCCATGGCGGCCATCTTGGTCATGTGACCTGGACCATTTATATAAACTTTTGTTCCCCCTTCCTAAGGATGCTGCACATGAAGTTTGGCTTTGATTGGCCAAGCGGTTTCAGAGGAGAAGATCTTTGAAATTGTTGACGGACGGATGGACGACGACGACGGACGGACGCCGGAGCATGGCCATCCTATAAGCTCACCTTGTGAGCCTTCGGCTCAGGTGAGCTAAAAATACGGGTCAACTATTTTTGCATCAGGAATATGTATATGAAATTTGAAAACCCTAACATAAACAGTTTAAAAGTTTCAAATTTCACCGTAAAGTGGAACTAGAAATGTGTGTTTGTAAAACACTATGCCCCCAACTGTATGATTGTCCCTAAATTGGCAGTTTGTATGATTGAATTATTTCTTTCGAATGAAGTGATATTTGATTTCCTGAAGAAGCTGTTCAGTTGCCTCTGTTTTGACCTCGATCCAGAAATAGAATGTAAGCTTTTTGCAGACAACTTAGAAATGGGGTAAAAATTTCAAAATGTAGTAATTTTGTCAAAATTTAACGGAAAGTCCATCAGGTGGTCTTCCTTTCAGCCCCAACCAGTATACAAAATATGAAGGCACTAGCTCAAATACTTTTTGAGATATCTTGCACACAAGATTTTCAAATTTTGTTTTCAAAGGGACATAACTCCAAAAAGGGGCATAACTCAGACATGTAAAAATACGGGTCAACTATTTTTTCATGAGGAATCTGTATATGAAATTTCAAAACCCTAGCACTCACAGTTCAAAAGTTTCAAATTTCACCGAAAAGTGGAAAAATCAATCAAAATTTCAAAATTCCGTATTTTTGTCAAAATTTGATGGAATGTTCTCAAAAGTTAATCAGGTCATCTTCTCCTCAGCCCCAACAAGTATACCAAATATGAAGGCTCTAGCTCAAATACTTTTAGAGATAGCTTGCACAAAAGATTTTCAAATTTTGTTTTCAAAGGGACATAATTTGGAAAAGGGGCATAACTCGGGCATGAAAAAAAATACGGGTCAACTATTTTTTCATGAGGAATATGTATATGAAATTTCAAAACCGTAGCACAAAATAACACACAGACGCACAGACACACAGACAGACACACAGACAAGCCCAAAGCAATATGCCCTTCCAACTTTTTCAAAGTTGGGGGCATAAAAATGGGTCAAATTTCAAAATTGCATAATTTTGGCAAAATTTGACATTCAGTTCTCAAAAGTTAATCAGGTGATCTACTCTTCAGCCCGAATCAGTATACCAAATCTGAAGGCTCTAGCTCAAATACTTTTTGAGATATCTTGCACACAAGATTTTCAAAATTTGCTTTCAAAGGGGCATCACTCAGAGGCATAACTCTGGCAAGAGAAAAAATACGGGTCAACTATTTTTTCATGAGGAATGTGTATATGAAATTTCAAAACCCTAGCATTAATGTACTCACAGACAGACACACAGACAGACAGACAGACAAGCCCAAAGCAATATATGCCCTACCAACTTTTTCAAAGTTGGGGGCACAATAAAATAAAATGAGCCATAGCATGACATTTCCAACAAATTACCTGTTCACCAAGCCAGGACCCAGATCAGCCTGTTCATCCACTTAGTCTTGTCAGAGCATAAACTTTACGTTCAATGGGTAGCTACTGACCTAAGCTTCCTTAATGCAGACAGCGAAGACTCTGATCAGACTGTGCAGATGCGCAGGCTGATCTGAGTCTTCGCTGGCCGCACATGCTAATTGTTGGAAATGTCATGTCGTGGCTCAATTTATTATTTGTTAAAATTATTAATAAACAAGTTAGTTGTCATGATTATTACACCTACAACCATTTCATATCAAAATAAAAATGTATATGCTTAAAGGGCTATTTTCTTCCACTGAAGATAATAAAAACACTGAATATCATAATAATACCAGAGGACCAATGGTCCTGTAAACGCTCACCTGAGATCTGGGTTATGCGACCTTAGCTAACCTTGCCATAAAATAGGTCATGGTCATCCCAAGGTCATTATTTATATAAACTTTGTAATGCTTCTCTCCCCGATGCTTCATGCCAAGTTTCAAAATCATAGGCCTTCTGGTTCTGGAGAAGAAGATTTTTAAAGGTTTTTGCTATTTATAGCCATGGCGGCCATCTTGGTCATGTGACCTTGA
Organism: Rugalucina vietnamica; assembly: GCA_964017185.1. Taxonomy (NCBI): domain Eukaryota; kingdom Metazoa; phylum Mollusca; class Bivalvia; order Lucinida; family Lucinidae; genus Rugalucina; species Rugalucina vietnamica. The sequence continues at coordinate 43,302,060 of OZ024871.1, read as the reverse complement.
CCATTAATATAAACTTTCATTCTCCCTACCTAAGAATGCTCCACATGAAGTTTGGCTTTGATTGGCCAAGCGGTTTCAGATAAGAAGATCTTTGAACATTATGGTAATATACAGTCTTGTATATTGCCCCGGGGTGGGGGCAGACCTGCCCATTGGGTCCATTTTTTTCAGACTCATAAATCTTCAGTCCATTTGCCCATTTCCATAAAGTGTTTCCCTTCAAATGACATTTTGACAAATTTCCCCATTGAAATGCATGGGCCACCTATGTTGACCTTGCCGTAAAAGAGGTCAAGGTCATCCCAGGGTCATGATTTATATAAAATTTGTAGAGCTCCTCCCTCTGATGCTTCATGCCAAGTTTCAAAATCCTAGGCCTCCTGGTTCTGGAGAAGATTTTTAAAGAATTTTGCTATTTATAGCCATGGCGGCCATCTTGGTCATGTGACCTTGACCATTTATATATAGTTTTGTTCCCCCATCCCAAGGATACTACATATAAAATTTGGCTTTGATTGGTCAAGCGGTTACTGAGAAAATTAAGTTTTACATTTAATTTGTAAATGACCTTTGGCCAAGGTCAAAAAATGACCTTGACCTTTAATACTCACAACACATCATTAACTCAACATGTTGTCTGTATCTACCAACTTTCAGGTCACAGGCTACAAAACTTCCTGAAAATTTCAATGTTTTCACTTTTTTCCATTGAAAAACCTATGTAAGCAAAATTGACCTTGCCATAAAAAAGGTCAAGGTCAACCCAAGGTCATGATTTATATAAACTATGATGTGCCAGAGTCCCCGATGCTACATACCAAGTTTCGTTTAAATCGGTCCACCGGTTCCAGAGAAGAAGATTTTTAAAGGTTATTACCATATATGGGCATGGCGGCCATCTTGGTCATGTGACCTGGACCATTTATATAAACTTTCGTTCCCCCTTCCTAAGGATGCTCCACATGAAGTTTGGCTTTGATTGGCCAAGCGGTTTCAGAGGAGAAGATCTTTGAAATTGTGGACGACGGACGGACGGACGGACGCCGGAGCATGGGTATACTATAAGCTCACCGGGTATTTTTTATGTACACATAAAGTAATATTGTTAACAGTATTTAACCCATTTTTGACGGATATACCGACATAAATCTGGTTTCTCAGAAAGTTTAACTCGAAATAGGGGTACGAAAATGACCGAAAATACACATTTCCTATAGAAAAGGCAAGGCGCGGGTACCCTCTTCAGCTGGGTACCCCCTCGAGTTGAGGGAGTTCGAGACCCAGTGGGGTTTGTAGTCCATACAAGTGCCTTCAAGGTCCATGACATAAATCTGGTTTCTCAGAAAATTTAACTCGAAATAGGGGTACGAAAATGACCGAAAATAAACATTTCCTATAGAAAAGGCAAGGCGCGGGTACCCTCTTCGGCTGGGTACCCCCTCGAGTTGAGGGAGTTCGAGACCCAGTGGGGTTTCTAGTCCATACAAGTGCCTTCAAGGTCCATAGGTCGTCTATACCGACATAAATCTGGTTTCTCAGAAAGTTTAACTCGAAATAGGGGTACGAAAATGACCGAAAATACACATCTCCTATAGAAAAGGCAAGGCGCGGGTACCCTCTTCGGCTGGGTACTCCCTCGAGTTGAGGGAGTTCGAGACCCAGTGGGGTTTGTAGTCCATACAAGTGCCTTCAAGGTCCATAGGTCGTCTATACCGACATTAATCTGGTTTCTCAGAAAGTTTAACTCGAAATAGGGGTACGAAAATGACCGAAAATACACATTTCCTATAGAAAAGGCAAGGCGCGGGTACCCTCTTCGGCTGGGTACCCCGTCGAGTTGAGGGAGTTCGAGACACAGTGGGGTTTGTAGTCCATACAAGTGCTTTCAAGGTCCATAGGTCGTCTATACCGACATAAATCTGGTTTCTCAGAAAGTTTAGCTCGATATAGGGGTACGAAAATGACCGAAAATACACATTTCCTATAGAAAAGGCAAGGCGCGGGTACCCTCTTCGGCTGGGTACCCCCTCGAGTTGAGGGAGTTCGAGACCCAGTGGGGCTTGTAGTCTATACAAGTGCCTTCAAGGTCCATAGGTCGTCTATACCGACATAAATCTGGTTACTCAGAAAGTTTAACTCGAAATAGGGGTACGAAAATGACCGAAAATACACGTTTCCTATAGAAAAGGCAAGGCGCGGGTACCCTCTTCGGCTGGATACCCCCTCGAGTTGAGGGAGTTCGAGACCCAGTGGGGTTTGTAGTCCATACAAGTGCCTTCAAGGTCCATAGGTCGTCTATACCGACATTAATCTGGTTTCTCAGAAAGTTTAACTCGAAATAGGGGTACGAAAATGACCGAAAATACACATTTCCTATAGAAAAGGCAAGGCGCGGGTACCCTCTTCGGCTGGGTACCCCCTAGAGTTGAGGGAGTTCGAGACCCAGTGGGGTTTGTAGTCCATACAAGTGCCTTCAAGGTCCATAGGTCGTCTATACCGACATAAATCTGGTTTCTCAGAAAGTTTAACTCGAAATAGGGGTACGAAAATGACCGAAAATACACATTTCCTATAGAAAAGGCAAGGCGCGGGTACCCTCTTCGGCTGGGTACCCCTCGAGTTGAGGGAGTTCGAGACCCAGTGGGGTTTGTAGTCCATATAAGTGCCTCCAAGGTCCATAGGTCGTCTATACCGACATAAATCTGGTTTCTCAGAAAGTTTAACTCGAAATAGGGGTACGAAAATGACCGAAAATACACATTTCCTATAGAAAAGGCAAGGCGCGGGTACCCTCTTCGGCTGGGTACCCCCTCGAGTTGAGGGAGTTCGAGACCCAGTGGGGTTTGTAGTCCATACAAGTGCCGTCAAGTTCCATAGGTCATCTATACCGACATAAATCTGGTTTCTCAGAAAGTTTAACTCGAAATAGGGGTACGAAAATGACCGAAAATACACATTTCCTATAGAAAAGGCGAGGCGCGGGTACCCTCTTCGGCTGGGTACCCCCTCGAGTTGAGGGAGTTCGAGACCCAGTGGGGTTTGTAGTCCATACAAGTGCCTTCAAGGTCCATAGGTCGTCTATACCGACATAAATCTGGTTTCTCAGAAAGTTTAACTCGAAACAGGGGTACGAAAATGACCGAAAATACACATTTCCTATAGAAAAGGCAAGGCGCGGGTACCCTCTTCGGCTGGGTACCCCCTCGAGTTGAGGGAGTTCGAGACCCAGTGGGGTTTGTAGTCCATACAAGTGCCTTCAAGGTCCTTTGGTCGTCTATACCGACATAAATCTGGTTTCTCAGAAAGTTTAACTCGAAATAGGGGTACGAAAATGACCGAAAATACACATTTCCTATAGAAAAGGCAAGGCGCGGGTACCCTCTTCGGCTGAGTACCCCCTCGAGTTGAGGGAGTTCGAGACCCAGTGGGGTTTGTAGTCCATACAAGTGCCTTTAAGGTCCATAGGTCGTCTATACCGACATAAATCAGGTTTCTCAGAAAGTTTAACTCAAAATAGGGGTACGAATGGAGCTCTACAAAGTTTATTTAAAGCATGACCCTGGGATGACCTTGACCTATTTTACGGCAAGGTCAACTTAGGTTGCCAATACATTTGAATGGGGAAAAATGGAAATATGTCATTTTCTTGCAGAAAACTTGCTGGGAATGAGCAAATGGGCAGAATATTTAGTTTATGAAAATATTTGGCCCCAGGGTGTTGTTTGCCTCTGACCCAGGGCTAAATACATGTATATCATTGTAATATTCAAACATCTTCTCTGAAACCACTTGGCCAATCAAAGCCAAACTTCATGTGGCGCATCCACAGGAAGCGGGAACAAAAGTTTATATAAATGGTCCATGTCACATGTCCAAGATGGCCGCCATGGCTATGAATAGCAAAAACCTTTAAAAATCTTCTTCTTCAGAAGCAGAAGGTCTATCATTTTGAAACTTAGCATGAAGCATCAGGGCTAGGAGCTCTACAAAATTTATATTAACCATGACCCTTGGATGACCTTGACCTATTTTATGGAAAGGTCAACTTAGGTGGCATATCCCAGATCTGAGGTGAGCGTTTACAGGACCAATGGTCCTATTGTTTTTAATGTCAGAATTATGCCCCTTTTCAGAATTATGTCCCTTTGAAAGTAAATTTTGAAAATCTTGTGTGCAAGATATCTCAAAACGTGTTTGAGCTAGAACCTTTATATTTAGGTACGAAAATGACCGAAAATACACATTTCCTATAGAAAAGGCAAGGCGCGGGTACCCTCTTCGGCTGGGTACCCCCTCGAGTTGACGGAGTTCGAGACCCAGTGGGGTTTGTAGTCCATACAAGTGCCTTCAAGGTCCATAGGTCGTCTATACCGACATAAATCTGGTTTCTCAGAAAGTTTAACTCGAAATAGGGATACGAACATGACCGAAAATACACATTTCCTATAGAAAAGGCAAGGCGCGGGTACCCTCTTCAGATGGGTACACCCTCGAGTTGACGGAGTTCGAGACCCAGTGGGGTTTGTAGTCCATACAAGTGCCTTCAAGGTCCATAGGTCGTCTATACCGACATAAATCTGGTTTCTCAGAAAGTTTAACTCGAAATAGGGGTACGAAAATGACCGAAAATACACATTTCCTATAGAAAAGGCAAGGCGCGGGTACCCTCTTCGGCTGGGTACCCCCTCGAGTTGACGGAGTTCGAGACCCAGTGGGGTTTGTATTCCATACAAGTGCCTTCAAGGTCCATAGGTCGTCTATACCGACATAAATCTGGTTTCTCAGAAAGTTTAACTCGAAATAGGGGTACGAAAATGACCGAAAATACACATTTCCTATAGAAAAGGCAAGGCGCGGGTACCCTCTTCGGCTGGGTACCCCCTCGAGTTGACGGAGTTCGAGACCCAGTGGGGTTTGTAGTCCATACAAGTGCCTTCAAGGTCCATAGGTCGTCTATACCGACATAAATCTGGTTTCTCAGAAAGTTTAACTCAAAATAGGGGTACGAAAATGACCGAAAATACACATTTCCTATAGAAAAGGCAAGGCGCTGGTACCCTCTTCGGCTGGGTACCCCCTCGAGTTGACGGAGTTCGAGACCCAGTGGGGTTTGTAGTCCATACAAGTGCCTTCAAGGTCCATAGGTCGTCTATACCGACATAAATCTGGTTTCTCAGAAAGTTTAACTCGAAATATGGGTACGAAAATAAACGAAAATACACATTTCCTATAGAAAAGGCAAGGCGCGGGTACCCTCTTCGGCTGGGTACCCCCTCGAGTTGACGGAGTTCGAGACCCAGTGGGGTTTGTAGTCCATACAAGTGCCTTCAAGGTCCATAGGTCGTCTATACCGACATAAATCTGGTTTCTCAGAAAGTTTAACTCGAAATAGGTTACGAAAATGACCGAAAATACACATTTCCTATAGAAAAGGCAAGGCGCGGGTACCCTTTTCGGCTGGGTACCCCCTCGAGTTGACGGAGTTCAAGACCCAGTGGGGTTTGTAGTCCATACAAGTGCCTTCAAGGTCCATAGGTCGTCTATACCGACATAAATCTGGTTTCTCAGAAAGTTTAACTCGAAATAGGGGTACGAAAATGACCGAAAATACACATTTCCTATAGAAAAGGCAAGGCGCGGGTACCCTCTTCGGCTGGGTACCCCCTCGAGTTGACGGAGTTCGAGACCCAGTGGGGTTTGTAGTCCATACAAGTGCCTTCAAGGTCCATAGGTCGTCTATACCGACATAAATCTGGTTTCTCAGAAAGTTTAACTCGAAATAGGGGTACGAAAATGACCGAAAATACACATTTCCTATAGAAAAGGCAAGGCGCGGGTACCCTCTTCGGCTGGGTACCCCCTCGAGTTGACGGAGTTCGAGACCCAGTGGGGTTTGTAGTCCATACAAGTGCCTTTAAGGTCCATAGGTCGTCTATACCGACATAAATCTGGTTTCTCAGAAAGTTTAACTCGAAATAGGGGTACGAAAATGACCGAAAATACACATTTCCTATAGAAAAGGCAAGGCGCGGGTACCCTCTTCGGCTGGGTACCCCCTCGAGTTGACGGAGTTCGAGACCCAGTGGGGTTTGTAGTCCATACAAGTGCCTTCAAGGTCCATAGGTCGTCTATACCGACATAAATCTGGTTTCTCAGAAAGTTTAACTCGAAATAGGGGTACGAAAATGACCGAAAATACACATTTCCTATAGAAAAGGCAAGGCGCGGGTATCCTCTTCAATACGTCTGGTACATGTCGTAAATTTCATGTACCAAACTCGGTGCATACATCAGACCATATATCACCGATGATACATAAGTTATACGCTACATTATGTTGTGTACTTCAGCCATACGTCCTGTACAGGTACATTAGCCATACGTCTGGTACAGGTCGTAAATTTCATGTACCAAACTCGGTGCATACATCAGACCATATATCACCGATGATACATAAGTTATACGCTACAATATGTTGTGTACTTCAGCCATACGTCCTGTACAGGTCGTATTCTTATTGCATTAGCCATACGTCTGGTACAGGTCGTAAATTTCATGTACCAAACTCGGTGCATACATCAGACCATATATCACCGATGATACATAAGTTATACGCTACATTATGTTGTGTACTTCAGCCATACGTCCTGTACAGGTACATTAGCTATACGTCTGGTACAGGTCGTAAATTTCATGTACCAAACTCGGTGCATACATCAGACCATATATCACCGATGATACATAAGTTATACGCTACAATATGTTGTGTACTTCAGCCATACGTCCTGTACAGGTCGTATTCTTATTGCATTAGCCATACGTCTGGTACAGGTCGTAAATTTCATGTACCAAACTCGGTGCATACATCAGACCATATATCACTGATGATACATAAGTTATACGCTACATTATGTTGTGTACTTCAGCCATACGTCCTGTACAGGTACATTAGCCATACGTCTGGTACAGGTCGTAAATTTCATGTACCAAACTCGGTGCATACATCAGACCATATATCACCGATGATACATAAGTTATACGCTACAATGTGTTGTGTACTTCAGCCATACGTCCTGTACAGGTCGTATTCTTATTGCATTAGCCATACGTCTGGTACAGGTCGTAAATTTCATGTACCAAACTCGGTGCATACATCAGACCATATATCACCGATGATACATAAGTTATACGCTACATTATGTTGTGTACTTCAGCCATACGTCCTGTACAGGTACATTAGCCATACGTCTGGTACAGGTCGTAAATTTCATGTACCAAACTCGGTGCATACATCAGACCATATTTCACCGATGATACATAAGTTATACGCTACAATATGTTGTGTACTTCAGCCATACGTCCTGTACAGGTCGTATTCTTATTGCATTAGCCATACGTCTGGTACAGGTCGTAAATTTCATGTACCAAACTCGGTGCATACTTCAGACCATATATCACCGATGATACATAAGTTATACGCTACATTATGTTGTGTACTTCAGCCATACGTCCTGTACAGGTACATTAGCCATACGTCTGGTACAGGTCGTAAATTTCATGTACCAAACTCGGTGCATACATCAGACCATATATCACCGATGATACATAAGTTATACGCTACAATATGTTGTGTACTTCAGTCATACGTCCTGTACAGGTCGTATTCTTATTGCATTAGCCATACGTCTGGTACAGGTCGTAAATTTCATGTACCAAACTCGGTGCATACATCAGACCATATATCACCGATGATACATAAGTTATACGCTACATTATGTTGTGTACTTCAGCCATACGTCCTGTACAGGTACATTAGCCATACGTCTGGTACAGGTCGTAAATTTCATGTACCAAACTCGGTGCATACATCAGACCATATATCACCAATGATACATAAGTTATACGCTACAATATGTTGTGTACTTTAGCCATACGTCCTGTACAGGTCGTATTCTTATTGCATTAGCCATACGTCTGGTACAGGTCGTAAATTTCATGTACCAAACTCGGTGCATACATCAGACCATATATCACCGATGATACATAAGTTATACGCTACATTATGTTGTGTACATTAGCCATACGTCTGGTACAGGTCGTAAATTTCATGTACCAAACTCGGTGCATACATCAGACTATATATCACCGATGATACATAAGTTATACGCTACAATATGTTGTGTACTTCAGCCATACGTCCTGTACAGGTCGTATTCTTATTGCATTAGCCATACGTCTGGTACAGTCGTAAATTTCATGTACCAAACTCGGTGCATACATCAGACCATATATCACCGATGATACATAAGTTATACGCTACATTATGTTGTGTACTTCAGCCATACGTCCTGTACAGGTACACTAGCCATACGTCCTGTACAGGTCGTAAATTTCATGTACCAAACTCGGTGCATACATCAGACCATATATCACCGATGATACATAAGTTATACGCTACATTATGTTGTGTACTTCAGCCATACGTCCTGTACAGTTACATTAGCCATACGTCTGGTACAGGTCGTAAATTTCATGTACCAACTTCGGTGCATACATCAGACCATATATCACCGATGATACATAAGTTATACGCTACAATATGTTGTGTACTTCAGCCATACGTCCTGTACAGGTCGTATTCTTATTGCATTAGCCATACGTCTGGTACAGGTCGTAAATTTCATGTACCAAACTCGGTGCATACATCAGACCATATATCACCGATGATACATAAGTTATACGCTACATTATGTTGTGTACTTCAGCCATACGTCCTGTACAGGTACATTAGCCATACGTCTGGTACAGGTCGTAAATTTCATGTACCAAACTCGGTGCATACATCAGACCATATTTCACCGATGATACATAAGTTATACGCTACAATATGTTGTGTACTTCAGCCATACGTCCTGTACAGGTCGTTTTCTTATTGCATTAGCCATACGTCTGGTACAGGTCGTAAATTTCATGTACCAAACTCGGTGCATACATCAGACCATATATCATCGATGATACATAAGTTATACGCTACATTATGTTGTGTACTTCAGCCATACGTCCTGTACAGGTACATTAGCCATACGTCTGGTACAGGTCGTAAATTTCATGTACCAAACTCGGTGCATACATCAGACCATATATCACCGATGATACATAAGTTATACGCTACAATATGTTGTGTACTTCAGCCATACGTCCTGTACAGGTCGTATTCTTATTGCATTAGCCATACGTCTGGTACAGGTCGTAAATTTCATGTACCAAACTCGGTGCATACATCAGACTATATATCACCGATGATACATAAGTTATACGCTACAATATGTTGTGTACTTCAGCCATACGTCCTGTACAGGTCGTATTCTTATTGCATTAGCCATACGTCTGGTACAGGTCGTAAATTTCATGTACCAAACTCGGTGCATACATCAGACCATATATCACCGATGATACATAAGTTATACGCTACATTATGTTGTGTACTTCAGCCATACGTCCTGTACAGGTACACTAGCCATACGTCTGGTACAGGTCGTAAATTTCATGTACCAAACTCGGTGCATACATCAGACCATATATCACCGATGATACATAAGTTATACGCTACAATATGTTGTGTACTTCAGCCATACGTCCTGTACAGGTCGTATTCTTATTGCATTAGCCATACGTCTGGTACAGGTCGTAAATTTCATGTACCAAACTCGGTGCATACATCAGACCATATATCACCGATGATACATAAGTTATACGCTACATTATGTTATGTACTTCAGCCATACGTCCTGTACAGGTACATTAGCCATACGTCTGGTACAGGTCGTAAATTTCATGTACCAAACTCGGTGCATACATCAGACCATATATCACCGATGATACATAAATTATACGCTACAATATGTTGTGTACTTCAGCCATACGTCCTGTACAGGTCGTATTCTTATTGCATTAGCCATACGTCTGGTACAGGTAGTAAATTTCATGTACCAAACTCGGTGCATACATCAGACCATATATCACCGATGATACATAAGTTATACGCTACAATATGTTGTGTACTTCAGCCATACGTCCTGTACAGGTCGTATTCTTATTGCATTAGCCATACGTCTGGTACAGGTCGTAAATTTCATGTACCAAACTCGGTGCATACATCAGACCATATATCACTGATGATACATAAGTTATACGCTACATTATGTTGTGTACTTCAGCCATACGTCCTGTACAGGTACATTAGCCATACGTCTTGTACAGGTCGTACATTTCATGTACCAAACTCGGTGCATACATCAGACCATATATCACCGATGATACATAAGTTATACGCTACAATATGTTGTGTACTTCAGCCATACGTCCTGTACAGGTCGTATTCTTATTGCATTAGCCATACGTCTGGTACAGGTCGTAAATTTCATGTACCAAACTCGGTGCATACATCAGACCATATATCACCGATGATACATAAGTTATACGCTACATTATGTTGTGTACTTCAGCCATACGTCCTGTACAGGTACATTAGCCATACGTCTGGTACAGGTCGTAAATTTCATGTACCAAACTCGGTGCATACATCAGACCATATATCACCGATGATACATAAGTTATACGCTACATTATGTTGTGTACTTCAGCCATACGTCCTGTACAGGTACATTAGCCATACGTCTGGTACAGGTCGTAAATTTCATGTACCAAACTCGGGGCATACATTAGACCATATATCACCAATGATACATAAGTTATACGCTACAATATGTTGTGTACTTCAGCCATACGTCCTGTACAGGTCGTATTCTTATTGCATTAGCCATACGTCTGGTACAGGTCGTAAATTTCATGTACCAAACTCGGTGCATACATCAGACCATATATCATTGATGATACATAAGTTATACGCTACATTATGTTGTGTACTTCAGCCATACGTCCTGTACAGGTACATTAGCCATACGTCTTGTACAGGTCGTAAATTTCATGTACCAAACTCGGTGCATCAGACCATATATCACCGATGATACATAAGTTATACGCTACAATATGTTGTGTACTTCAGCCATACGTCCTGTACAGGTCGTATTCTTATTGCATTAGCCATACGTCTGGTACAGGTCGTAAATTTCATGTACCAAACTCGGTGCATACATCAGACCATATATCACCGATGATACATAAGTTATACGCTACATTATGTTGTGTACTTCAGCCATACGTCCTGTACAGGTACATTAGCCATACGTCTGGTACAGGTCGTAAATTTCATGTACCAAACTCGGTGCATACATCAGACCATATATCACCAATGATACATAAGTTATACGCTACAATATGTTGTGTACTTCAGCCATACGTCCTGTACAGGTCGTATTCTTATTGCATTAGCCATACGTCTGGTACAGGTCGTAAATTTCATGTACCAAACTCGGTGCATACATCAGACCATATATCACCGATGATACATAAGTTATACGCTACATTATGTTGTGTACTTCAGCCATACGTCCTGTACAGGTACATTAGCCATACGTCTGGTACAGGTCGTAAATTTCATGTACCAAACTCGGTGCATACATCAGACCATATATCACCGATGATACATAAGTTATACGCTACAATATGTTGTGTACTTCAGCCATACGTCCTGTACAGGTACATTAGCCATACGTCTGGTACAGGTCGTAAATTTCATGTACCAAACTCGGTGCATACATCAGACCATATATCACCGATGATACATAAGTTATACGCTACAATATGTTGTGTACTTCAGCCATACGTCCTGTACAGGTCGTATTCTTATTGCATTAGCCATACGTCTGGTACAGGTCGTAAATTTCATGTACCAAACTCGGTGCATACATCAGACCATATATCACCGATGATACATAAGTTATACGCTACATTATGTTGAGTACTTCAGCCATACGTCCTGTACAGGTACATTAGCCATACGTCTGGTACAGGTCGTAAATTTCATGTACCAAACTCGGTGCATACATCAGACCATATATCACCGATGATACATAAGTTATACGCTACATTATGTTGTGTACTTCAGCCATACGTCCTGTACAGGTACATTAGCCATACGTCTTGTACAGGTCGTAAATTTCATGTACCAAACTCGGTGCATACATTAGACCATATATCACCAATGATACATAAGTTATACGCTACAATATGTTGTGTACTTCAGCCATACGTCCTGTACAGGTCGTATTCTTATTGCATTAGCCATACGTCTGGTACAGGTCGTAAATTTCATGTACCAAACTCGGTGCATACATCAGACCATATATCATTGATGATACATAAGTTATACGCTACATTATGTTGTGTACTTCAGCCATACGTCCTGTACAGGTACATTAGCCATACGTCTTGTACAGGTCGTAAATTTCATGTACCAAACTCGGTGCATACATCAGACCATATATCACCGATGATACATAAGTTATACGCTACAATATGTTGTGTACTTCAGCCATACGTCCTGTACAGGTCGTATTCTTATTGCATTAGCCATACGTCTGGTACAGGTCGTAAATTTCATGTACCAAACTCGGTGCATACATCAGACCATATATCACCGATGATACATAAGTTATACGCTACATTATGTTGTGTACTTCAGCCATACGTCCTGTACAGGTACATTAGCCATACGTCTGGTACAGGTCGTAAATTTCATGTACCAAACTCGGTGCATACATCAGACCATATATCACCGATGATACATAAGTTATACGCTACAATATGTTGTGTACTTCAGCCATACGTCCTGTACAGGTCGTATTCTTATTGCATTAGCCATACGTCTGGTACAGGTCGTAAATTTCATGTACCAAACTCGGTGCATACATCAGACCATATATCACCGATGATACATAAGTTATACGCTACATTATGTTGTGTACTTCAGCCATACGTCCTGTACAGGTACATTAGCCATACGTCTGGTACAGGTCGTAAATTTCATGTACCAAACTCGGTGCATACATCAGACCATATATCACCGATGATACATAAATTATACGCTACATTATGTTGTGTACTTCAGCCATACGTCCTGTACAGGTACATTAGCCATACGTCTGGTACAGGTCGTAAATTTCATGTACCAAACTCGGTGCATACATCAGACCATATATCACCAATGATACATAAGTTATACGCTACAATATGTTGTGTACTTCAGCCATACGTCATGTACAGGTCGTATTCTTATTGCATTAGCCATACGTCTGGTACAGGTCGTAAATTTCATGTACCAAACTCGGTGCATACATCAGACCATATATCATTGATGATACATAAGTTATACGCTACATTATGTTGTGTACTTCAGCCATACGTCCTGTACAGGTATATTAGCCATACGTCTTGTACAGGTCGTAAATTTCATGTACCAAACTCGGTGCATACATCAGACCATATATCACCGATGATACATAAGTTATACGCTACAATATGTTGTGTACTTCAGCCATACGTCCTGTACAGGTCGTATTCTTATTGCATTAGCCATACGTCTGGTACAGGTCGTAAATTTCATGTACCAAACTCGGTGCATACATCAGACCATATATCACCGATGATACATAAGTTATACGCTACATTATGTTGTGTACTTCAGCCATACGTCCTGTACAGGTACATTAGCCATACGTCTGGTACAGGTCGTAAATTTCAGGTACCAAACTCGGTGCATACATCAGACTATATATCACTGATGATACATAAGTTATACGCTACAATATGTTGTGTACTTCAGCCATACGTCCTGTACAGGTCGTATTCTTATTGCATTAGCCATACGTCTGGTACAGGTCGTAAATTTCATGTACCAAACTCGGTGCATACATCAGACCATATATCACTGATGATACATAAGTTATACGCTACATTATGTTGTGTACTTCAGCCATACGTCCTGTACAGGTCGTATTCTTATTGCATTAGCCATACGTCTGGTACAGGTCGTAAATTTCATGTACCAAACTCGGTGCATACATCAGACCATATATCACCGATGATACATAAGTTATACGCTACATTATGTTGTGTACTTCAGCCATACGTCCTGTACAGGTACATTAGCCATACGTCTGGTACAGGTCGTAAATTTCATGTACCAAACTCGGTGCATACATCAGACCATATATCACCGATGATACATAAGTTATACGCTACATTATGTTGTGTACTTCAGCCATACGTCCTGTACAGGTACATTAGCCATACGTCTGGTACAGGTCGTAAATTTCATGTACCAAACTCGGTGCATACATCAGACCATATATCACCGATGATACATAAGTTATACGCTACAATATGTTGTGTACTTCAGCCATACGTCCTGTACAGGTACATTAGCCATACGTCTGGTACAGGTCGTAAATTTCATGTACCAAACTCGGTGCATACATCAGACCATATATCACCGATGATACATAAGTTATACGCTACATTATGTTGAGTACTTCAGCCATACGTCCTGTACAGGTACATTAGCCATACGTCTGGTACAGGTCGTAAATTTCATGTACCAAACTCGGTGCATACATCAGACCATATATCACCGATGATACATAAGTTATACGCTACAATATGTTGTGTACTTCAGCCATACGTCCTGTACAGGTACATTAGCCAACATATTGTAGCGTATAACTTATGTATCATCGGTGATATATGGTACATTAGCCATTGTACCTGTACAGGTCGTATTCTTATTGCATTAGCCATACGTCTGGTACAGGTCGTAAATTTCATGTACCAAACTCGGTGCATACATCAGACCATATATCACCGATGATACATAAGTTATACGCTACATTATGTTGTGTACTTCAGCCATACGTCCTGTACAGGTACATTAGCCATACGTCTGGTACAGGTCGTAAATTTCATGTACCAAACTCGGTGCATACATCAGACCATATATCACCAATGATACATAAGTTATACGCTACAATATGTTGTGTACAGGTCGTATTCTTATTGCATTAGCCATACGTCTGGTACAGGTCGTAAATTTCATGTACCAAACTCGGTGCATACATCAGACCATATATCACCGATGATACATAAGTTATACGCTACATTATGTTGTGTACTTCAGCCATACGTCCTGTACAGGTACATTAGCCATACGTCTGGTACAGGTCGTAAATTTCATGTACCAAACTCGGTGCATACATCAGACCATATATCACCGATGATACATAAGTTATACGCTACAATATGTTGTGTACTTCAGCCATACGTCCTGTACAGGTCGTATTCTTATTGCATTAGCCATACGTCTGGTACAGGTCGTAAATTTCATGTACCAAACTCGGTGCATACATCAGACCATATATCACCGATGATACATAAGTTATACGCTACATTATGTTGTGTACTTCAGCCATACGTCCTGTACAGGTACATTAGCCATACGTCTGGTACAGGTCGTAAATTTCATGTACCAAACTCGGTGCATACATCAGACCATATATCACCGATGATACATAAATTATACGCTACATTATGTTGTGTACTTCAGCCATACGTCCTGTACAGGTACATTAGCCATACGTCTGGTACAGGTCGTAAATTTCATGTACCAAACTCGGTGCATACATCAGACCATATATCACCGATGATACATAAGTTATACGCTACAATATGTTGTGTACTTCAGCCATACGTCCTGTACAGGTCGTATTCTTATTGCATTAGCCATACGTCTGGTACAGGTCGTAAATTTCATGTACCAAACTCGGTGCATACATCAGACCATATATCACCGATGATACATAAGTTATACGCTACATTATGTTGTGTACTTCAGCCATACGTCCTGTACAGGTATATTAGCCATACGTCTTGTACAGGTCGTAAATTTCATGTACCAAACTCGGTGCATACATCAGACCATATATCACCGATGATACATAAGTTATACGCTACAATATGTTGTGTACTTCAGCCATACGTCCTGTACAGGTCGTATTCTTATTGCATTAGCCATACGTCTGGTACAGGTCGTAAATTTCATGTACCAAACTCGGTGCATACATCAGACCATATATCACCGATGATACATAAGTTATACGCTACATTATGTTGTGTACTTCAGCCATACGTCCTGTACAGGTACATTAGCCATACGTCTGGTACAGGTCGTAAATTTCAGGTACCAAACTCGGTGCATACATCAGACTATATATCACTGATGATACATAAGTTATACGCTACAATATGTTGTGTACTCCAGCCATACGTCCTGTACAGGTCGTATTCTTATTGCATTAGCCATACGTCTGGTACAGGTCGTAAATTTCATGTACCAAACTCGGTGCATACATCAGACCATATATCACTGATGATACATAAGTTATACGCTACATTATGTTGTGTACTTCAGCCATACGTCCTGTACAGGTCGTATTCTTATTGCATTAGCCATACGTCTGGTACAGGTCGTAAATTTCATGTACCAAACTCGGTGCATACATCAGACCATATATCACCGATGATACATAAGTTATACGCTACATTATGTTGTAGTACAGGTACAGGTCGTAAATTTCATGTACCAAACTCGGTGCATACATCAGACCATATATCACCGATGATACATAAGTTATACGCTACAATATGTTGTGTACTTCAGCCATACGTCCTGTACAGGTACATTAGCCATACGTCTGGTACAGGTCGTAAATTTCATGTACCAAACTCGGTGCATACATCAGACCATATATCACCGATGATACATAAGTTATACGCTACATTATGTTGAGTACTTCAGCCATACTTCCTGTACAGGTACATTAGCCATACGTCTGGTACAGGTCGTAAATTTCATGTACCAAACTCGGTGCATACATCAGACCATATATCACCGATGATACATAAGTTATACGCTACAATATGTTGTGTACTTCAGCCATACGTCCTGTACAGGTCGTATTCTTATTGCATTAGCCATACGTCTGGTACAGGTCGTAAATTTCATGTACCAAACTCGGTGCATACATCAGACCATATATCACCAATGATACATAAGTTATACGCTACAATATGTTGTGTACTTCAGCCATACGTCCTGTACAGGTCGTATTCTTATTGCATTAGCCATACGTCTGGTACAGGTCGTAAATTTCATGTACCAAACTCGGTGCATACATCAGACCATATATCATTGATGATACATAAGTTATACGCTACATTATGTTGTGTACTTCAGCCATACGTCCTGTACAGGTATATTAGCCATACGTCTTGTACAGGTCGTAAATTTCATGTACCAAACTCGGTGCATACATCAGACCATATATCACCGATGATACATAAGTTATACGCTACAATATGTTGTGTACTTAAGCCATACGTCCTGTACAGGTCGTATTCTTATTGCATTAGCCATACGTCTGGTACAGGTCGTAAATTTCATGTACCAAACTCGGTGCATACATCAGACCATATATCACCGATGATACATAAGTTATACGCTACATTATGTTGTGTACTTCAGCCATACGTCCTGTACAGGTACATTAGCCATACGTCTGGTACAGGTCGTAAATTTCAGGTACCAAACTCGGTGCATACATC
This sequence comes from Rugalucina vietnamica, assembly GCA_964017185.1. Classification (NCBI taxonomy): domain Eukaryota; kingdom Metazoa; phylum Mollusca; class Bivalvia; order Lucinida; family Lucinidae; genus Rugalucina; species Rugalucina vietnamica. Next base: position 43,284,444 of record OZ024871.1, on the reverse strand, counting down.
AGACTATATATCACTGATGATACATAAGTTATACGCTACAATATGTTGTGTACTCCAGCCATACGTCCTGTACAGGTCGTATTCTTATTGCATTAGCCATACGTCTGGTACAGGTCGTAAATTTCATGTACCAAACTCGGTGCATACATCAGACCATATATCACTGATGATACATAAGTTATACGCTACATTATGTTGTGTACTTCAGCCATACGTCCTGTACAGGTCGTATTCTTATTGCATTAGCCATACGTCTGGTACAGGTCGTAAATTTCATGTACCAAACTCGGTGCATACATCAGACCATATATCACCGATGATACATAAGTTATACGCTACATTATGTTGTGTACTTCAGCCATACGTCCTGTACAGGTACATTAGCCATACGTCTGGTACAGGTCGTAAATTTCATGTACCAAACTCGGTGCATACATCAGACCATATATCACCGATGATACATAAGTTATACGCTACATTATGTTGTGTACTTCAGCCATACGTCCTGTACAGGTACATTAGCCATACGTCTGGTACAGGTCGTAAATTTCATGTACCAAACTCGGTGCATACATCAGACCATATATCACCGATGATACATAAGTTATACGCTACAATATGTTGTGTACTTCAGCCATACGTCCTGTACAGGTACATTAGCCATACGTCTGGTACAGGTCGTAAATTTCATGTACCAAACTCGGTGCATACATCAGACCATATATCACCGATGATACATAAGTTATACGCTACATTATGTTGAGTACTTCAGCCATACGTCCTGTACAGGTACATTAGCCATACGTCTGGTACAGGTCGTAAATTTCATGTACCAAACTCGGTGCATACATCAGACCATATATCACCGATGATACATAAGTTATACGCTACAATATGTTGTGTACTTCAGCCATACGTCCTGTACAGGTCGTATTCTTATTGCATTAGCCATACGTCTGGTACAGGTCGTAAATTTCATGTACCAAACTCGGTGCATACATCAGACCATATATCACCGATGATACATAAGTTATACGCTACATTATGTTGTGTACTTCAGCCATACGTCCTGTACAGGTACATTAGCCATACGTCTGGTACAGGTCGTAAATTTCAGGTACCAAACTCGGTGCATACATCAGACCATATATCACCGATGATACATAAGTTATACGCTACATTATGTTGAGTACTTCAGCCATACGTCCTGTACAGGTACATTAGCCATACGTCTGGTACAGGTCGTAAATTTCATGTACCAAACTCGGTGCATACATCAGACCATATATCACCGATGATACATAAGTTATACGCTACATTATGTTGAGTACTTCAGCCATACGTCCTGTACAGGTACATTAGCCATACGTCTGGTACAGGTCGTAAATTTCATGTACCAAACTCGGTGCATACATCAGACCATATATCACCGATGATACATAAGTTATACGCTACAATATGTTGTGTACTTCAGCCATACGTCCTGTACAGGTCGTATTCTTATTGCATTAGCCATACGTCTGGTACAGGTCGTAAATTTCATGTACCAAACTCGGTGCATACATCAGACCATATATCACCGATGATACATAAATTATACGCTACATTATGTTGTGTTCTTCAGCCATACGTCCTGTACAGGTACATTAGCCATACGTCTGGTACAGGTCGTAAATTTCATGTACCAAACTCGGTGCATACATCAGACCATATATCACCGATGATACATAAGTTATACGCTACAATATGTTGTGTACTTCAGCCATACGTCCTGTACAGGTCGTATTCTTATTGCATTAGCCATACGTCTGGTACAGGTCGTAAATTTCATGTACCAAACTCGGTGCATACATCAGACCATATATCACCGATGATACATAAGTTATACGCTACAATATGTTGTGTACTTCAGCCATACGTCCTGTACAGGTCGTATTCTTATTGCATTAGCCATACGTCTGGTACAGGTCGTAAATTTCATGTACCAAACTCGGTGCATACATCAGACCATATATCACCGATGATACATAAGTTATACGCTACATTATGTTGTGTACTTCAGCCATACGTCCTGTACAGGTACATTAACTATACGTCTGGTACAGGTTGTAAATTTCATGTACCAAACTCGGTGCATACATCAGACCATATATCACCGATGATACATAAGTTATACGCTACATTATGTTGTGTACTTCAGCCATACGTCCTGTACAGGTACATTAGCCATACGTCTGGTACAGGTCGTAAATTTCATGTACCAAACTCGGTGCATACATCAGACCGATGATACATAAGTTATACGCTACATTATGTTGTGTCATGTACCAAACTCGGTGCATACATCAGACCATATATCACCGATGATACATAAGTTATACGCTACATTACGTTGTGTACTTCAGCCATACGTCCTGTACAGGTACATTAGCCATACGTCTGGTACAGGTCGTAAATTTCATGTACCAAACTCGGTGCATACATCAGACCAAATATCACCGATGATACATAAGTTATACGCTACAATATGTTGTGTACTTTAGCCATACGTCCTGTACAGGTCGTATTCTTATTGCATTAGCCATACGTCTGGTACAGGTCGTAAATTTCATGTACCAAACTCGGTGCATACATCAGACCATATATCACCGATGATACATAAGTTATACGCTACATTATGTTGTGTACTTCAGCCATACGTCCTGTACAGGTACATTAGCCATACGTCTGGTACAGGTCGTAAATTTCATGTACCAAACTCGGTGTATACATCAGACCATATATCACCGATGATACATAAATTATACGCTACAATATGTTGTGTACTTCAGCCATACGTCCTGTACAGGTCGTATTCTTATTGCATTAGCCATACGTCTGGTACAGGTCGTAAATTTCATGTACCAAACTCGGTGCATACATCAGACCATATATCACCGATGATACATAAGTTTTACGCTACATTATGTTGTGTACTTCAGCCATACGTCCTGTACAGGTCGTATTCTTATTGCATTAGCCATACGTCTGGTACAGGTCGTAAATTTCATGTACCAAACTCGGTGCATACATCAGACCATATATCACCGATGATACATAAGTTATACGCTACATTATGTTGTGTACTTCAGCCATACGTCCTGTACAGGTACATTAGCCATACGTCTGGTACAGGTCGTAAATTTCATGTACCAAACTCGGTGCATACATCAGACCATATATCACCGATGATACATAAGTTATACCCTACAATATGTTGTGTACTTCAGCCATACGTCCTGTACAGGTCGTATTCTTATTGCATTAACCATACGTCTGGTACAGGTCGTAAATTTCATGTACCAAACTCGGTGCATACATCAGACCATATATCACCGATGATACATAAGTTATACGCTACATTATGTTGTGTACTTCAGCCATACGTCCTGTACAGGTACATTAGCCATACGTCTGGTACAGGTCGTAAATTTCATGTACCAAACTCGGTGCATACATCAGACCATATATCACCGATGATACATAAGTTATACGCTACAATATGTTGTGTACTTCAGCCATACGTCCCGTACAGGTCGTATTCTTATTGCATTAGCCATACGTCTGGTACAGGTCGTAAATTTCATGTACCAAACTCGGTGCATACATCAGACCATATATCACCGATGATACATAAGTTATACGCTACATTATGTTGTGTACTTCAGCCATACGTCCTGTACAGGTACATTAGCCATACGCCTGGTACAGGTCGTAAATTTCATGTACCAAACTCGGTGCATACATCAGACCATATATCACTGATGATACATAAGTTATACGCTACAATATGTTGTGTACTTCAGCCATACGTCCTGTACAGGTCGTATTCTTATTGCATTAGCCATACGTCTGGTACAGGTCGTAAATTTCATGTACCAAACTCGGTGCATACATCAGACCATATATCACCGATGATACATAAGTTATACGCTACATTATGTTGTGTACTTCAGCCATACGTCCTGTACAGGTACATTAGCCATACGTCTGGTACAGGTCGTAAATTTCATGTACCAAACTCGGTGCATACATCAGACCATATATCACCGATGATACATAAGTTATACGCTACAATATGTTGTGTACTTCAGCCATACGTCCTGTACAGGTCGTATTCTTATTGCATTAGCCATACGTCTGGTACAGGTCGTCAATTTCATGTACCAAACTCGGTGCATACATCAGACCATATATCACCGATGATACATAAGTTATACGCTACATTATGTTGTGTACTTCAGCCATACGTCCTGTACAGGTACATAAGCCATACGTCTGGTACAGGTCGTAAATTTCATGTACCAAACTCGGTGCATACATCAGACCATATATCACCGATGATACATAAGTTATACGCTACAATATGTTGTGTACTTCAGCCATACGTCCTGTACAGGTCGTATTCTTATTGCATTAGCCATACGTCTGGTACAGGTCGTAAATTTCATGTACCAAACTCGGTGCATACATCAGACCATATATCACCGATGATACATAAGTTATACGCTACAATATGTTGTGTACTTCAGCCATACGTCATGTACAGGTCGTATTCTTATTGCATTGGCCATACGTCTGGTACAGGTCGTAAATTTCATGTACCAAACTCGGTGCATACATCAGACCATATATCACCGATGATACATAAGTTATACGCTACATTATGTTGTGTACTTCAGCCATACGTCCTGTACAGGTACATTAGCCATACGTCTGGTACAGGTCGTAAGTTTCATGTACCAAACTCGGTGCATACATCAGACCATATATCACCGATGATACATAAGTTATACGCTACAATATGTTGTGTACTTCAGCCATACGTCCTGTACAGGTCGTATTCTTATTGCATTAGCCATACGTCTGGTACAGGTCGTAAATTTCATGTATCAAACTCGGTGCATACATCAGACCATATATCACCGATGATACATAAGTTATACGCTACATTATGTTGTGTTTATCAGCCATACGTCCTGTACAGGTACATTAGCCATACGTCTGGTACAGGTCGTAAATATCATGTACCAAACTCGGTGCATACATCAGACCATATATCACCGATGATACATAAGTTATACGCTACAATATGTTGTGTACTTCAGCCATACGTCCTGTACAGGTCGTATTCTTATTGCATTAGCCATACGTCTGGTACACCTGTACAGGTACATTAGCCATACGTCTGGTACAGGTCGTAAATTTCATGTACCAAACTCGGTGCATACATCAGACCATATATCACCGATGATACATAAGTTATACGCTACAATATGTTGTGTACTTCAGCCATACGTCCTGTACAGGTCGTATTCTTATTGCATTAGCCATACGTCTGGTACAGGTCGTAAATTTCATGTATCAAACTCGGTGCATACATCAGACCATATATCACCGATGATACATAAGTTATACGCTACATTATGTTGTGTTTATCAGCCATACGTCCTGTACAGGTACATTAGCCATACGTCTGGTACAGGTCGTAAATATCATGTACCAAACTCGGTGCATACATCAGACCATATATCACCGATGATACATAAGTTATACGCTACAATATGTTGTGTACTTCAGCCATACGTCCTGTACAGGTCGTATTCTTATTGCATTAGCCATACGTCTGGTACACCTGTACAGGTACATTAGCCATACGTCTGGTACAGGTCGTAAATTTCATGTACCAAACTCGGTGCATACATCAGACCATATATCACCGATGATACATAAGTTATACGCTACAATATGTTGTGTACTTCAGCCATACGTCCTGTACAGGTCGTATTCTTATTGCATTAGCCATACGTCTGGTACAGGTCGTAAATTTCATGTACCAAACTCGGTGCATACATCAGACCATATATCACAGATGATACATAAGTTATACGCTACATTATGTTGTGTACTTCAGCCATACGTCCTGTACAGGTACATTAGCCATACGTCTGGTACAGGTCGTAAATTTCATGTACCAAACTCGGTGCATACATCAGACCATATATCACCGATGATACATAAGTTATACGCTACAATATGTTGTGTACTTCAGCCATACGTCATGTACAGGTCGTATTCTTATTGCATTAGCCATACGTCTGGTACAGGTCGTAAATTTCATGTACCAAACTCGGTGCATACATCAGACCATATATCACCGATGATACATAAGTTATACGCTACATTATGTTGTGTACTTCAGCCATACGTCCTGTACAGGTACATTAGCCATACGTCTGGTACAGGTCGTAAATTTCATGTACCAAACTCGGTGCATACATCAGACCATATATCACCGATGATACATAAGTTATACGCTACAATATGTTGTGTACTTCAGCCATACGTCCTGTACAGGTCGTATTCTTATTGCATTAGCCATACGTCTGGTACAGGTCGTAAATTTCATGTACCAAACTCGGTGCATACATCAGACCATATATCACCGATGATACATAAGTTATACGCTACATTATGTTGTGTACTTCAGCCATACGTCCTGTACAGGTACATTAGCCATACGTCTGGTACAGGTCGTAAATTTCATGTACCAAACTCGGTGCATACATCAGACCATATATCACCGATGATACATAAGTTATACGCTACAATATGTTGTGTACTTCAGCCATACGTCCTGTACAGGTCGTATTCTTATTGCATTAGCCATACGTCTGGTACAGGTCGTAAATTTCATGTACCAAACTCGGTGCATACATCAGACCATATATCACCGATGATACATAAGTTATACGCTATATTATGTTGTGTACTTCAGCCATACGTCCTGTACAGGTACATTAGCCATACGTCTGGTACAGGTCGTAAATTTCATGTACCAAACTCGGTGCATACATCAGACCATATATCACCGATGATACATAAGTTATACGCTACAATATGTTGTGTACTTCAGCCATACGTCCTGTACAGGTCGTATTCTTATTGCATTAGCCATACGTCTGGTACAGGTCGTAAATTTCATGTACCAAACTCGGTGCATACATCAGACCATATATCACCGATGATACATAAGTTATACGCTACATTATGTTGTGTACTTCAGCCATACGTCCTGTACAGGTACATTAGCCATACGTCTGGTACAGGTCGTAAATTTCATGTACCAAACTCGGTGCATACATCAGACCATATATCACCGATGATACATAAGTTATACGCTACAATATGTTGTGTACTTCAGCCATACGTCCTGTACAGGTCGTATTCTTATTGCATTAGCCATACGTCTGGTACAGGTCGTAAATTTCATGTACCAAACTCGGTGCATACATCAGACCATATATCACCGATGATACATAAGTTATACGCTACATTATGTTGTGTACTTCAGCCATACGTCCTGTACAGGTACATTAGCCATACGTCTGGTACAGGTCGTAAATTTCATGTACCAAACTCGGTGCATACATCAGACCATATATCACCGATGATACATAAGTTATACGCTACATTATGTTGTGTACTTCAGCCATACGTCCTGTACAGGTTCATTAGCCATACGTCTGGTACAGGTCGTAAATTTCATGTACCAAACTCGGTGCATACATCAGACCATATATCACCGATGATACATAAGTTATACGCTACAATATGTTGTGAACTTCATCCATACGTCATGTACAGGTCGTATTCTTATTGCATGTACCAAACTCGGTGCATACATCAGACCATATATCACCGATGATACATAAGTTATACGCTACATTATGTTGTGTACTTCAGCCATACGTCCTGTACAGGTACATTAGCCATACGTCTGGTACAGGTCGTAAATTTCATGTACCAAACTCGGTGCATACATCAGACCATATATCACCAATGATACATAAGTTATACGCTACAATATGTTGTGTACTTCAGCCATACGTCCTGTACAGGTCGTATTCTTATTGCATTCGCCATACGTCTGGTACAGGTCGTAAATTTCATGTACCAAACTCGGTGCATACATCAGACCATATATCACCGATGATACATAAGTTATACGCTACATTATGTTGTGTACTTCAGCCATACGTCCTGTACAGGTACATTAGCCATACGTCTGGTACAGGTCGTAAATTTCATGTACCAAACTCGGTGCATACATCAGACCATATATCACCAATGATACATAAGTTATACGCTACAATATGTTGTGTACTTCAGCCATACGTCCTGTACAGGTCGTATTCTTATTGCATTACCCATACGTCTGGTACAGGTCGTAAATTTCATGTACCAAACTCGGTGCATACATCAGACCATATATCACCGATGATACATAAGTTATACGCTACATTATGTTGTGTACTTCAGCCATACGTCCTGTACAGGTACATTAGCCATACGTCTGGTACAGGTCGTAAATTTTATGTACCAAACTCGGTGCATACATCAGACCATATATCACCGATGATACATAAGTTATACGCTACAATATGTTGTGTACTTCAGCCATACGTCCTGTACAGGTCGTATTCTTATTGCATTAGCCATACGTCTGGTACAGGTCGTAAATTTCATGAACCAAACTCGGTGCATACATCAGACCATATATCACCGATGATACATAAGTTATACGCTACATTATGTTGTGTACTTCAGCCATACGTCATGTACAGGTACATTAGCCATACGTCTGGTACAGGTCGTAAATTTCATGTACCAAACTCGGTGCATACATCAGACCATATATCACCGATGATACATAAGTTATACGCTACAATATGTTGTGTACTTCAGCCATACGTCCTGTACAGGTCGTATTCTTATTGCATTAGCCATACGTCTGGTACAGGTCGTATATTTCATGTACCAAACTCGGTGCATACATCAGACCATATATCACCGATGATACATAAGTTATACGCTACATTATGTTGTGTACTTCAGCCATACGTCCTGTACAGGTACATTAGCCATACGTCTGGTACAGGTCGTAAATTTCATGTACCAAACTCGGTGCATACATCAGACCATATATCACCGATGATACATAAATTATACGCTACAATATGTTGTGTACTTCAGCCATACGTCCTGTACAGGTCGTATTCTTATTGCATTAGCCATACGTCTGGTACAGGTCGTAAATTTCATGTACCAAACTCGGTGCATACATCAGACCATATATCACCGATGATACATAAGTTATACGCTACATTATGTTGTGTACTTCAGCCATACGTCCTGTACAGGTACATTAGCCATACGTCTGGTACAGGTCGTAAATTTCATGTACCAAACTCGGTGCATACATCAGACCATATATCACCGATGATACATAAGTTATACGCTACAATATGTTGTGTACTTCAGCCATACGTCCTGTACAGGTCGTATTCTTATTGCATTAGCCATACGTCTGGTACAGGTCGTAAATTTCATGTACCAAACTCGGTGCATACATCAGACCATATATCACCGAAGATACTGTGACGAATATCCGTTTTAAAACAGTAGTTTGTGTTGAAATTTCTTTAAAAGCTCATAGTCTGATATTCGTCCAGTAGTGTTATCCAGCAGAATCCATTTTCCCCCATTTTATTCGTTATACACGGCGATTTATAAGTGTTATACACGGTGATCAATAAGTAACACTTGATTTACCCACATAGTATTTTTGAATGAACTTGTCCACTGAATGGACCAATCCAGTAGCGCACGTGCCGGAAGGGGTATATAAGGAGCAAGCGAGGCGGCGATAGTCATTATTGTGAAAGAAGTCGGACGGTGTAGATCGAAGAGAGAGAGAGACTGCAGGCAGTTTGATGATGTAGTTGTTAATAGGATTCGTGGCACGGAGCTCAGGCTTTGGGATAAGGAGAGATCATTACGATAGCTCTTATCCCCTAGTTTTGAACCTCTTAGTGCTGAACGAACATTTGCGACTCTTTGGCCACAGAGATCATTGCGATAGCTGGGCCTTGGTCACAGAGATCATTGCGATAGCTGGACCAATCTGGAGTCTCAAATAGAAGTTCCTGGGAAGCCAGTGTTTCAGGCTATAGTTGGATAGCCAACGAAACCATAGGGGTTTCAAGCCCGTCAGTGTTGAACAAGTGGCGTTTGAATTATGAGTTACCGAACGTATATTGGGTTTGAAACCATTCATTCACACATCAAGTATTGCATTATGCTAATCTTATATATCGCAGCATAGTCAGACAGTATTTCTAAAACGATGTTTAGGAACCACACCAAGACCTAGGGCGAGGGTTGGGATCCCATAAAACCGGTTTAAGCCCCCTAGTAATTGTATTACTAACCGTTCCAAGGCGGTGCTCTTGGTGTGGCTCATCTCGTTCAAACCTCAATATAGTTAAAATAGCATCTTGCTCGGTAGGTGTTTCAAGCATTATAGTTTCGTAGTTGGAGATATACAGAAATATATAGCTCGGTCGCTAAAAACGTTACATTTGGTGGCAGCGGTGGGATAATGACAACTGCCAGACCGGAGTTGCCTTATCCATGCATACTCTAGATCGAATCATTTGAACAAAATTGAAACCTTTTGCTTTTAATTTCTTTTGGTTTAAGAACAAATTCGGGACGAATTTTCTTGAAGGGGAGATAGTGTGACGAATATCCGTTTTAAAACAGTAGTTTGTGTTGAAATTTCTTTAAAAGCTCATAGTCTGATATTCGTCCAGTAGTGTTATCCAGCAGAATCCATTTTCCCCCATTTTATTCGTTATACACGGCGATTTATAAGTGTTATACACGGTGATCAATAAGTAACACTTGATTTACCCACATAGTATTTTTGAATGAACTCGTCCACTGAATGGACCAATCCAGTAGCGCACGTGCCGGAAGGGGTATATAAGGAGCAAGCGAGGCGGCGATAGTCATTATTGTGAAAGAAGTCGGACGGTGTAGATCGAAGAGAGAGAGAGACTGCAGGCAGTTTGATGATGTAGTTGTTAATAGGATTCGTGGCACGGAGCTCAGGCTTTGGGATAAGGAGAGATCATTGCGATAGCTCTTATCCCCTAGTTTTGAACCTCTTAGTGCTGAACGAACATTTGCGACTCTTTGGCCACAGAGATCATTGCGATAGCTGGGCCTTGGTCACAGAGATCATTGCGATAGCTGGACCAATCTGGAGTCTCAAATAGAAGTTCCTGGGAAGCCAGTGTTTCAGGCTATAGTTGGATAGCCAACGAAACCATAGGGGTTTCAAGCCCGTCAGTGTTGAACAAGTGGCGTTTGAATTATAAGTTACCGAACGTATATTGGGTTTGAAACCATTCATTCACACATCAAGTATTGCATTATGCTAATCTTATATATCGAAGCCAGACAGTATTCCTAAGCTACGTATATGAACCATACCAAGACCTAGGGCGAGGGTTGGGATCCCATAAAACCGGTTTAAGCCCCCTAGTAATTGTATTACTAACCGTTCCAAGGCGGTGCTCCTGGTACGGCTCATACTTATCCGACATGAAGCAGGTCATTTTCATACATTCTGTAGTGGCGTTAGATGCAATATGACCTGCCGTTCGTCAGTTAGGTCAACCAAGTTATCTGATTATCGTATAAGGCTTTGGCAGCCCTGTCATAAAGCTGTTGGAGCCAATGTTTGCATACGTAATGACCGCTCGGAGTGACTTCTTTCTTAGAGATTTCATTACATTTGGTGGCAGCGTTGAGTTGTTTTATTCGTTGCAAGTTTTCATAAAAGAGCATGCTTTTCCACCGACGGGGTTTCTGTGGCTTTGCACGGCCGAACGTTACAATACATAAGTTATACGCTACATTATGTTGTGTACTTCAGCCATACGTCCTGTACAGGTACATTAGCCATACGTCTGGTACAGGTCGTAAATTTCATGTACCAGCCGAAGAGGGTACCCGCGCCTTGCCTTTTCTATAGGAAATGTGTATTTTCGGTCATTTTCGTACCCCTATTTCGAGTTAAACTTTCTGAGAAACCAGATTTATGTCGGTATAGACGACCTATGGACCTTAAAGGCACTTGTATGGACTACAAACCCCACTGGGTCTCGAACTCCGTCAACTCGAGGGGGTACCCAGCCGAAGAGGGGTACGAAAATGACCGAAAATAAACATTTCCTATAGAAAAGGCAAGGCGCGGGTACCCTCTTCGGCTGGGTACCCCCTCGAGTTGACGGAGTTCGAGACCCAGTGGGGTTTGTAGTCCATACAAGTGCCTTCAAGGTCCATAGGTCGTCTATACCGACATAAATCTGGTTTCTCAGAAAGTTTAACTCGAAATAGGGGTACGAAAATGACCGAAAATACACATTTCCTATAGAAAAGGCAAGGCGCGGGTCCTATTTCGAGTTAAACTTTCTGAGAAACCAGATTTATGTCGGTATAGACGACCTATGGACCTTGAAGGCACTTGTATGGACTACAAACCCCACTGGGTCTCGAACTCCGTCAACTCGAGGGGGTACCCAGCCGAAGAGGGTACCCGCGCCTTGCCTTTTCTATAGGAAATGTGTATTTTCGGTCATTTTCGTACCCCTTTTTCGAGTTAAACTTTCTGAGAAACCAGATTTATGTCGGTATAGACGACCTATGGACCTTGAAGGCACTTGTATGGACTACAAACCCCACTGGGTCTCGAACTCCGTCAACTCGAGGGGGTACCCAGCCGAAGAGGGTACCCGCGCCTTGCCTTTTCTATAGGAAATGTGTATTTTCGGTCATTTTCGTACCCCTATTTCGAGTTAAACTTTCTGAGAAACCAGATTTATGTCGGTATAGACGACCTATGGACCTTGAAGGCACTTGCATGGACTACAAACCCCACTGGGTCTCGAACTCCGTCAACTCGAGGGGGTACCCAGCCGAAGAGGGTACCCGCGCCTTGCCTTTTCTATAGGAAATGTGTATTTTCGGTCATTTTCGTAGCCCTATTTCGAGTTAAACTTTCTGAGAAACCAGATTTATGTCGGTATAGACGACCTATGGACCTTGAAGGCACTTGTATGGACTACAAACCCCACTGGGTCTCGAACTCCGTCAACTCGAGGGGGTACCCAGCCGAAGAGGGTACCCGCGCCTTGCCTTTTCTAAAGGAAATGTGTATTTTCGGTCATTTTCGTAATCCTATTTCGAGTTAAACTTTCTGAGAAACCAGATTTATGTCGGTATAGACGACCTATGGACCTTGAAGGCACTTGTATGGACTACAAACCGCACTGGGTCTCGAACTCCGTCAACTCGAGGGGGTACCCAGCCGAAGAGGGTACCCGCGCCTTGCCTTTTCTATAGGAAATGTGTATTTTCGGTCATTTTCGTACCCTTATTTCGAGTTAAACTTTCTGAGAAACGAGATTTATGTCGGTATAGACGACCTATGGACCTTGAAGGCACTTGTATGGACTACAAACCCCACTGGGTCTCGAACTCCCTCAACTCGAGGGGTACCCAGCCGAAGAGGGTACCCGCGCCTTGCCTTTTCTATAGGAAATGTGTATTTTCGGTCATTTTCGTACCCCTATTTCGAGTTAAACTTTCTGAGAAACCAGATTTATGTCGGTATAGACGACCTATGGACCTTGAAGGCACTTGTATGGACTACAAACCCCACTGGGTCTCGAACTCCGTCAACTCGAGGGAGTACCCAGCCGAAGAGGGTACCCGCGCCTTGCCTTTTCTATAGGAAATGTGTATTTTCGGTCATTTTCGTACCCCTATTTCGAGTTAAACTTTCTGAGAAACCAGATTTATGTCGGTATAGACGACCTATGGACCTTGAAGGCACTTGTATGGACTACAAACCCCACTGGGTCTCGAACTCCGTCAACTCGAGGGGGTACCCAGCCGAAGAGGGTACCCGCGCCTTGCCTTTTCTATAGGAAATGTTATTTTCGGTCATTTTCGTAGCCCTATTTCGAGTTAAACTTTCTGAGAAACCAGATTTATGTCGGTATAGACGACCTATGGACCTTGAAGGCACTTGTATGGACTACAAACCCCACTGGGTCTCGAACTCCGTCAACTCGAGGGAGTACCCAGCCGAAGAGGGTACCCGCGCCTTGCCTTTTCTATAGGAAATGTGTATTTTCGGTCATTTTCGTACCCCTATTTCGAGTTAAACTTTCTGAAAAACCGGTCAGATTCTGTCAATTCGTTCTCAAGATATTGAGCGGAAACGAAATTCTGACGTCAATCAAGGGCAGTAACTCCGTCAAAATTTTGCGAAAAAAGACGGGTAACAATCCCAAGCTAGATCTTGTCAATGATGATGTGCATACAAAATTTGGTCAAATTCTGTCAATTCGTATTCCAATATTTTTACATCTTTTATCTTTTATTTGAGATGACATTATCCTTGCTCGGTAGGCGATCCAATCCAATCTGTGTTATCACTAGACATGTGTGAAACACATGTGCCAATTTAACGCCTTTAGTTCGGCACCGTTTGATCGTGTGCAGTTTTGCATGCCTTTGTCTTTCAATTTGAAGCAATAAAACATTTGTAGAATAGTTTCACCAAGTTTTGCTAAAATTGTGTTTTGCCCATCTTATTTTGTTACTTTATATGTTTAATACTTTATTGCATTTTATTTTGTTACCGATGATCATGTCATGGCAATTTTTATTTGAAATACTTATTTTGATGGTATTACTCGTGTGTTCATGTATTAGCAATGTCTTTTTTATCAGTTTATCAAGTATGAACTTTCTATGGTTGGAATTTATTTTCAAATAACATTTGTTTATTCCATACATAATTAGGTGTGTTTTAAAAGTCATACATTTAAGAAGAGAGCATTGTTTCTTAATAAGGCCAAGAGGCCGAAAATTTGAACAAAGAGTGACTTCAGAAATAAATCGTATTTTTAAGTCATTTAGTTTCTTTTCAAAGTCCTTCAATCCAAATTACGTTTGGAAGGGCAATAATAAGTGAGAATTGTTATTTTTGTACCAAAAAAGAACAACCAAGAAATATTACGAATTCCTTTAAAACACATTGTGGCAGGCAAATATCAGCGCGATAAAAGCAACAACAATAATTTCAAATTATAATCACGGAAATTATTATTATCATTATAATTCAGCTTTATGTCCCTATCAAGATTATTTCAGCTCATCATGGCCTTGGCCATTCGTATCCGACTGGTCAGATTTGTCGGCACTTTGCTTAGCAACTTGGTCACCGGGTCGACAAAAACTTCACTGATCTGTTTTTTTCCTGGGCGAGACCAGTACTATTGGTGGTTTTATTTGTGGGTTTGTTGTCCCGGGAGCACCCGAAGGCTCAATCAGGAGGTTTATTTGGAGAAACCCGGGATCGAACCTGCGACCCCTGGTTTACAAGGCGATCACAAAATCGAATATTTGATATCAAAAAATAATTTGTGATATCAATAAATCGAATTTCTGATATCAAAAAATGGGGATTTTATAGTAAAACGGCACCCCATAGAAATATAGAATCACATGTACCCACAATCAATGTTTGAGCACGTACTATACGTTTTGTACGTCAGCCATACGTCCTATACAAGTATACTTGGTATACCAAATTTGGTGCACACATTAGACAATATATAATTAGAGATTATCACATGGGCATTTTGGTTATCGCCCGCAGTATCAACCCGAGACTCCATTATCAGCCCGAGAGCTTTAGCTCGAGGGCTGATAATGGTCGAGGGTTGATACTAAGGGCGATGACCAAAATGTCCATGTTATAATTTGTTTATCACATCTTCCAAATCTTCTATTCAATGAATTTGTATGTGGAAATGCAAAAAATGTCAATTTCCGCGTTGAAAAAAGAAAATGGCGCAGTAAATCTGACGTAACGTCATTTCACATGACGTCACATTTTGCGTGACGTTACAACGTCGCGTGCGGGCATGATAACCTCTCGCCGTTCAAAATACATGATTTCCGGTTATCAGCCCGGCGGTGCTGATAACCAGCGGACGGTAAGCGCATTATCACATATGCAAACTTGAGGTTATCGCGGGCAATATAGGTCTTAGTATGTGATAATTCTATTGCCTGGTCAGTTGTCTATTGCCCGGTCACATGATAAGTCACATGACTCATAGGTAATTAGGTAATAAAACAGTTATTTCAAGCTTAAACAGGCAATAGTGCAAAACATTTTCCCCTCGGTGCAGGTACCGACTTGGCAGGCTATTGCCCTCGGCTTCGCCTCGGGCAATAGCCTGCCAAGTCGGTACCTGCACCTCGGGGAAAATATTTTGCACTATTGCCTGCTGAAGCATGAAATAACTGTATAATATCACCGATGATACATAGGATATACTTGGTGGACACGGACTATATGCTGTGTACTTCAGCCATACGCCCTGTACACGTTATATACTGAGGCGCTGCGGCATTGGCGGCGTTGCAGATGGATACACCCCCCAATGGTGAGACGGCGTTGGTGGCGTTGCAGATGCATACACCCCCAATGGCAGGACGGCGTTGGCGGCGTTGTAGGTGCACACAACCCCAATGGCGCAGCGGCATTGGCGCTACTTCATAAAAGCATGACATGTAGAGGCGCTGCGGCATTGGCGGCATTGCAGATGCATACACCCCCAATGGCGGGACGGCGTTGGCGGCGTTGTAGGTGCATACACCCCCAATGGTGCAGCGGCATTGGCGCTACTTCAGAAAAGTAGACATGTAGAGGCGCTGCGGCATTGGCGGCGTTGCAGATGGATACACCCCCAATGGCGAGACGGCGTTGGCGGCGTTGTAGGTGTATACACCCCCAATGGCGCAGCGGCATTGGCGCTACTTCAGAAAAGCATGACATGTAGAGGCGCTGCGGCATTGGTGGCGTTGCAGATGGATACAACCCCAATGGCGAGACGGCGTTGGCGGCATTGTAGGTGCATACACCCCCAATGGCAGTGTTGTAGTTATTACCTACAAAACACTTAAAATTAATGGTTCTTAAATCTTTTGTACCTTTTAACATGTTATGAAAATAAAAAAATTTCAGAGAAAACTTATTATAGTTAGATAAGTACTGTCTTTGTGATGTCCACCTAGATATAAAAAAAAATAAATGCAGGCACCCATTGTTGACAAACCGGTTAAAAACTGTTGAAAATGAAAAATATATAGATATACAACTTTAATATATGGCCTTTACCTCAGGATTTTTTAACTTTAATCCATTAGTGACAAAGCTGGTGTTGTACTGGCAAACTGCTCAGGCACTGACAGGTAAGTTGTAAAAGTACTGATGACAATCCTACACTAATGCGGAGCCAGAGGGGGCCCAAAGGGCCCCTGACAGATCAGGGCCGCAGGCCCCTGTGACAAAGCTACCTAGGCGGAGGCTCGTTGGCGGAGCCATCTTTGCGGTGGCGCAATGGAGGATTTTTTTTAGCTTTAATCCGTTACTGACAAAGCTGGTGTTGTAGTGGCAAACTGCTCAGGCACTGACAGGTAACTTGTTAAAGTACTGATGGTAATCCTACACTAATGCGGAGCCAGAGGGGGCCCGAAGGGCCCCTGACAGATCATGCCGCAGGCCCCTGTGACAAAGCTACCTAGGTGGTGGCTCGTTGGAGGAGACACAAGCGGATGTGTTAACTTGGAATGCCGTCAGTGCCGTCCCGTCACAAGGGTATGAGTAAACTTGGAATGCCGCCAGCGCCGTTCCGCCACAAAGGGTGTGTGTTAACTTGGAATGCCGCCAGTTCCGTCACGCCACAAGGGTATGAGTAAACTTGGAATGCCGCCAGCGCCGTTCCGCCACAAAGGGTGTGTGTTAACTTGGAATGCCGCCAGTGCCGTCACGCCACAAGGGTATGAGTAAACTTGGAATGCCGCCAGTGCCGTCCCGCCACAAGGGTATGAGTAAACTTGGAATGCCGCCAGCGCCGTTCCGCCACAAAGGGTGTGTGTAAACTTGGAATGCCGCCAGTGCCGTCACGCCACAAGGGTATGAGTAAACTTGGAATGCCGCCAGCGCCGTTCCGCCACAAAGGGTGTGTGTTAACTTGGAATGCCGTCAGTGCCGTCCCGCCACAAGGGTATGAGTAAACTTGGAATGCCGCCAGCGCCGTTCCGCCACAAAGGGTGTGTGTTAACTTGGAATGCCGCCAGTGCCGTCACGCCACAAGGGTATGAGTAAACTTGGAATGCCGCCAGCGCCGTTCCGCCATAAAGGGTATGTGTTAACTTGGAATGCCGCCAGCGCCGTTCCGCCACAAAGGGTGTGTGCTAACTTGGAATGCCGCCAGTGCCGTTCCACCACAAAAGGTATGTGTTAACTTGGTATGCCGCCAGCGCCGTTCCGACACACAGGGTATGTTTTAATTTGGAATGCCGCCAGTGCCATCCCGCCACAAGGGTATGAGTAAACTTGGAATGCCGCCAGCGCCGTTCCGCCACAAAGGGTGTGTGTTAACTTGGAATGCCGCCAGCGCCCTTCCGCCACAAAGGGTATGTGTTAACTTGGAATGCCGCCAGTGCCGTTTCGCCACAAAGGGTATGTGTTAACTTTGAATGCCGCCAAGGCCGTTCCGCTACAAAGGGTATGTGTTAACTTGGAATGCCGCCAGCGCCGTTCCACCACAAAGGGTATGTGTTAATTTGGAATGCCGCCAGTGCCGTCCCGCCACAAGGGTATGAATAAACTTGGAATGCCGCCAGTGCCGTCCCGCCACAAGGGGATGAGTAAACTTGGAATGCTGCCAGAGCAGTTCCGCCACAAAGGGTATGAGTTAACTTGGAATGCCGCCAGCGCCGTTCCGCCACAAAGGGTATGTGTTAACTTGGAATGCCGCCAGTGCCGTCACGCCACAAGGGTATGAGTAAACTTGGAATGCCGCCAGTGCCGTCCCGCTACAAGGGTATGAGTAAAGTACACAACATAATGTAGCGTATAACTTATGTATCATCAGTGATATATGGTCTGATGTATGCACCGAGTTTGGTACATAAAATTTACGACCTGTACCAGACGTATGGCTAATGCAATAAGAATACGACCTGTACAGGACGTATGGCTGAAGTACACAACATATTGTAGCGTATAACTTATGTATCATCGGTGATATATGGTCTGATGTATGCACCGAGTTTGGTACATGAAATTTACGACCTGTACCAGACGTATGGCTAATGTACCTGTACAGGACGTATGGCTGAAGTACACAACATAATGTAGCGTATAACTTATGTATCATCGGTGATATATGGTCTGATGTATGCACCGAGTTTGGTACATGAAAATTACAACCTGTACCAGACGTATGGCTAATGCAATAAGAATACGACCTGTACAGGACGTATGGCTGAAGTACACAACATATTGTAGCGTATAACTTATGTATAATCGGTGATATATGGTCTGATGTATGCACCGAGTTTGGTACATGAAATTTACGACTTGTACCAGACGTATGGCTAATGTACCTGTACATGACGTATGGCTGAAGTACACAACATAATGTAGCGTATAACTTTTGTATCATCAGTGATATATGGTCTGATGTATGCACCGAGTTTAGTACATGAAATTTACGACCTGTACCAGACGTATGGCTAATGTACCTGTACATGACGTATGGCTGAAGTACACAACATAATGTAGCGTATTACTTATGTATCATCGGTGATATATGGTCTGATGTATGCACCGAGTTTGGTACATGAAATTTACGACCTGTACCAGACGTATGGCTAATGCAATAAGAATACGACCTGTACAGGACGTATGGCTGAAGTACACAACATATTGTAGCGTATAACTTATGTATCATCGGTGATATATGGTCTGATGTATGCACCGAGTTTGGTACATGAAATTTACGACCTGTACCAGACGTATGGCTAATGTACCTGTACAGGACGTATGGCTGAAGTACACAACATAATGTAGCGTATAATTTATGTATCATCGGTGATATATGGTCTGATGTATGCACCGAGTTTGGTACATGAAATTTACGACCTGTACTAGACGTATGGCTAATGCAATAAGAATACGACCTGTACAGGACGTATGGCTGAAGTACACAACATATTGTAGCGTATAACTTATGTATCATCGGTGATATATGGTCTGATGTATGCACCGAGTTTGGTACATGAAATTTACGACCTGTACCAGACGTATGGCTAATGTACCTATACAGGACGTATGGCTGAAGTACACAACATAATGTAGCGTATAACTTATGTATCATCGGTGATATATGGTCTGATGTATGCACCGAGTTTGGTACATGAAATTTACGACCTGTACCAGACGTATGGCTAATGCAATAAGAATACGACCTGTACAGGACGTATGGCTGAAGTACACAACATATTGTAGCGTATAACTTATGTATCATCGGTGATATATGGTCTGATGTATGCACCGAGTTTGGTACATGAAATTTACGACCTGTACCAGACGTATGGCTAATGTACCTGTACAGGACGTATGGCTGAAGTACACAACATAATGTAGCGTATAACTTATGTATCATCGGTGATATATGGTCTGATGTATGCACCGAGTTTGGTACATGAAATTTACGACCTGTACCAGACGTATGGCTAATGCAATAAGAATACGACCTGTACAGGACGTATGGCTGAAGTACACAACATATTGTAGCGTATAACTTATGTATCATCGGTGATATATGGTCTGATGTATGCACCGAGTTTGGTACATGAAATTTACGACCTGTACCAGACGTATGGCTAATGTACCTGTACAGGACGTATGGCTGAAGTACACAACATAATGTAGCGTATAACTTATGTATCATCGGTGATATATGGTCTGATGTATGCACCGAGTTTGGTACATGAAATATACGACCTGTACCAGACGTATGGCTAATGCAATAAGAATACGACCTGTACAGGACGTATGGCTGAAGTACACAACATATTGTAGCGTATAACTTATGTATCATCGGTGATATATGGTCTGATGTATGCACCGAGTTTGGTACATGAAATTTACGACCTGTACCAGACGTATGGAAGAGGGTACCCGCGCCTTGTGGCCTTTTCTATAGGAAATGTGTATTTTCGGTCATTTTCGTACCCCTATTTCGAGTTAAACTTTCTGAGAAACCAGATTTATGTCGGTATAGACGACCTATGGACCTTGAAGGCACTTGTATGGACTCCACTGGGTCTCGAACTCCGTCAACTCGAGGGGGTACCCAGCCGAAGAGGGTACCCGCGCCTTGCCTTTTCTATAGGAAATGTGTATTTTCGGTCATTTTCGTACCCCTATTTCGAGTTAAACTTTCTGAGAAACCAGATTTATGTCGGTATAGACGACCTATGGACCTTAAAGGCACTTGTATGGACTACAAACCCCACTGGGTCTCGAACTCCGTCAACTCGAGGGGGTACCCAGCCGAAGAGGGTACCCGCGCCTTGCCTTTTCTATAGGAAATGTGTATTTTCGGTCATTTTCGTACCCCTATTTCGAGTTAAACTTTCTGAGAAACCAGATTTATGTCGGTATAGACGACCTATGGACCTTGAAAGCACTTGTATGGACTACAAACCCCACTGGGTCTCGAACTCCGTCAACTCGAGGGGGTACCCAGCCGAAGAGGGTACCCGCGCCTTGCCTTTTCTATAGGAAATGTGTATTTTCGGTCATTTTCGTACCCCTATTTCGAGTTAAACTTTCTGAGAAACCAGATTTATGTCGGTATAGACGACCTATGGACCTTGAAGGCACTTGTATGGACTACAAACCCCACTGGGTCTTGAACTCCGTCAACTCGAGGGGGTACCCAGCCGAAGAGGGTACCCGCGCCTTGCCTTTTCTATAGGAAATGTGTATTTTCGGTCATTTTCGTAACCTATTTCGAGTTAAACTTTCTGAGAAACCAGATTTATGTCGGTATAGACGACCTATGGACCTTGAAGGCACTTGTATGGACTACAAACCCCACTGGGTCTCGAACTCCGTCAACTCGAGGGGGTACCCAGCCGAAGAGGGTACCCGCGCCTTGCCTTTTCTATAGGAAATGTGTATTTTCGTTTATTTTCGTACCCATATTTCGAGTTAAACTTTCTGAGAAACCAGATTTATGTCGGTATAGACGACCTATGGACCTTGAAGGCACTTGTATGGACTATAAACCCCACTGGGTCTCGAACTCCGTCAACTCGATGGGGTACCCAGCCGAAGAGGGTACCCGCGCCTTGCCTTTTCTATAGGAAATGTGTATTTTCGGTCATTTTCGTACCCCTATTTTGAGTTAAACTTTCTGAGAAACCAGATTTATGTCGGTATAGACGACCTATGGACCTTGAATGCACTTGTATGGACTACAAACCCCACTGGGTCTCGAACTCCGTCAACTCGAGGGGGTACCCAGCCGAAGAGGGTACCCGCGCCTTGCCTTTTCTATAGGAAATGTGTATTTTCGGTCATTTTCGTACCCCTATTTCGAGTTAAACTTTCTGAGAAACCAGATTTATGTCGGTATAGACGACCTATGGACCTTGAAGGCACTTGTATGGAATACAAACCCCACTGGGTCTCGAACTCCGTCAACTCGAGGGGGTACCCAGCCGAAGAGGGTACCCGCGCCTTGCCTTTTCTATAGGAAATGTGTATTTTCGGTCATTTTCGTACCCCTATTTCGAGTTAAACTTTCTGAGAAACCAGATTTATGACGGTATAGACGACCTATGGACCTTGAAGGCACTTGTATGGACTACAAACCCCACTGGGTCTCGAACTCCGTCAACTCGAGGGTGTACCCATCTGAAGAGGGTACCCGCGCCTTGCCTTTTCTATAGGAAATGTGTATTTTCGGTCATGTTCGTATCCCTATTTCGAGTTAAACTTTCTGAGAACACACGTCCAACTTCTAGAAAATTTTAAGCATGTTTAAAATTTTATTTAGCCCAAACGCGCACGAAACGTGTGCGACTTATAGCGACGCGCGCCGGACGTACAAATAGTTTGTGGGTACTCGTACCGAGCAATTTTTACAGCAAGGCAATGTGCCACACGAGTAGCTCGACATATTAGTGAAAAGATTGTGCATTTAATGATGCAAGCATGAAACTTGGCACAAACCTTGGTCAGACCACAAGATAAAACAACAAGTAGCCCAAGGGCAACGATCGCTCACCTGAGATTCAAGAAGTAGTCACTGGACAAAGTGGTTGTGTGTGTGTGTGTGTGTGTGTTTTAAGGTTTTTCCCATGGCATCCCCGGGGCATGGCCTCAGTATGGACCCCCAGAGGCACGGTTGGCAGGATTTATAAAGAGGACCACTATACATTGCTATATACAAAATATGAAAGCTCTGGTGGGGCCATTTTTGACCCCAGGGGCATCAGTGGCAGGATTTATATAGAGGACCATTATACATTGCTATATACCATATATATATATATATATATATATATATATATATATATATATATATATATATATATATATATATATATATATATATATATATATATATATATATATATATATATATATATATATATATATATATATATATATATATATATATATATATATATATATATATATATATATATATATATATATATATATATATATATATATATATATATATATATATATATATATATATATATATATATATATATAAATAAAGTAAACGACAACCACCGAACTTGAAAAAACTCATAACAAAAGCAAAATTTACGGAACGGCAAATAAAAACATCAAATAAAGTATTCAAATGCAATCGCCCGAATTGTGCCCTGTGCAGTGTGACCACCTTGAAGAAGGCAATGCGTACGATTTCAACGGCAAGGTATTTTATGTAAATGAAACCATGTCATCACTACATACAACCTGTTATTTCGACACCTTGCATCTATCCGCAAACGTTACTCTTTCTTAACGCAATTAAAAGAATTGTGGGTAAGCAGCCATAGAGATATTGTAAACAAAACTGAAAATTGGATAAGATAATAACAAATCGGGTAAGTTACTCTTCATTTTCTTTTTATATTTGATAATAACATGTGCGGCAACGATATCTGTGTCATGCACTGCAGCATACTGTCTTAGGTCAGCTGAAAATTACTTTATGATGGAAAACCCCTTTGAAGTCTCTTGCAAGCCAATGCCTCAAAGTTCGGCCTAGTCCTGAGTTCTACGATATATCAATATGTCCAGAGAACATTAAGTACCAAATTCAAAGCTTTAATTGATCTTTAAAAGACCGTTTTCCTGTTTTCGTGTTATAGATTCCACACGTAGGTGTTATTGCATTTACCTGCTAAGTTATGGCTTCTTAAGGTAAAAAATAACAAATGATAAGGTTTCCTACGGTTGATAGCGATGTATTTAAATATCAAAAAAAGTCATTGGTGTGAGAATAAATCACGACTTTCTTGCAGGAAATTTATTAAACTGATGAAAATATGATGACTTTTCATTTATTTTCATTTAAGCTGTATTTTGGGCATATTTTCAATCCTATCGTTTTGATCCTACATGCGTTTATTTTCTTTATTTAGTGAGACCTTCTTCTGCACCAACTTCTGTGGCGTAACCAATCATCCCAATGATAGTGAATCACTACTTGCCAACGCAGACTTACTCCCACCGCGAAAGAATGCCGATAATGTGCGCAAATCAAGCCATCTCCATGAACGTTTTTTCTGAAAAAAAAAACACACACAAAAAAAAACAACAAAAAAACAGAGGATTAATGGCCTGACAACGCTCGACTGAGATTTAATATAGACGTTTAAGAAGTTAATCTCACCGTGTGCTAATTTGAACGATTTCGTCATTGAAATACTCTAATAGCTTATGCTACATGCCATTTTTTTTTTAAATCGATCGCCCCCCACCCCAGTGTGATTCTAAAGAAAAGGTTGTACTCACAAAATTCTTCAGATACCATCAATAGCATGCTCTAGCAATTTAAATTGGTCCGATAGTGATGCATGGACCTAGCAAATTAACCTTAATACCTATTATTCAAATAATTGAATTTGCTTATTCATGAATATCAATAAAACACACAAGAAATAGCAGACAAATCTTAGAAAATATAGTAGGTATACATACAATATCACTTGTACCAGAGATGTTAACAGACCCAGGATGCTGAAAGAAGTATCAAATGAATGCTATGGCAAAGTTCTATGACCCTAATATCTGATATAAGACTGATTTGACTTTTTATTTCATGAATTTTAATGAAAACTTCATTAATAGGAATGAAAAAGTGGAAAAATTAAACGGGTAAACCTACAAAATATCTTATATCTCTGCAACCAAAAGCCCTAACATGCTGAAAATGGCATCAAATGGTTTCTATGGCAATATTACACCATTCTGTACCACAGAATTTAAGTCATTTGATTTTTATTTTATGAATATTAACAAAACCTTTAGAATTTAGGGGAAACTTACAGGAAAATTAAGGTGGTATACTTAGAAAATCACATGCATCTCGGCTACTGCTAGGCCTAGAGAGCTATAATTGGTATCAAATGATTGCTAGGATAGGACACTGTTCTATAACCGAACAGTCCCATATATAACCCATTAGTAATTTTGTTGCATGGGCATTAATGTGATCTTTATAAATAAGTGAAAAAATCACCGCAAAATGAAGTGGGTATACTGACAAAATGGCTTATATCTCGACAACAAATAGCTGTAGAAAGCTCAAATTGGCATAAATAAATAGCTAGGACAATGTTTTATTGCCATGCATTCAAAAACACAAGGCATGCATGCTGGCAACAAAGATTTAATGAATTTTGTTGGAGCACAAGATTCAATTTTCTGTTAATATTACAAATTTTCGAAACTTTATTGTTACATTTACAAACTTTAAAAAATATGGTTAGGCTATCAGACTGCATGGCAATAGTGCATTATCCTAGCATTCTATTGGTACCATTTTCATCGCTCTAAAGATATCGTAAGCTGAGATATGCGAATTTTGTTGGCATACCCCTTCATTTTTCGTTGTTTTTCTCTTATTTATAAAGATCTCATTAATGCCCATACAACAAAAAATACTAATGAGTTATATATGGGACTGAATGGTTATAGAACATTGTCCTTGCAATCATTTGATACCAATTATAGCTCTCTAGTCCTAATATTAGCTGAGATACATGTGATTTTCTAAGTATACCACCTTAATTTTCCCGTAATTTTCCTCTAAATTCATAAGGTTTTGTTATGATTCATAAAACAAAAAATCAAATACCTTAAATGTTGTGGTACAGAATGGTGTAATTTTGCCCTAGGTATCATTTGATGCCATTTTTTCAGCATATTAGGGCTTTTGATTGCAGAGATATAAGTCATTTGTAGGTTTACCCGTTTAATTTTTTCACTTTTTCATTCCTATTTATGAATTTTTCATTAAAATTCATGAAATAAAAATCAAATCATTCTTATGTCGGACTTTAAGGTCATAGTACATTGCCATAGCATTCATTTGATACTTATTTCTGTTAACGGCTCTGGTACAAGTGATTTTGTATGTATACCTACTATTTTTTCCAAGATTTGTCTCCAATATCTTGTGTGTTTTTATTACTTTTCATGAATAAGCTAATTCAGTTATTTGAATAATAGGTATTAAGGTTAAATTGCTAGGTCCATGCATCACTATCAGACCAATTATAGTATTCTAGAGCATGCTATTGATGGTATCTGAATTTTTTTGTAAGTACAACCTATTCTTTACAATCACACTGGGGTGGGGTGGAAACTATGTAATTTTACATCATGCAAGTGTGTTTATTGTTAAGGACAATATTTTATGGCATTAAGGTGGTCCCTCTGACCACTCTGGCAGCCATGGGACTTGGTTAAATGGATGCAAGATAGATCTTATACTTGTAAACCATCCAAAATGTTGCAATTGCTTTAGGTTTTCTTTGATTTTCAACATTTTTATTAATATTCATGAATATGCAAATCAGATAATTTTCATTTAGGCCCATGACATCAATAAATTTGTCATATGATATTACTGGATCAATAACATAGTGTCACAATGATCTTTTTGGCCTTTAATTAGTTTATTTATGGATTTTTAACAATTGTTCTGTCATTCTTTTTCATATTTTCATTAAAATTCATGAATATGCAAATTAGATAACTAGCATTATTTACCGTGTGACAAAAGGGCAACGTCTAAGCTTGAAAATAAGACCAAGTTCAGTGGTCTAGAATAAGTAACAGCGGAGATATTTCCAATTTTGTATGTACACCCCCATGCTCAAGAATCATGTTATGTTAGCGCGGGTTGCCATGGAAGAACACGCATTTTTTCCATAGTGCAAAAGAGTTTATCTTTGAGGACAAAAATTCTTTGCATTTCTGTGGTCCCAATAAATGATTTGGCACCCATGAAAAAAATGTCCTGTGGGGTACAAGGTAGGTCAATTAGCTCCCGGGATCCTATGAAGACTGAAGATTCATAAATTGGTTTTAATTCATTATTTCAGGTGTATTTATTAGATAATTTACAGCATTTCAAATTCATCAGACCTCATTTGAAATATGCCTAGCGTCATGAACATGCACAAAATTCAATAAGCCTCTCATGACCATAATAATTTGTCAAAATATTGCTTTATTTCACAGTATGTTCCATAAAATTGAACATTGTACAATTTTAATTTACATTATGAGCATATTTTGGGTAGGTGTGTTTATTAGCATACCAAAAAAATTTGCACCACTTTCAGATCTGGCATCCATGCTTAAAGTGACTCTCATAGACTATATTAACTCGCTGTACCATTGGGATTTTTCTACCAGGTGGATTGAAAAAGAATTAGAAATGGAGCTCTTTTTGGCCCTGGCCCCTTGCCTATTGGGAAAACATGTTCCTGACATAAATACCCCCTAAGCCTCCACTTGAATACATGAACCATGTCATGAGAAAGCACACAGTATAATTTTCGAACAGGTCTGACATAAACAGAGCTGCACAATAACATAACATGCATAGATATTGAAAATTTTATATTCAGTATGTAGAGGTATTGTATTATCCATGTAGCGAAAACAAAGGCGCTGATAAGCTTCGCAGAAAGAGCTTCACAGTAACTGCAATGCTGATCTACACCTTTCTTTCCCTTATCCGTTGTCATCTCCTCTTCAGATCGGATCTCACCAGTAATGTCCATTTTCTAACAAAAGAATAGACAATATGCAGCCTTCAAAACACTTCAGTCTGCACTTGGGAAAGCCGCTGCATGTCCAATCTGAACAGGCTGCTTAAAAGTCAATCAACCAAAATGTTACTTCTATCAAAATGGCTTTATGTTGACTGCCGTGTGTCTCTACTGTTCATATGTGCATAAAACCATGACAGATAACATTGTCAATGCTATCACAGTCACACATATCCATAAACACTCTTCATATGTATCAATAGTCGCTCAACAAAATAAACATGATCATTTTACACCAAGACATCAACGTAAGGAATCTATAACATCAACCGTAAGAAACCTTATCTTAGCTGTAAGAAGCAATAACGTTTGCTATAAATAAGCAGTTAGAATCTATAGCAACCTTTTTTTTAATATGATAATTTTGGGTTTGATTTACGACTAAGATGTAATATTTTACTGCTTTTTTGGTTGGAATTATTGCCTGTATACTATCATAAAACGCACATCTAAGAAAATTGAAGATATTTTACTTACAGCGTCTACGTCTTGTTTTCCTTTATTATGTCTTCTCAAACGGTAAATCGGGGAAAATGTACGTGCAACAGGATAACGGTAAGGGTGAGATTCCTTAAGTAACCTTAAAGGGACAGATCGTCCAGAATTAAGAGACAAAACGATTCTTTATTCTCAGAATCGTCTGCTTATTGCCGTTTTAGGTATGGAATCTTCAGCATTTGCAGTAACAAGCCGTAACGTTTGCGTATGGATGCAAGGTGTCGAAATAACAGGTTGTAGGTACTGGTCATGTGATGTAAAAAATGTACTTTATGTTATAAAATGCAACGGTTGCAATGAACTTTACATTGGCCAAACAGGCGACAAGCTACGCACACGAAGAACAATACATGCGCAACAAATACGGGACCCTTCAACAAGACAGATACCATTAAGTGCACACATAGACGTTTGTAGCAAGAAAAATCCTAAATTTCAAATGTCTCCATTTTTTAAAATGCACAGCGAAAGTATTTCTGCCAGGTTAGCAAAGGAAAAATATTTTATTCGTTGCTTTAAACCTAAATTAAATGTGTTGTAAACGGCTCTGAGCCAAATAACGTATACTCACGTATAATCACGTCACGTGACTCAATTAACGTTCTCACGTGACGACGTTTCTATGCAACAGTCCTGACGAGCTCAGCGAAACGCGTTGACATTAATTTTGCATAGTTTCATTAATTAAATCAAAAACATGTAACGTCGAACTTTTATTTTAGTATATATATATATATATATATATATATATATATATATATATATATATATATATATATATATATATATATATATATATATATATATATATATATATATATATATATATATATATATATATATATATATATATAGCAATGTATAATGGTCCTCTATATAAATCCTGCCACTGATGCCCCTGGGGTCAAAAATGGCCCCACCCCGGGGATCATAAGCTCCCATAGACTTACAATGGGACAAACATAAAAAATCTTCTTCTCCGAAACCACACAAGGCCCAGAGCTTTCATATTTTGTGTGTAGCAATGTATAGTGGTCCTCTTTATAAATCGTGCCAACCGTGCCCCTGGGGTCCATACAGGCCCCGCCCCGGGGGCGTCATGGGAAAAACGTAAAAAAATCTTCTTCACCGAAACTACAAGGCCTAGAGCTTTCATATTTTGTATATAGCAATGTATAGTGGTCCTCTTTATAAATCCTGCCAACCGTGCCTCTGGGGTTCCATACTGAGGCCATGCCCCGGGGATGCCATGGGAAAAACCTTAAAACACACACACACACAACCACTTTGTCCAGTGACTACTTCTTGAATCTCAGGTGAGCGATCGTTGCCCTTGGGCTACTTGTTGTTTTATTTTGTGGTCTGACCAAGGTTTGTGCCAAGTTTCATGCTTGCATCATTAAATGCACAATCTTTTCACTAATATGTCGAGCTACTCGTGTGGCACATTGCCTTGCTGTAAAAATTGCTCGGTACCTATATTTATTAATTTGATTTTCATCCAAGACAGCACATACGTTTGTATCTCGCGTTTCTTCTACAGTATCTCGGATGGTCGAAATATCGTGTGGACTCTTTCTCGGTATGAAAAAGAACTTTATACATTCATACCCGAACAAAAAAGTATACAAAGGGTTTCTTCTCAGTATGAATAAGAACTTAATTCATATCCGAGATTAACGTGGTCATTTCGGGGGACGGACATGTGCCCCCCCGGACATTTGCCCCTCCATGAAAAATGATGAAAAATGATGTGTGAGGACATCTGCCCCCACAACTCATATCAGGGGTAGGACATCTGCCCCTTCAACTCATATCAGGGGTAGGACATCTGCCCCCTCAGCCATTGATTAAGGGTGGACATCTGCCCCCCCCCCCCCCCTGCATTAATCCTGTATGAGTGAATGGTGTTGAGCACATATTCAGAAAAGTTATCCCCTGTATATTAACATACATTTTTATCATTGTTCAAGGCATTGGCACAGAAACTTTTACATTGCTTTTAATAGTCTTGTTTTAATCATACTTTAATCATACTTTAATCAAACCCGGGATTGTGGCATGTCATTACATGCATCCAGAGAGACCAGTTAGCAATGGTAACAGAGCTTGAGAGAATAAGAATCGGCGATTCGACGAAAAAACGAAACAGGCGACACACTGTGACACTTCAGCAAAGACTAAAATCTGTCTGTGAAAAACTGAATGCAAATGAAAAAACAATACCAGAGTTCTTAGATGCTGTTGGACACTGTATCAGATTTTAAAAGCAAACATTGTGACAAAGAAGAGGGATTG
The DNA here is from genome assembly GCA_964017185.1 of Rugalucina vietnamica. Taxonomy (NCBI): domain Eukaryota; kingdom Metazoa; phylum Mollusca; class Bivalvia; order Lucinida; family Lucinidae; genus Rugalucina; species Rugalucina vietnamica. Next base: position 43,253,436 of record OZ024871.1, on the reverse strand, counting down.
TACAGTACTGTTTAAGTCTCAGTAGTTACAGCTGATCTTTGGCTTTGTTTTCGCATACACCATAATATCACTTTTTATGAAGCATTTTATGTAGTCATCATCAGGATCACTGTTTAATTTGTATGTGTACATTAATTTTGCTACTTGATTTTATAAACTTCCAAACCTTGTCTTATAATTAGTGTATATTAATTGTGATTAGAAACATTATTCAGTTCCTAATGTTACTTACTTAATGTTGTCAGTGTACATTCAATGTGATCTGATAATTGCATGCCTTGCCTTATTATTTCCTAGATCATGCATACAGCTGGAGGATAGGGGGCAAATGTCCATGGCATGTACTTTGAAAAGGGGGCAAATGTCCAACACCTTTTTATATGAAGGGGCAAATGTCCATACCTACCAATCTGTCGAGGGGGCAGATGTCCTCACACATCACTTTTCAAGGAGGGGCAAATGTCCAGGGGGGCACATGTCCTACACTCGGTCATTTCCTATAGGAAAGGCAAGGCGCGGGTACCCTCTTCGGCTGGGTACCTATTGACTATATCTCTTTTTATGTCCATGGTGTCTATGTTTCTGTATAAACCACCTGATATGATGGTACATACGTCGCTGAAACAAAATACGCCTCATACCTCGGCGTATAAACAGTTTCATAGATACGCGAGCGATACGCCGCGATACAGTGACTTCAAGAAAAGCTTAAAAAGTGTGCGAAATCATGTCCCCTTACTCTAACAATACGAAAACATGTCCATGCAACATCGAAAACATGCCCGTAAATACGAAAACATGGGCGAGGTGGTTTAAACGAGTACCCACAAACTATGTTTCGGAACAAAAATTTCTCCATCTTAGAAACTTAGATCCTTTACAATACGATTCGATAACATGCAACATCGAAAACATGCCAATAAATACCAATAAACATGCTAATAAATACGAAAACATGCCCATGTAAATTCGGAAATTTTAACAACAAGATATCGTTTCGTACTTTGCTCAAACATTGATTGTCGATACATGTTAGAACCGCCTCACCGAGGTGGTTCTAACGAGTACCCACAATCTATGCTTCGGAACAAAAATCCATTTCTCCGTATCTTGCAGAATAATTATAAAAAAATAGCCTTATATCTGTAAGGAGTGTAGGACATGTGCCCCCCTGGACATTTGCCCCTCCTTGAAAAGTGATGTGTGAGGACATCTGCCCCCTCGACAGATTGGTAGGTATGGACATTTGCCCCTTCATATAAAAAGGTGTTGGACATTTGCCCCCTTTTCAAAGTACATGCCATGGACATTTGCCCCCTATCCTCCAGCTGTATGCATGATCTAGGAAATAATAAGGCAAGGCATGCAATTATCAGATCACATTGAATGTACACTGACAACATTAAGTAAGTAACATTAGGAACTGAATAATGTTTCTAATCACAATTAATATACACTAATTATAAGACAATGTTTGGAAGTTTATAAAATCAAGTAGCAAAATTAATGTACACATACAAATTAAACAGTGATCCTGATGATGACTACATAAAATGCTTCATAAAAAGTGATATTATGGTGTATGCGAAAACAAAGCCAAAGATCAGCTGTAACTACTGAGACTTAAACAGTACTGTACAATCCCTCTTCTTTGTCACAATGTTTGCTTTTAAAATCTGATACAGTGTCCAACAGCATCTAAGAACTCTGGTATTGTTTTTTCATTTGCATTCAGTTTTTCACAGACAGATTTTAGTCTTTGCTGAAGTGTCACAGTGTGTCGCCTGTTTCGTTTTTTTCGTCGAATCGCCGATTCTTATTCTCTCAAGCTCTGTTACCATTGCTAACTGGTCTCTCTGGATGCATGTAATGACATGCCACAATCCCGGGTTTGATTAAAGTATGATTAAAGTATGATTAAAACAAGACTATTAAAAGCAATGTAAAAGTTTCTGTGCCAATGCCTTGAACAATGATAAAAATGTATGTTAATATACAGGGGATAACTTTTCTGAATATGTGCTCAACACCATTCACTCATACAGGATTAATGCAGGGGGGGGGGGGGGGGCAGATGTCCACCCTTAATCAATGGCTGAGGGGGCAGATGTCCTACCCCTGATATGAGTTGAAGGGGCAGATGTCCTACCCCTGATATGAGTTGTGGGGGCAGATGTCCTCACACATCATTTTTCATCATTTTTCATGGAGGGGCAAATGTCCGGGGGGGCACATGTCCGTCCCCCCTTCTTACATGTACAATACGAAAACCTGCCCATGCAGAGTGTAGGACATGTGCCCCCCTGGACATTTGCCCCTCCTTGAAAAGTGATGTGTGAGGACATCTGCCCCCTCGACAGATTGGTAGGTATGGACATTTGCCCCTTCATATAAAAAGGTGTTGGACATTTGCCCCCTTTTCAAAGTACATGCCATGGACATTTGCCCCCTATCCTCCAGCTGTATGCATGATCTAGGAAATAATAAGGCAAGGCATGCAATTATCAGATCACATTGAATGTACACTGACAACATTAAGTAAGTAACATTAGGAACTGAATAATGTTTCTAATCACAATTAATATACACTAATTATAAGACAAGGTTTGGAAGTTTATAAAATCAAGTAGCAAAATTAATGTACACATACAAATTAAACAGTGATCCTGATGATGACTACATAAAATGCTTCATAAAAAGTGATATTATGGTGTATGCGAAAACAAAGCCAAAGATCAGCTGTAACTACTGAGACTTAAACAGTACTGTACAATCCCTCTTCTTTGTCACAATGTTTGCTTTTAAAATCTGATACAGTGTCCAACAGCATCTAAGAACTCTGGTATTGTTTTTTCATTTGCATTCAGTTTTTCACAGACAGATTTTAGTCTTTGCTGAAGTGTCACAGTGTGTCGCCTGTTTCGTTTTTTCGTCGAATCGCCGATTCTTATTCTCTCAAGCTCTGTTACCATTGCTAACTGGTCTCTCTGGATGCATGTAATGACATGCCACAATCCCGGGTTTGATTAAAGTATGATTAAAGTATGATTAAAACAAGACTATTAAAAGCAATGTAAAAGTTTCTGTGCCAATGCCTTGAACAATGATAAAAATGTATGTTAATATACAGGGGATAACTTTTCTGAATATGTGCTCAACACCATTCACTCATACAGGATTAATGCAGGGGGGGGGGGGGCAGATGTCCACCCTTAATCAATGGCTGAGGGGGCAGATGTCCTACCCCTGATATGAGTTGAAGGGGCAGATGTCCTACCCCTGATATGAGTTGTGGGGGCAGATGTCCTCACACATCATTTTTCATCATTTTTCATGGAGGGGCAAATGTCCGGGGGGGCACATGTCCGTCCCCCGCCCATGCAACATGTGATTTTATTCAGCTCGGCTCCGTATGTTACAGAAAAAAAATAATAAAACGTAGATCCTTTACAATACGAAAACATGCCCATGCAACATCGGCAACTAGCGATGTTACTACTAATGAGCTGTGATTTGATTAAATGCTTTACGTCCTAGTCATCAGCTTTTGCTGTGTCGGAATGCCACAGTTTTAAGTTTATCCAGCCATCTTTGATGTCATCTTTATTTCTCTTGAACTTTAAAATGAATCCGAATGGTGATTTCTAAGGTGATTTCGGTGATTTCAGTAAATAGTCGTACTATATAAAAATGTACAGAACACACTTCATTACTGAAAAGCATGTCTAAAATACGAAACTAAATGCATGCAGCAATTTAATATTCTATCATCAGAAAATGACAAAACCCGAAAAAGACTCAACTAAACACTAGTTCATCCTACACCTTGAAATGCATGCATTTGTTTTCGTATTTTAGACATGCTTTTCAGTAATGCACCAAGTGTGTTCTGTACATTTTTATATAGTCGTCGTATTATTTTATTTATTTATTTATTTCAAGGTGTAGGATGAACTAGTGTTTAGTTGAGGCTTCGACGATTTACTGAAATCACCGAAATCACCTTACTTGAGATTAATTTTATTTGTTTAAAATCATTTCTTTTTACACAGACATTAGTGCAGATCATATTTTTTCTTTTGGTCCTTTGAGATCAGTAAGGCCACTCCGAGTATTTAAAACATTACGCATGTAGAAACATATTTAGAATTATCAGAAAGCTTTTTTGTACTATTTTTCTTTGTTTCATTTCCAGAAAGAAAGAAGGTAATAAAGAAAGACTAAATAACAAATATGTATAACGTGAAGGAATATGACTGTCGGCGCCAATTATGTCAATTATTATAATTTCAATAAGTGTTGTTTGTCGTCAACCAATTGCAATCATGTCTGGACAATTACCTCTTATACCAATTAACTCAAAGCAATCAAATCTACTCACCGACGCATTGAGTGAGCAGTGCCAATTAGCGTGACCTGACTGCGACACATCTAGTCATTTTCATATCGGATAGATTCATTATTCCACTATGGCTTTCCAAGACTCACACTACTGGAACAACCAGCGGGGACCCTACTGCGGCGTGTTTGGCCATGACTTCGTCAGGCGGCTCTGCACCCGGTGGAATCACGGCCGACTCCACACAGACCTGCCTTACTCCGGCGAGGCTCACGGCACCGACGGCCTGACCCTTGACCAACTATTGCAGCTCCTACAAGATAGACAACTTGCCAAATTCGACGTATGTTTCGTGCAGATAGGCGAGAATGACATGTTCAGCATGAACTTCTGGATGTTGATGAAACGACTAGTCCGCATCGTCGAAGAGTTTCAGCTTCAGGGCGTTCGACGCGTCGTGTTTGGGTGCATGTTTCAACGTCATGATCGTCTGTACAACAAACGAGCGAAACTAGTCAACAAGATCCTACAAAAACTCCAGAAACAACACCTCTGGGACCATGGTCCAGTCCTAATCAACAACCAAGTTATCTCCGAGAAAGACGGGGTTCATCTCTGGCGCTTCGCGGAGGCGCTATTTGCCTCCAGTATTGTTGGTGCTCTGACGAGTTTGGCTGATAATTAGCCAACAGCCACTATTTGGCAACAAAAACAGTCCTTTTCAGGACTACACATTTTATTCTGAAAGAAGCCTTATAACTGTTACATGCATATGTTAACTTGAATTTACTCAACATTCAAGTGTATACCAATAAATCGCTGCGTCCCCAATGAAATGCTTGCCCCTAGCTTGCCAAGTAATTTGTATTATTCATTTTTGGATAAATGTTTGGCAAACTGAGAAATTTTCAAAATTCTGTAACATTGACAGAAAGTCCTCAAAACTTAATCTGGTGATCCACTTCTCTGCTCATGCTTTTTAGATATCCGTTGCACAAAACGCTTTAAACTATTTTTACGTAAGGACGTTAACGCGCGCACACACACACACACACACACACACACACACACACACACACACACACACACACACACACACACACACACACACACACACACACACACACACACACACACACACACACACACACACACACACACACACACACACACACACACACACACACACACACACACACACACACACGTCGCGCGCACGCACACACACACGTGCTTTCATACATACACATACATACCTATACACGAATACAGATACATTCTTACACAATGATACATACACACACACACACACACACACACACACACACACACACACACACGCACGCACGCACGCACGCACGCACACTTTTTAGTTCAGTTTAACGCCCCTGTCAAGATTATTTCACTCATCGAGACGATGCAAATCAGTAGGTGGGTGAAAGCGGGAGAACCCCGAGGAAAACCACCTGGCACGCCCGAAAGCAGATCTTGGCTTATGCCACTTGTGACCCAATCGAGCACCATAAACATTTTCAGTCTCTGTTTGGGAATCAGAATCTTCTGATCCTCGGACTATCGGGCCCTCGGACCCTCGGACCATCGGGCCCTCGGACTATCGGGCCCTCGGACCATCGGGTCCTCGGACTATCGGGCCCTCGGACTAACGGACCCTCGGACTACAGGGCCCTCGGAATACCGGGCCTACACGGAGCCGCCGCATGGGAAACCCAACAATTTGCATAGGCAAAAACAAAGGCGCAGATCAGCTTCGCGGTAACCGCGAAGCTGATCAGCGCCTTTGTTTCCGCTACACGGATAGCACAATCCCTCTTCTACTGTAATCCAAAATATCAAGCTTCTAGCCTGCTTCTGTGACTGTACAGGCTGGTTTGTGTCAGACCTGGTCGGAACCCAAATTGTTGGTTTTCTCACGCACAGGCTCATTTAAAATTATTATAATCTTTTTCCTACATCTGAAATTTTAAGCCATAAATTACCTTCTGTAATTGCATATTCTGATTTGTGTCAGACCTGATGGGAAACCCCAAAGATAGGATTTTTCATGGCATAATTAACTTCCTGCTTTTTGTTTGATTTCTATAATATAACTCCTAAAATGAATTTTTACCCAGCAGGCACCTGGCGTCTGTTTGACGTCAGATATTGGTTATATTTTGGTCGCGACGTCATATAACCAATTTCCAACGTCTATCAGACGTCATTTCCTGACGTCTTTTGGACGTCTGGATTGGACGTTGTTTTGACGTCAAACTAGTTCGTCAGTTAGACGTCGTAATCAAGACGTGATTTAGACCTTGTATTTTTCATACTTCTGACCATGTGTGGTGTGCAAATTAATGAAACTTCACTTTGGGTGAAAATCAGATCATTCGTTTCGTGTGTTTCTTTCGCTTTCTTCCTTTCTTTTTTTTTCTATGTTACTTCCAGCAGACATTTGACGTCCGTTGGACGTCAGATTGACGTCAGACTCCAACGTCATAATAACGTTGGAGTAGGTTGATTTTGAAAGTTTGTTTGTTGTCAAAACTAGACGTCAATCTGACGTGCTAAAGCCAACGTCGGTTTAACGTCTGAAAGCTGACGTCAATCTGACGTCCTAAAAACGACGTTTGAATTCATGTCATATAAATAGTTTAAGGTGTATATTTTTTCGCATTTTTGAATAACAGTGGATTCAGAAGAGCAGTGATGCACTTTTGATAGTCCCTTCACTCCTTTTTTTTTTTTTTTTTTTTTTTTTTTTTTTTTTTTTTCCTGGGCGAGACCAGTACTATAGGAGGTTGTTTTTTTTTTGTGGGTTTTGTTGTCCCGGGAGCACCCGAAGGCTCAACCGAGATTGGTTTTTGTAGTTGTTTTTTTTTTTTTTTTTGGAGAAGCCCGGGATCGAACCTGCGACCCCTGGTTTACAAGGCGAGTGACTTATCCACTGCACCTTTGATAGAGTTTTTCGGAACATACAAAATGTTCAAGATATTAATTCAGCCTGATGTTGGTACATCTTATTTAAGCAAAATTTTATTGCTTTATGGTGCTAAAACCAATAAGACATTAGTGTGAGAAATAAGATTATTCTGAACAATGGTGAAATAAATATTAAAATATACAAATTTTATTTTCATCTTAATTGAAAGTTTGATAATTTAGTGAAAGACTTTATTTTGATTAATAGATAATCATTTTTTTTCTACATTAATTAAGCATGAGGGCGAAATATGGGATTTCCCATACGAGACTCAGATATGACTTTTAAGTGGCAAGGTTGAAATTATTATTTGAATTTGATATTATATAGAGGATCTTACACGAGTGGTCATTTCATATGAAATTTATTAAACGAGCCTTCAGCGAGTTTAATAAATTTCATATGAAATGACCACGAGTGTAAGATTCGTTTTATCATATGACTTCTAAAATAGGATTTTATCGCCTTCGAAGTGGACATATTTTCAATGAAAATTTACATTGTTGTTACGGACGTCGTCAGTGACGTTACGTATTCCCGCAAAAGTGTTATTACACGTGTGGTCATACGATTTTTATGACATGACGTTATCCACTGGAAAACAGCGACGTCATATGATAATACATAATATGTGTAATAAATTATGTCAGTTTAAGGACAGCTAACTCTGTCGACATATATGAAAAACACGTCCCCAGCAGGCATCTGACGTCAACTTGACGTCGGATATTGGTTGTATTTTGGTCACGACGTCATACAACCAATAACCAACGTCCACCTGACGTCCAGTCCTGACGTCAGTGGACGTATTGATATGACGTCGAAATGACGCCGGATTCAAACGTAAGTCTAACGTCATATGTCGACAGAGTTAGCTGCCCTTGAACTGACATAATTTCTTGCGCAAATGTAACAACATCAAATTCAAATAATAATTTCAACATTGCCACTTTTAAAAAAGCCATATCTAGGTCTCGTATCGGAAATCACCATGCTTAATTAATTTAGAAAAAAATAATTATTTGTTAATCAAAATAAAGTCTTTCACTAAATTATTAAACCTTCTATTAAGACGAAAATGAAATTTGTACATTTTAATACTTATTTCACCATTTTAAATTATTGATTGTTCACAATAGTCTTATTATTTACACTAATGTCTTATTTGTTTTAGCACCATATAACAATAAAATTTGACATGAATAAGATATACCAACATAACAGAGTGATTCAACATCTTAAACATTTTGTATATCCCGATTAACTCTATCAAAGGAGTGAAAGGGAATAACAATAGTGCATCACCGCACTACTGAATCCACTTCAGGATTTCAGAATGTTAATTAAACTGCGAACAAACATTCACGATATCGATTTAGCACGTCAGATTGACGTCTGTTTTTGACGTAAAACAAACTTTCAAAATCAACCTAAACCCAACGTCATTATGACGTCACATTTGAGACATCAAACCAACGTTGTTTTTCTGACGTCAGAATGACGTCTGTTTTTGACGTCAGAATGACGTCTGTTTTTGACGTCAGAATGACGTCTGTTTTTGACGTCAAACAAACTTTCAAAATCAACCTAAATCCAACGTCATTATGACGTCGGAGTCTGACGTCTATCTGACGTCCAACTGACGTCAAATGTCTGCTGGGTAATGACATTATAAAAATATCAATTTCTCAAAAGGAAGTTAAAGCAGACTTGTTCAAACCTTTGTATTATTCATGATATACCAGAGGACCAATGGTCCTGTAAAAGCTCACCTGAGACCTTGGATATGCGACCTCAGCTGACCTTGCCATAAAATAGGTCAAGGTCATCTGGGGGGTCATGATTATACAAACTTTGTAGAGCTCCATTCACTGATGCTTCAGGCAAAGTTTCAAAATCATAGGTCTTCCGGTTCTGAAAAATAAGATTAATAAACATTTTTGCTATTTATAGCCATCATGGTCATGTGACCCTGACCATTTATACAAACTTTCATTCTAGTTTCCTAACGATTCTCCACATAAAGTTTTGCTTTGATTGGCCAAGCGGTTTCAGAGATGTTTGAATATTATGGACATATACATGTATATAGCCCAGGAGCGGGGGCAGACAACCCCCTGAGGACATTTTTCCTTTAAACATAAACCTGCTGTCCATTTGCATATTCTCAGTTCCCCCCCCCCCCCCCCCCATTTAATTACATTGTACATTTTACTAATTTTCCCTATTGAAATGCATGGGCAAACTATGTTGGCCATGCAATAAAAAGGTCAAAGTCATCCCAAGGTCATGATTTATATAAACTTTGTAGAACTCCTCTCCCTGATGCTTCATGCCAAGTTTCAAAATCATAGGCCTTCTAGTTCTGGAGGAGAAGATTTTCAAAGGTTTTTGCTATTTATAGCCATGGCGGCCATCTTGGTCATGTGACCTTGACCATTTATATAAACTTTCATTCTCCCCTCCTAAGATTGCTCCACATGATGTTTAGCTTTGATTGCCCGAATGGTTTCAGAGAAGATCTTTGAATATTATGGTAATATATATGTATATTGCCCCGGGGTGGGGGCAGACCTGCCCCTTGGGTTTATTATTTTCAAAATCATAAATCTTCTGTCCATTTGCCCATTTCCATAGTTTTTCCCTTCAAATGATATTTTGATAATTTTCCCCATTCAAATGCATGGGCGACCTATGTTGACCTAGCCATAAAATAGGTCAAGGTCATCCCAGGGTCATGATTTATATAAACTTTGTAGAGCTCCTCCCCCTTTATGCTTCATGCCAAGTTTCAAAATCATAGGCCTTGTGGTTCTGGAGAAGATTTTTAAAGGTTTTTGCTATTTATAGCCATGGTGGCCGTCTTGGTGACCTTGACCATTTATATAAACTTTTGTTCCTCCATCCCAAGGATACTACTATAAAATTTGGCTTTGATTGATCAAGTGGTTACTGAGAAAATGGCATTTATTGGCCAAGTAGTTTCAGAGAAGTAGATCTTAAAATTTTTTTGTTTTATACATGTATATTGTTCCAGGGTGGGGGCAGACTAACCCCTGGGGTCCAAATATTTTCAGAATCATGTATCTAGTCCATTTGCCCGTTTCCTGCAAGTGTTCCCCTTCAAATGACCTTTTAACAGTTTTTACCCATTCAAATGCATGGTCGACCTATGGTAACCTTGCTGTAAAATAGGTCAAGGTCATGATTTATAAACACATTGAAGTACTCTGGTTACTGATGCTTCATGCCGAGTTTCGTTGAAATTGGTCCAGTGTTTCCGACAAAGAATTTTGAAGGGTTTTTACCATACATGGGCATGGTGGCCATCTTGGTCATGTGACCTGGATTAGTTACAAATACATTGGTTCCCCCTTCCTATAGATGCTTCATGTAAAATTTGGATTTAATTGGCCAAGGGGTTTCAAAGAAGATCTTTGAACATGGTTGGCAATGATGGACGGACGCCGTGTACCTGCCTATCGTATATGAGCTTTTGGCTCAGGTGAGCTAAAAAGGCAAGCTAAGTACTGATTTTCATTCATCTCAGTATTGAGAAAGACCATTCTCACATCTGGATATTTTAAAATTATTCCGGTGTGATCATTAAATTTTTGATGGCCAAGACAACTTTATATCTAAACTTTTGGTTGCAGATCTTCAACACGGAGTACTGATGTTTATTCCTCTCAGTAGTATGATTTAATCCCTCCAATTTCTTTACTGACCATTCCGAGACGGTTCTGCTGTGATTTCATGTTTTCTGCTCTTTTTACATCTGTTGCTCTTGTCACCTTTGTATTTGGTTGATACTAGCCAGAAGGGTAACCTTGGTCATTAGTTATTTTGCTCTTCATTTGTTATCCATTGCTCATGAATTCTTATTGCTCTAGACTGTTGGTTGCAAGAAGAGTAAATTGTTTGATGATGAAGATGGTTGTTTTCAGGTTTTACATCCAACTCAACAGCCAAGGTCTTATGCACACAGGATCTTGATTGAAACGGCTGGACAAGCCCAGGATCGAACCAACAAACCCTGGTTTACATGGCAAGTAGCTAAAACCACTAGATTGAAACGGCTGGACAAGCCCAGGATCGAACCAACAAACCCTGGTTTACATGGCAAGTAGCTAAAGCAACTAGATTGAAACGGCTGGACAAGCCCAGGATCGAACCAACAAACCCTGGTTTACATGGCAAGTAGCTAAAGCCACTAGATTGAAACGGCTGGACAAGCCCAGGATCGAACCAACAACCCTGGTTTACATGGCAAGTAGCTAAAACCACTAGATTGAAACGGCTGGACAAGCCCAGGATCGAACCAACAACCCTGGTTTACATGGCAAGTAGCTAAAGCAACTGGATTGAAACGGCTGGACAAGCCCAGGATCGAACCAACAACCCTGGTTTACATGGCAAGTAGCTATAACCACTAGATTGAAACGGCTGGACAAGCCCAGGATCGAACCAACAACCCTGGTTTACATGGCAAGTAGCTAAAGCAACTGGATTGAAACGGCTGGACAAGCCCAGGATCGAACCAACAACCCTGGTTTACATGGCAAGTAGCTATAACCACTAGATTGAAACGGCTGGACAAGCCCAGGATCGAACCAACAAACCCTGGTTTACATGGCAAGTAGCTAAAGCAACTAGATTGAAATGGCTGGACAAGCCCAGGATCGAACCAACAACCCTGGTTTACATGGCAAGTAGCTAAAGCCACTAGATTGAAACAGCTGGACCAGCCCAGGATCAAACCAACAACCCTGGTTTACAAGGCAAGTAGCTAAAGCCACTGGATTGAAACGGCTGGACAAGCCAAGGATCGAACCAACAACCCTGGTTTACAAGGCAAGTAGCTAAAACCACTATGTAATCTACCTCTGGAAACCTTACCTTGGAAATGTGGTAAACTGGCCCTCATTTGAACCGCGATGCGAGAAAACGGGCTTCGGGATTTCCAGGCAGGTCTGACACAAACCGGCTTGTACAGTCACAGAAGTAGGCTTCAGGCCTGAAATTTTGGATATAAGTAGAGAAGGAATTATACTATCCGAGTAGCGAAAACAAAAGCGCTGATCGGCTTCACAGTTACTGCGAAGCTGATCTGCGCCTTTGTTTTCGCATAGACAAAAATCCTGTTTTCTCGTGACAAGGCTCATTTACCATAGGCATAAAGCATCAGCTCAAAACTAGTGATTAGGCTCATTTGTTTGTGTACAGGAAGTGAAGGAAATAAAGTCATGATTATACTCAATGCATTTTTAATCATGTGTCAGAATATACAGATTCTCTATACCATTAGAGGGAAAATGCTAAGCATTCAGTCACATAACAAGGAAAATAAGAAAAAGCAAATAAATCCAAGCTACGCTAAGCTGAAACAAACTGGGACTCTAAAATGTATTCACCTTTTTTTGCATTATTGGCTGGTTTCCAGCTTGGAAATAATCAATATATTGGAAATAAAGGTAACCAAAACCAACCTCACAGGTCAGGGTGGTTTTGGTTACCTGTATTTCCAATATTATTTCTAAGCTGGGAACCAGCCGATAATGCAAAATGGTCAATTATCTGATGTTACTAAAGCTGCATTGTAGCTTCAACAAAATTGTTTCGGGTTTAGCAACTGCAGACCAACCTAGCTGTCAGCTAGATCTATGAAGCTGGCGTATTATAAGAGATGAATTTCCTGTTCGTAAATTGCTTTCGAGCAGATAGGGGATTCCAAGATTTGCCTCACCAAAACTTCTGCCCATAATTTTGGCAATAAAAATATGCTTATCTTTAAACAGGTTTTTCACCACTGAGAAATGGTCTTTTTTTTGTATCAGGGGTGAAGTTATCCCTTCAGTCTTAATAACATATATATTTTCAAAATAAGTCGATGTATACGACTTAGAAGCCTTGCCAGCAAAAGCTGGGTATACAGGTCATTCCTGATTTTGTTTAAACAGATATCTGAGCCGCCACATGGGAAAACCAACAATCTGCCTAGGCGAAAACAAAGCCGCAGATCAGCTTCGCGGTAACCGCGAAGCTGATCAGCGCCTTTGTTTTCGCTACTCGGATAGTACAGTTCCTTTTCTACTTAAAACTGAAATTTCAAGATTCTAGCTCTTTTCTGTGACTGTACAGGTCGGTTTTTGTCGGACCTGTTCGGAAACCACATTGTTGGTTTTCCCACGAGGCGGCTCATTTGAAAATCAAGTGGTGAGATCACCTCCTAATCATAGTTCCAGTGAATAGTAAATTGCTATTAAATTCTCTAGATCTCTCTTTAATCAGTTCAGTCTCATTTCTTAAGCTTTTCAATATGAATATATAGCTCAGTTCATTTCAGCTTTCCATAGCTTTCAACAGATAGGGTCGTAATGGCTATACCATCCCGCCTTGTCTTTATAAACATACAGGCAACTACTGCTTTATCCATTATCAAAACATTGCTGCACAATTATCCATTTCATTATCAGATTAATATTCTTACACAATCTGTTGAGCCACCTCGTGGAAAAACCAACAATGTGGTTTCCGAACAGGTCCGACACAAACCGGCCTGTACAAGCACAGAAAAGAGCTAGAAGCTTGAAATTTTGGATTTAAGTAGAAGAGGAATAGTACTATCCGAGTAGCGAAAACAAAGGCGCTGATCAGCTTCGCGGTTACCGCGAAGCTGATCTGCGTCTTTGTTTTCGCCTATGCAGATTGTTGGTTTTCTCACGAGGCGTCTCTGTTATCAGAAGAATAAACAGACATTCTAATCAAGTTTCCAATTTTAGCATCATGAAAACTTGCCCATGTTAGATACTGAAATTTTTTATCTGCAAAAAATGAGAATTTTTTATATTCTCTCACTTTGTGTTCAAAACACAGATTGTGGGTACACGTTAGAATAGAACCGCCTTGGTGGGGTGGTTCTAACAAGTACCCACAATCAAGGTTTTGGACCGAGAATAAAAATTGTATACATTGTATAAATTTTAAGTTTTGTGATCTCAAATTCTTAGTGATCCTCGCCTGAGTTAAGTCTCAATTTTTGTGATATAACTTCAATAATATGAGCCGCCTCGTGGGAAAACCAACAATGTGGTTTCCGAACAGGTCCGACACAAACCGGCCTGTGCAGCTACAGAAAAGAGCTAGAAGCATGAAATTTTGGATTTAAGTAGAAGAGGAACTGTACTATCCGAGTTGCGAAAACAAAGGCGCCGATCAGCTTCGCGGTAACCGCGAAGCTGATCTGCGGCTTTGTTTTCGCCAATGCAGATTGTTGGTTTTCCCATGGGGCGGCTCATATCATAACCTACTGGAAATCTTTATGAATCTTTAAGATTGGAAAGTTTTTTTGTGACATTGAGAAGAATATCTGTTTCTGCATTTAGAAGACAGTTTTCTTGATACAACAACAAACTTTTATTATACATCATAACCTTTGCAATAATTTTTGCTGCCAGAATCTTTGTTATTCTAGCAGGTTTGTTTATTTAGAACAGACTGAGGCATGTTCCTGAATTAACCTCCATATTTGTTCTTCCAAATAGTGTCATCACATCAACGTTCATGTTTTAATTTCATCAACTCTACATTGAAGCCTGTTGTTTTCAATCTGTTTACTTTATTGACCAGGTATAAACATCCAACCACTAGCTACGAATGTCTGATTTGGGATAATATTCATAAACCACTGAGCTTAAAGCGCAATAAATTATACACAGGTCTGTAATTGTATATGCCACATAGTTGTAATACACACATACCTTCAATAGGACATCAGTCATTTTAAATATTCTTATAAGACAATTTGTTTAATATACATCTCTTTTGACCCTGCTAATTTTCTAAGTTTAAAAGCACTAGCAAGTGTTCAAGACTTCCCACTCAATGATTTAGCATAAAATTTTAAAGACTATATGACCATGTATAACATCTTGCGCTTTGAGCTGGCGTTTACAATCAAAGTCGTCATATTTTGTGACAGGAGAAGAAAAAACACCAATGACAATAAGTAATTGCCCACTACACGTATATCAACGACGCCCACATCACACCGGCAGCACTACCGTCGCAGCCACAGCTACTTGTTCCAAGAGTTCCACATCTACAATAGAGAGAAAACATATGAGCCTGTGCGTGTTGGGTTCCAACCAGGTCCGACACAAACCGACCTGTACAGTCACAAAAAAGAGCTAATAGCTTGAAATTTCGGATTTAAGTAGAAGAGGAACTGTAGTATCCGAGTTGCGAAAACAAAGGCGCTGATCAGCTTCGCAGTTACTGCGAAGCTGATCTGCGCCTTTGTTTTCGCCTTTGCAGATTGTTGGTCTTCTCATGAGGCGGCTCATATGAGCCTGTACGTGAGGCAACCAACAATTTGGGTTACGACCAGGGGTTGGTAACTCAAAGCCATCTTAAGCTTAAGATCAACTTACGACCAACTTAAGTGTCTCTTAGGGATTATGATGAATAACTGAAAAGGACCTTCAGCTTCGGTGACAACTTAACAGCATCATAACTTTACGGTCAACTCAAGCCCATCTTAGCGTTGTCTTATCTGACGAACTTGCACCTTTAATTTCAAAAAGTTGCGACAGCTTAAGAGTAACTGTAGTAGCAAGGGCATAAATTTTAAGGAGGTCATCTTAAGACGATCGTAAGTATGTCGTAAGAAGGGGAACTTACGATGCCTTTGAGTTACTAACCCCAAGTCCGACATAAACCGGGCTGTACAGTCACAGATGGTTAGAGGCTGGAAATTTTAGATTTAGAAAGTAGAGGAATTGTACTACCCATGTAGAGAAAACAAAGGCGCTGATCAGCTTCGCAGTTACTGCGAAGCTGATCTGTGTCTTTGTTTTCGCCTATGCAGATTGTAGGTTTTCCCATGCAGCGGCCCATATAATTAATTTAATGCAACTTACATAAGGTAGCAATTTCTAGCTTAATACATAATTATCTTAAATTTGAGCCTTCGCATGAGAAAACAAACAGTCTATTTTTCCTATTAGGTCCGACACAAATCGGCCTGCACAGTCGTAGAAAATGGCAAGAGGATGGAAATTTTGGTTTTGGAAAGTAGACGAATTGTACTATCCATGTAGCCCCAAAAAAAGGCGCTGATCAACTTTGCAGTGTAACATCAACAAAATTTGATTGAATTTTAGCAAGTTAACAATTTCTAGCATAATACATAATCATCATAAATGAAAGACTTGGCTTACTTCAGTTTCTTTGTGACATCATACGTCTTGTCAAGAGTAGCAAATATTTCATGACATCATCAGTAAGTCTAGTCTATTTTTATTTTCAAAAGTTCACTAAAATACTTTCTTACAAATACAATTTTTGCCCTCTTTTCCTGTTGTATATTGATTTTTAAATTTACTGTCATATAATATTGTTCCATTACTTTGTCGAAGGGCAAAAAAGATCTTGAATTCTGTCCAAAAAGCTAGACCTGAATTATCTATGCTCTTACTTGTAGTAATATTCACCCAAAGAAGCTGCAAAAATACACTGTTACCTAAAACCAATTACATGTACTTGATCAGGTGTCAGAAGAAAAAAATTTACATTTTAGATGATATTTAGTGCTATCTAGACAGAACAACTACTTGCTGGTTATTAACTACTACAACAGTGAAGTTTGAATGTCTTGCTCAAGGATAAAGCTCAGCGGAAGTGGAGTTCCCCACCCCTACCCACCTCCGGACCTCTCGTAACGGAGTCTGATGCTCTAACCACTAGGCCAAAGCAAAGTGCAAACTACACTAATAGTGATGTGAAAAGGCTGTATTAAATCTAAAACAATAAGAAATGCCATTACACTGCCTTTTAGCTAGAAATTCTGTCCACAGGGCTCTTAAGAAACAACTTGGCTATTATCTCTTAAGTTCCTCAATCAAAGATATAAGCAGAACTAGTCTTTGTAGCCGAACTTGCTGAATTTTAGCCAAAGTGGCTGAATTTTATCTTTAACTTCTTCAAAACCCCACGGACAGATTTATTCTACCCATTGGCTTATTTTCACAACACAAATACCATCACCATACTAAAACCAGAAGCTGTTGTAACCAAACAGCTAAACTCTTGTTTATGACATTTTTATACCTTTTTCTTATCACTCACCCCCTTTTCTGTGATATCCTCAGAATCGGGGGGATCTAGGGAGTTCCACATACTCGGGAGCCCGTCTCCGGAGCCTCCGAACCCTGTACCCTCCTGTAACTGGTAAGGTCCTACACCATTAAACAGAGGCATCTGGCCCAAACCTTGACCCTGAATATAGATGTAACAAAATGAAATGTGCCAGAAATCAATCTTTGTTTCTGATCGGTTCAGACACAAACCAGGCTGTGCAACCACAGAAAATAGATTGAATTTTCAGATTTAGAAAAAAAAAAGCACTGTACTATCTGTGAAGTGAAAACACAGGTGCTGATCAGCTGAGCAGTTACTGCACAGCTGATCTGCACCTTTTTTGCTTGTGTATTTTTTTAGACAAGTATATTGGCAAGAACTGAAAGTGTTGTGATCAAGTCATACAGTTAGTACTGAAAAAGTACTAGTAGATGGCTCAAATGAAGTTATCTATGTTTATGTAAATACTTAGTGTCCCAGTTAATCATTTTTCAGTCATGTTGGAAAAAAAAAATCCTTAACCAGTACTACGAGACAAAGCGGTCATGTATGATGTACATTTCAAAACCAACTTCTTGCTAAGTGCCTGATGTTCTAACTTCTTTTTCATGTCAATTTACTAAAAAAACTTAAGCAACAGAATAACTTCGATCAAAGGGGAAATCTTCTTGTTCTTTCCAAGTTTAACAACAAACTGAAAATGTGGCTCATACGCCTTTGCTACACACCTGCAAACCAGGAGAAAAATTATGTTCCGACAGTTCGTCCAGCCCCCGTGATGGATCATGATTTTCTAAATCAATGACCCTCTCCTCCCCATTTGCTGACAGACTGGGTGTCATGTGAGCCCCTGACAGAACCGACGTGGTCATGACAGAGGACATGTTGGATGTCAGACCTGGAGTTGAACCTTTCAAATTCCAGTCCATGCCCAATTCTGGAAAATAGTGTATAGTATTAGAGCAGTGCATCCATCTAAATGCAAAATGAAGTGACCAAGAAAAAGGATTTGATAGAAAACATCTTTTACACTTAACAATACAGCAGAATGCCATTTCCTTAAATTACAAAACCTTCAGGTATTTTAACACATATTCAAGCACCTTAGTTTAATCTGAGCAAATACTGCTCATCTCTTTCTGACAGTGATATTTAACCCTCAAGTATTTACATATTATTCGATTTATAAGGTGACAATTTAAAATTTCTTGCAAATATAAGGATTCTTTTCTAAGTCTCAATTTTCAGGTTTTTTCATGTACTCACGAGGTGATGGGTTCCAGAGCGGATCATTAAACTCCAGATTTCCCGGAGGGACCCCTAACGGTCCAGGACCTGGAGCCTTCCGTATGGACCTTTCACCTCCAATGGGCCTGGGTTGTCGGCGGTCCTCGTTGAGCCTCATGATGTCTGGCATTGGTGGGGTGGAGGGGGGTAGGGGAGAGTTGGTTCTTGGTGGACCTATTGGCGTTGGTGATGGGCCGGATGGACCATCTGAAATAATTATAATATTGTTGGGCTTAAATCTACAGCTCGGTTTCAAAAATAATATACCCCTGCAATGTCGCAAAATAAATTGACCTTTTCACCTACATTGCATCGACCATTGCTTGATGGCTATTAATCTGGTACGAATGAAACTTCTACATTTTGTGCATATGGTTAAGTGTGTTTAAATGGTATAAATGTTACATCGATCATGAGCAGTCCGATTGAACAGGAAGCTTCTTTTGGCATATACCAAAATTCTGACAGATTTAAAGTCGAATTTTCAAATTTAGACGGTTGGCATGGTATACGTACTGTGAATACTGTCACTTAATGACCTGCATGCTATGCATTGACACCTTTTTAGGACATCTTAAAACTTGCACCACACTCGAAAAAGTATAGAATCAGAAAGTGGGAGTTTAATGTACCCACTGCCTTGTATATAAATACCTTGCAAATGCTTGTTTTCAGCACAAAATTTCTCTTCAATTTTTTTCAATTTTATAAATTTGCATCTGAAAATAGCAGTAATAATTGAAATGATTATTTTTAGATATTTTCTATATATACTGAACAAAAAAAGAAACGCAACAATAGACCACCAAAGATTTTCGAGTTTAATGGCAAAACGTTGATAATTTCAGGTCTGTTGCTGTATGATTCACAGTCATGGGATGTTAGGGTATATCATGCAAAAATCTGATTTTCATTTCGATAAAAAATGAATGAGATTTCTTTTCTCGTCTTAAATAATGCAAATCGGGGAAGATTTGCTCTGCGCATGCGCACACTTTTGAACCTCCAAATCATCAAGAAACAATGTCAGCTGCTCCCTAATTAAAATTCATGAAAAAGAAATAAAGTTACACGACACACAAGCTCGTAATTAAAACCATCAAAATTCCTATATGTTTAATTGAAAGGGGAATAATTTCAATTTTATTTGCTTTGTTACTTTAACGTGTGAGTCATCTGCTGAGTGGTACATTGCGATTTTGAATGGGGGTTTATAGCGGATTTAAATCGTACCATAACTTTAATGCTTGCGCATGCGCACTGTGTGGTATACTACTTTTAGCATGTCTATGGTCGGCGTCGAATAACTCCGTAAATACTCATTAAAATGAAAATCGGTTTGTTGCATTCGGAAGCCTAATATCTCATGCAGAAGTAGAAAATGCAATAATTTCTGATTGTATCATAGTTTGCTCAAAATTTAGTTGAATACAATTGTTGCGTTTCTTTTTTTGTTCAGTATATATTGTTTCTCATGCAACGAGCACATGCCTATGACAATGTTAAAGTTATGTAATGACCCACTTAAACATGATATATTAATCAAAGACATTTGTTGGAATGTGAATATATTTGATTGAAATACTGTGGCTGGTGATCTTAAGAAGACGGTTAATATAAGAAATAATTCCAGAGAAACTCCAACGAAACAAATAGCAGGCGCAAGAGAACACAGTAAGATGTATATTGACAATAAGAACAGTTTTGCTTCCGCAACACACGCCTGTAATGAAAAGAATAGCGTCTATTTAATCATTATTTTAGAACTTAAAATGTAACGCAAATCTGGTGCAAGTTTTAAGGTATCTAAAATAGATGTCCATGAATGGCATTCAGGTCAGAAAGTGGCAATATTCACAGTACGTACATCATACCAATCGTCTCAACTTGCAAACTTGACTTTAAATCTGTCAGAATTGCGGTATATGCCAAAGGCAGTTTCCTATCCGGTCGGACTGCTCATGATCAATATAAATTTAATAGTATTTTAACACACATAAACATATGCACAAAATGTAGAAGTTTCATTTGAACCAGGTCAACAATCGTCAAGCAATGGTCGATGCAATACGTGTGAAGAGGTCAATTTATTTTGCGACATTGCAGGGGTATGTTATTTTTGAAACCAAGCTGTATATTGCAGATAAGATGGACTGTACCAATACAAAACTAGTTGTACTGAGTTTTCTGGAGCACACATTTGACCCCAGGTTTAAAAACATATGTATTACATTGCCGAATGAAATATGAAATTCCGTATTTATGATCTTTCTGAAAATCTGATACATGTTATTATTGGATGTCTTTTGTGAAGCAAGGCAAGTCCAGTAATGCTTCATCTCAATATAAAGATGTTTAATTTGCAATGTTATTGTGTGCTTATAATGCAAATTTAGGAGAACAGTATATATATCAATGGAATAGTCTGAAAGTAAGAAATTGTAAGATTTTACCTTTTGGCATTCCTCCTATTGATGGAGCACTGCTGGGCCTGCCCTGTGCTGGTAGTGGAGAGTACGCCCTCGGTGGTGCCGGCGGAAACCCTGGACCCTGACTGGGCCCCATGCCCGGCCCGGGACTCCCTGGGGGCTGGTTCTGTAGGGCCCACTGGTGCATCAAGTTGGCCATGTTTTGGTAGAACTCCTGCTTGTTAAACTGACCACCCATACCTAGGAGGGGATCTTGGTTCTGAGGCCCCGGGCTCGGTGCCCCAGGGGGTGGATTAGGCGCCGGACCCATGGTATTGAAGGCTGAAAGTAGCTGCTGCGCCAATGCTTGTTGGTACATTGCCTGCGGGATCATGCCCATACCAGGTACATTTGGACCCCCGGGGCCGGTATTGCTGCCCGGGGGCGCCGTGCGCGACATGAAATCCGGAGCATTGGGATTCAGACTGCTGGAAATCTTTGGAAGGGTCATTGGCTGTGTTGGCGTCGTATACTCCTCTCTTTGTAGTGATGAATCAAAGCCAGAGCTTGAATGTGGAGACATGCCCGAGCTGGCCGACTGGCTGGACCGTGGTGAGCTGTTGGGACTCTGACTATGGATGGGCTGTGGGAAGTTCTGGAACGACTGAGGACCTGGTCCATTCATCCCAAATGTGTTCATATCCATCATCTGCGGTGACAGCGGAAAACCGCTACCCTTGAAGCCCGGAGCCATCTCCAGTGGATTCATCATTCTAGGGCCCGGAAGCTTGAACCCTGGAGCCTTGGCTAGTAATCCCGGGTCCGTTGGGCCTCCAGGGGAGCTTGGTGTCCCCAGGTTACCTGGACTGGCAGTTAACGTTGGAATCACTCCGGCAGCAGCAACACTCGCAAAATTCATCCTTTCATTCATACTATCATCTTTCTTCCCAAGAAGCTGCTGTGCAGCATTGCTGAAGAGATTATCAAAGGGAGAATACTCTCCAGAACTGGAGGCTATATTAAAGCCTGTGGCCGATGTAATTGTTTGTGTGGTTGCCGTCGTGGTTGCCTGATTGGCTATTATTGGTAGCCCAGCTCCTGCAGCTGTTGGCCTTTGTAGAACCTTGACATTACCGGGAACCAGAGGCTTGGCTTGGTTCCTGGTCCCAGGAGATAACCTCATGTCGGGTCGGATGTTGAAATTTGGCGGTGATGAAGGTGTTGTTTTTGTGCTCACCGAGCCGCTCATTATATTGGACTGGGTGGTGATCATAGTCGGGCTACCAAAGCCGCCTTTTCTCTTCTGCTCTGCTGAGAAGAGCTGTCGAGTGACTGACTTGTCCAACATACTACCATTCAAGCCAGGCACAGGAGGCTGAAATGGAGCTGAAACTGATGACGATGATTGTTTCTGTTTATTTCTCTGAGGCGAAGCCGAGGTCGTAGTCGGTGGTCCACCCCACACGGTAATGGGCGAGTTCATCACCCCACCGCCACCCATTGTCTGTCTAGAGCCTCCCGCATTAGCTTGAGCTGCTTGTAACCTGGGTGCCAACTTATTGCCCGACTTTGATGGCTGGGCTCCCGAGCTCTGATTGGATGCTGGGGAACTATTAGTGTCATTGGGAGGTATGAAGTAGAGACTTTTATTTTCTAGCTGTTGTTTGGCTTTAGATTTTGGCAGTATTTCCTGGAGCTCCTTGTCTGGGTCACTGACGAGAGCCGATATCAGAGCGTGAGCCTGACGAGTAGCCTCTGCCGAGCCCCTGGAAACAGATTTTCATATGTACAGAAAAATTCTGAGTTTTATTTCTTTCTTTCATACACATCCAGAACTTGGCAACAAACAGCACAAGAGATAAAAGTGAAATGTCCTATTTTAGTGGTGATATTTTAAACTTAAAGAAGTTTAAATGAAGATTTTCAATATCACTACACATCAGAATTTCCAATGGATTTCTTTTTTCACAAATTTTCTATTTATATAATAATTTATTAAGACTAGACTTGCTTCAGTTTCTTTGCGACATCATACCTTAAGTCAAGAGTAGCAAATAGCTCATGACATCATCAGTAAGACTAGTCTATATTCAAATACATCTACATATGAGCCGCCACGTGGGAAAACCAACAATCTGCATAGGCGAAAACAAAGGCGCAGATCAGCTTCGCGGTAACCGCGAAGCTGATCAGCGCCTTTGTTTTCGCTACTCGGATAGTACAATTCTTCTTCTACTTAAATTCGAAATTTCAAGCCTCTAGCTCTTTTCTGTGCTTGTACAGGCTGGTTTGTGTCGGACCTGTTCGGAAACCACATTGTTGGTTTTCCCACGAGGCGGCTCAAATATCTGAATTGAACTTTCCCTTGATACTCCAGATGCTTACAAAAAATGTGAGAATCAGTCTTACTTAATAGTGATGATCCTTTCTCCCGATGATCCTTTATTTTTCTCCACGTCTATGTTAGCTCCCGACACTTCTCTGATGGCGTTAATATTGCAACCTCCACGACCAATCACACGACTGATAGCTGATGCTGGAACTGGCACCTTCTTGGACCTGGGTGTAATGAGATGAACAGTTAGCATTTCAACAATAAATTAAATCTAATTTTCTCTACATGCTCCAGGCCTCTTGCTCATCGAGACTTTTATTCTCTACCACTCAGTTCCACTTTTTAAATGTCATTTGAACGTGCATTCTAAACTGCCTATTTAATGATGATACAGTGACTATAGATACAGCTTAATAATCAATCAAAAGGCATTGTTTATGTTTTTTTTTTTTTTTTTTTTTTTCAAATTTCTGCAATTTGAGGAAGACATATGTTTGTTTTATCATCAACTGACTTAATTTAGATGAAGCACTTACTTTCTGATAACTTCTTTCCATCCATCTTCTTTCTTCTGCCCTCTCTTGGGACTATTGACTAGATTGGGGGACGTCTTCACAGACAAGGTGTTGGGGTTGACCTCTGGGTGAGACTTGTCTATGTAGTGACTGCCACTCTTATCCCTAAAACATATAATCAAATAAATGTTTTGAACAGGAATAAAGAACATATTCTTACATTTTTTTAAAAAAAATTGCCATTTTATATAACAGTAAATATTACCAAAATTTGCATACACATAATGTACAGATCATGGTTTTGGCCTTAAACTGCGATTTTCACCGACTATCAATTTTATTGGTTTTATGTTAGCATCTTCTGATTTTTCGAAATTATAAAGCTTGCACATACCCATGTCCTGCTTTGTTTTTGTCCACAGACTTCCTGTATCTCTCAATGTCCCTTTCTGATATAGACGGCAAATTACCAAAGTCATCCAGGTCTCCAATAGCTGAAAATATAAGGGACATTGTCACATAAATTTTGCAAAAATAGAATGCAATAAATGTGAAGGGTCAGCTCACAGTTGGCTTTAATTTGGGCAGAGCTACTTTGTTAAGTTGCCAAAACTTTGCTTGTACCACATGTGCCCCGGGGCCATGCTTGAACCCACACTGGAAACAGCTGTGGGATGACTGAATGATTAAAAGGATAAATAAAATCAGTGTCCATGACTCAGCCACGGGAGCCACCAATTTGTTGATAAATTACAAGCTGCATACCAAGACTATTTGGTGTCTTCTACATGGTTTACATCTTTTACAGCTTTTTAAGAATGTTTGTCCGTCATAATTTCCGAATCTTCAAACATAAAACTCTGACCTTTACTTAAACAATCAAGTACTGAATCAATCCATTTGCAAATGAAGATTCAAGATTGACAATATTCCCTGGAGTATCTAATACTTACGAGTTGTACTTGACCCCACTATAGGCAGATCCTTCCCAAATCTTTCTCCTTTTTTCTTTTTCGTCTTCACATTCTTCCCTTTATTCCCTTCCACACCTGAAGACATCACCGATCCTGTCGTGATCTCTATCCCAGCATTCACTCTGCTATCTCCCGACATGTCGATATCCGGTACCCGATCATTCTCCTTATCGCGGCGATTCTTCTTATTCTTCCTGTTCTCCGTATTTTTGGCGTTAGTTTTATTATTGCCGTCTCCTTTGTTATTTTTTGGCTCTTTGTTTTCATCCTGACTCGGCGGCAGTTTGTTTTCCACGATCGTCATCTGGGCATCACTCTTACTGTTCCTCTTATTGTCGACTGGTTTCACCACCATCATCTGTGTATCGCTCTTGCTGTTTCTCTTCTCAGATTTGTTGCTACGACCCTTGGCCTTACTATAGATTGGTTCTGACGTTGGCAGAGTCAAACCTGGAATGCAAAGAAAATGTTTAATCTGAGAATAAATAGAAAGTATTGATCATATCAGTGCACAGAAATTCTTAAATATGGAAGGGATGCTATTGATGTAATTGTTGTAGTCTTGTAATAGGATTTTAAATCCAACCAACAGCTAAAGTAACTTTTCAGAAAGAATCTTGATTTAAATTCTAATCCAAAAGACTGGAGAAGCGAAGGCATTCAACTTGTGACCCCTAGTTTACAGGGCAAACAGCTTAACGGCTAAGCCACAAATCATGTGTGACAAAGGTTCCATAATATTTGAGAATTTGATCTACAGAGACTCTGTCATACCAAAAATATGACATGAATGAGGTTTTGATTATTTCTTTTTTTTTTTTTATCTTCAAAGTTAATCCTTCAATCATATCCTTATCTCCTGTAGATATGACCTTAAGCTTTAACTCTTTGGACTGACAATAATTATTTACCAAGTGTAGAAGTAGTGGTAGCAGAGGGAGGTTCTAAGACCAGCGGCTGTTCCTTCTCATCGTCCAACTCCTTGGGCTGGGAATCCTCAGACTCGGGCTCAGGGGTAGAGTTCTTACTGTCACTGGAACAGAATAATTGCTCGGTTGATTGCTTGTTTTACATCCCACTCAACAACAAAGGTCGTATGGTAACAGACCTTGGTTTAAAATCTCATCAAACAGGCTGTGATCAAACCAATGACCTGATTTACAAGTGGCTTATCTAAGACACCATCTATAGAGCCTTGAAAGTGGTACTTGTTGTCTTCACTTGGAACATGGAACCAAAAGTGGCCTTTGACATGTAATGTTTACACAAAAAGTGACCTTTGACTTGTAATGTTTACACAGTGGGATTATAGCTCTTAGATGCATTCTTGTCATTTAAGAAAACCAATTTTGCCATTTTTTGACTTTACTTTGTAAAATGTTTGCTTTCTTTTGTGTGTATGATTTTCTGCTTACATCCTTGATTTTAGATCCTCTCAAGTTTGAATTTTACAGTGCATGAAATGAATGTCTTAACATTTTGAAACTTTTTTTTGTTCTGTTTGGTTTAAGGTTTAGTGTTCCAGTCAACATTTTTTCAGTTTTGTCGGGATGGAGCCTTCCTGGGTTTTAATCAGTACTCTGGGGAGTTAATGTGCCTTGCTCAAGGACACAAAACAAGGTGCCGCCAGTAGGGATCGAACCCAGGACCTCTACATTCAGTCCGATGCTCTACCACTACACCACCGTGCTCCCCTTGAAACCTTTTTGTACTCTCAATTAGATGTCAGTCATTTTCATACCTTGGTTCTTCTTTGTCCTTAACCTGTTTTTCCTTCTTCTTCTTTTTCTTCTTCTCTCTCTTCTTCGCAGCCGCAGCCTTCTTGTTCTCTTCGTGTTGTCGCTCCTTGTCCAGTAGCTCCAAGAGATTAGTGGCATTCTTGTAAGCCTCGGCAGCCTGACGGTCTTTGGCAGTCACTATTATCTCCATACATTGTTGGCACTTCTTCTGGAGTTCCTAAACAATGAAACCAATTTACTGTTTGCCTAAGTCCAATAAATAGGATGTCAGGCTTATATAAGTTAAAGAAATTGATTTCGAGATTAATCATCAATCTATACTGGAAAAGCTTGGGTGGACAGTATATTTCAGGTATTTCTTTAAATTCTTTCTACAGGAGGATATGAAATCTGACAATTAACCCATTAATGAGGAATGGATTCATCCATTGTTATCTTTTTAGCGTTAGGAGTGATTTTCAATTTTTATCTATTTTTTTTTTTCTATTTTTTTTTTTTTTTTTTTTTTTTTTTTATGAAACTTCTCTATGCGAACGGCATAGCCCCAGGTGGGGCACCGTGTTCTGTGGCTTCACATCTGGGGCTATATTGTTTGCCTATGTCCAATTAAAAGGTTGCCAGGCTTAAATGAGTGGAAATCTTTTGATGGTACAAATCTCAGTATAAGTCTTGCTTCAGAAAACGTTCGATACATCATCAATCTCCTCAAGAGTAGCAAATATTTCTCAACATCATTAGCAAGACATATCACAACTTAAGCTCTAAGAATTCCTTATTCGTCATTTTGGTAGAACATGTATTTAAGTAAGAAATAATAACATCCATAATCTTTGCAAATCCAATCTTATTTTTTTAAGTTCTTGGTTTTCTATTTAATGCTAGATCTAATTAGACTGTGCAGAGGCTAAGCTAAAACAAGTCCTTACTAAGGGCAATAGCATAAACATCAATTTTGTTTTGCCTCTTGACCAATTATGAAACCTTACCTTATCCGTGATTGTAGCTATGTATCTGGACAGATCCCCATCTGAGGGAAACTGGTTGACATGTTTCACCATCCACTTGACAACCTTTATATGACCTTTCCTGAAGGCTGCCATAAGACACGAGACTTTCCTATTGTCCTGGCTGTCAATGTCTGCCCCCGCAGTAACTATCAGTTG
Organism: Rugalucina vietnamica; assembly: GCA_964017185.1. Taxonomy (NCBI): domain Eukaryota; kingdom Metazoa; phylum Mollusca; class Bivalvia; order Lucinida; family Lucinidae; genus Rugalucina; species Rugalucina vietnamica. The sequence continues at coordinate 43,225,553 of OZ024871.1, read as the reverse complement.
GACCACGTCAAGGTGACCACCTAGAATAGAATAGTTGAAAATTGGTACATGTATTGAGGTTGAAGAATCTTACGTGACTAACACATGCTAAAATGAATCCGTTTTTCAATAATAATGTGAATTATCATGAAGCAGAATCTTGGGAGTACAAAGCCATCTATATGTACAATATATATTTTTGACGATGGTTTGGATGTGTATTTAATGATTTGGTTGTGTATTTGATGATCTGGATGAGTATTTGATGATTTGAATGAGTATTTGATGATGATTTGGACCAGTATTTGATGATGATTTGGATGTGTATTTGATGATTTGGATGTGTATTTGATGATTTGGAGGAGTATTTCTGCTCTTTTTCAGACCTGTACTTACCATGACAAGCTAGCCACAGAGGGGAGTTGCCTTTCTTGTTTTTAACATCCACTGCAGCATGCCTACAATGGAGAAACATTTATAAACTAGAAATGCGTGTTTGTAAAACACTATGCCCCCAACTGTATGCTTGTCTCTAAACTGGCAGTTTGTATGATTCATTTATTTCATTCGAATGCAGTCAAATTTAATTTCCTGAAGAAGCTGTTCGGTTGCATCTGTTTTGAACTCGATCCAGAAACAGAATGTAAGCTTTTTTGCAGGCGAGTTAGAAATGAAGTAAAAATTAAAAAAATGGAGTAATTTTGTCAAAATTTGACAGAGAGTCCTCAAACGTTAATCAGGTGATCTTCTTCTCAGCCCCAACCAGCATACCAAATATGAAGGCTCTAGCTAGCTAGCTCAAATACGTTTTGAGATATCTTGCACACAAGATTTTCAAAATTTGTTTTCAAAGGGACATTATTCCAACAAGGGGCATAACATGTACATGAAAAAAATACAGGCCAACTATTTTTTCATGAGGAATCTGTATATGAAATTTCAAAGCCCTATAATTCACCGTTCAAAAGTTTCAAATTTCACCGAAAACAAGAAAAATCAATCAAAATTTCAAAATTCTGTATTTTTGTAAAAATTTGACGGAAAGCTCTCAAAAGTTAATCAGGTCATCTACTTCTCAGCCCCAACAAGTGTACAAAATATGAAGGCTCTAGCTTCAATACTTTTTGAGATATCTTGCACACAAGATTTTCAAATTTTGTTTTCAAAGGGACATAACTCAAAAAAGGGGCATAACTTGGCCATACAAAAAAATACGGGTCAACTATTTTATCATGAGGAATGTGTATATGAAATTTCAAAACCCTAGCATTCACTGTTCAAAAGTTTCAAATTTCACCGAAAAGTGGAAAAATCAATCAAAATTACAAAATTCCGTATTTTTGTTAAAAATTTGACAGAAAGTTCTCAAAAGTTAATCAGGTCATCTACTTCTCAGCCCCAACAAGTGTACAAAATATGAAGGCTCTAGCTTCAATACTTTTTGAGATATCTTGCACACAAGATTTTCAAATCTTGTTTTCAAAGGGACATAACTCAAAAAAGGGGCATAACTTGGCCATACAAAAAAATACGGGTCAACTATTTTATCATGAGGAATGTGTATATGAAATTTCAAAACCCTAGCATTCACCGTTCAAAAGTTTCAAATTTCACCTTTAAGTGGAAAAATCAATCAAAATTTCAAAATTTCGTATTTTTGTAAAAATTTGACGGAAAGTTCTCAAAAGTTAATCAGGTCATCTACTCCTCAGCCCAAACAAGTGTATCAAATATGAAGGCTCTAGCTTAAATACTTTTTGAGATATTTTGCACACAAGATTTTCAAATTTTGTTTTCAAAGGGACATAACTCAGAAAAGGGGCGTAACTCGGACATGAAAAAAAATACGGGTCAACTATTTTTTCATGAGGAATGTGCATATGAAATTTCAAAACCCTAGCATTCACCATTCAAAAGTTAACACACACACAGACAGACAAGCCGAAAGCAATATGCCCTTCCAACTTTTTCAAAGTTGGGGGCATAAATATGTGCATGCTACCATGTTTGCCTGGAACTATCAAAACATGGCTATTTAAAATTATGTTCTATGCTGCAGAACCTTGCTTCTAAGATACAAAATGTAGAGGAAAAACTGCTCTTATCCCTTCTCAAGAAGCAGTCTTACTTGGTAATATGTGCTGACTAAATTTGTTTGAATGATTGCAATGATATACCTTCAACTAACTTTTCTTTACCCTGCCTCAGAAGAGACATAAATTTCTCATTTAATATCAAACAACACTCAATTGATTATTTTAGCATCATCGGCAGGGAATAATGATATATATTCGATCAAGGTCAGTTTTACATGACGCAAAACATCTTCATCATTATAGCTCTTCAAGGAAATACAGTGACCATCAATTTTACTTAAAACCATAAATTTACACTTACATATAGCATTATGGAAAGTCCAAGAACATACCTGACCTGGATAGAAGTTCCACAAATCTATAGTCTTTTGTCTGATGCTATAGTCAGAGCCATCCCCTAAACAGTATCATTTATATGCTTTTCCTTATACGAGTAAAATAGTCTAACCTTGACAAAAGAAGTTCCACAAATCTATAATGTCCTTTGTCTGCGGCTATAGTGAGAGCAGTATCCCTTGATGATGGTACAGGTGGGGCATTGACGTCAGCTCCTTTGTCCAGTAGTACTCTTCCCACTTCTACATAGCCACCAGAGGCAGCCTCCATCAAGGGGGTTAATCCAGTCTGGAAGTGTATAGTTGAAACATTTACATAAGTACTGTTTTAATGGGAGTAAAGTATTTGGTTTTTAGTAATCTTTTTTTTTTTTTTTTTTTGGTAATTTTGAACAAATTTAAGTGTTTATACTTTTGCTGTATTGTTACATATTGTACCAACTGCTCAATGTGAAAGCTATATTTTGACACCCTTTACTTTAACAGCTGCAATCAATCTTTTTGAAAAATGAGCGATGCCTGTGAAACTGCTAAATAGCCAGTTCTCTTGCCTCAGAAATTCTTTAAGTTTAAGTCATCCATTCAGTCAGACAACACGCAATTGAATATTTTTAACATCATAGGCAAGAAGATAATATATAGCTTTTGTTTTTTATGTTTAATACAGCTTAACCTACCTTTGCCCGATGTTCTATAATAGCTTTTCTATCCACCAGGAGACTGACTACCTCATGCCGTCCTTGGAAACAAGCTAGGGTCAATGCAGTGTTCTTATTTGTCTCAATCTACAAAGACAAATTTTACCATACAAGTTTGCAAAATTATCCTGATTACAGATATGCTGTTCCAAGATGTTCAACATTCAAAACTTTAAATGGTAGTATTACAGTTGTTAAATGTTTTTTTGTGAAAAAAGTAACTATTAGATTAAATCACTATGGATGAATGTATACCTGTGCATTTATATCGCTGCCCATGTCTAGTAGTAGTTTGACAGCAGCTGTATGTCCGTTCATGGCCGCTAGCATCAGAGGGGAGATACCAAGCTTACTACCAGTCCTACAGAAATGTTAACATGAACTTTATATACAGTTCATTCAAATGGTACAAGTACAAAATCTGGTTAAATTATAATCATTAAGCTTGCTAAGCACAACGTGACTTTGTATACAATGGCGCAAATATAGCACATCTTCTTGGTTTTACAGTCATGGAGCTTTGCTTCAGTTTATTTGATACATCATAAATCAGGAGTAGCAAATACATAAGAACATCATTAGCAAGGTAACTGAATGAACATTTTCCACCAACATTCCTCTTCTCACATCACAGAGGTTTACATCTGTCAAAGTACTAGTCTTGCTTCAGAAATATTGTTACATCATAATCAAGTCAAGAGTAGCAAATATTTCGACAACATCATAAGCAAGACAACAATGTCAAAGTAAGTTTTTTTTGTTTTTAATTCTTTAGTGCTAACAGAATAAGTTTTGGTTCCCAGTCATAATTTTTTCAGTCATGTTGGGACAGAGCTAACAGTTAATTGAAGAGGAAGAGGGAATTATAATCTCTTTTTGGTTCACATGAATATCTGGATAACATGTATAAAAGCAATGCAAATGTACCTAGAGTTGATTTCCGCCCCATGAGACAGTAGTAGTTTGATGATGTTGACAAACCCTCCTGACGCAGCGAGACTGAGTGGTGTATAATCTGACACATTTCTATGCTCCTTGTTAGCCCCTCGGGATAAAAGCAATTCCACAACCTACAATTACACAGATAATTTGTTTTTGTATTGAGGTTTAACGTCCCAGTCAACAATTTTTCAGTCATGTCGGGACAGAGCCAGCGCATCCTGGGTATTAACAAATACCCTAGGGAGTTAACGTGTCTTGTTCAAAGACACAAAACAGTGACCCTTGTGGGATCGAACCCAGGACCTCTCAATTCAGAGTCCAACCTACAATTACACAGCTCAATCATCATGACAAATCCTCCTTAAGAACCAAATGGCATTAGAAACCGAAAGTATATAAATATATCAAGAATTTCACACCCATCCTTTACTTCACTTATTCACATTTCAATTTCTGTTGTTGGATATCACCTTCATTTACATCAATTTACAAGTTAGAAACATCTCCAAACTGATGTGAACCGCATCGTGAGAAAACCGGATTTTTGCCTATGCGAAAACAAAGGCGCAGATCAGCTTCGCAGTAACTGCGAAGCTGATCAGCGCCTTTGTTTCCGCCCCTCGGATAGTACAATTCCTCTTCTTCTTAAAACCAAAATTTCAAGCTGCTAGCCCTTGTCTGTAACTGTACAGGCCGATTTATGTCGGACCTGGTCGGAAACCCCGAAGACCGGTTTTCTCGCGTTGAGGCTCATGTGAAGCCTGTCAAGTATGCTGCTTCAGATCTCATTGCGCAGTTGGTCTTAGAAAACAACATAAGAAACTATCATAATAAGCCAAGGTGATGGGTCAAACAATTTGTATCCTTTCCTAAGACATACATTGTCAGTTCTATCATAGCACTTATATTGCTGCATACCACAAGCCAGGACACATATTCCAGCAAGAAAGCCATGCAGCTGTTCTTCTACTGAGCTGAAGTATCAACTGTAGGATATTGATAAGCAATGAATATTTCTCACCTCGTATCTGCCACCAGAGCAGGCGAGAGATAGTGGTGTATCTTTAGTCCGTTCTGACTGAGCCTCAATGTCCGCCCCATGTTCCAGCAATATTTCTACGACATCAACATGACCAGCTGTAGCCGCCAGAATCAGTGGAGTGAAGCCTGACAAAGGAGTATGAAATGTTTTACAATTAGAATTTGCAATATTCAGATACCCCCATATTTCAAGTCTTTAATATAGTTGTATATTTATTTGCAATTAATTTTCAATTAAACAGCAAATACATGCTTATACCCTTATTCTTCTACTCATTTACTTCACAAGTGATTTTAAATCTTCTTTATTGAGAAAATAGCCTTATATATATATTTTTTTTCATTCCTGCAATCATACACTTCACTACATGATTTTGTAGTAGATCATTTGCTTGTCTTTCAAAAGAGGATATTTTACTTAATTGTTGACGGACATAAGAGATGTAAATGATAACTAAAACACAAATAAACATCTAAAACACAAACTTCTATCTCTTACCTTTCTTATCCCGATGTTCAATATCAGCACCTTTTGATAGTAGGAGGGTGACTAGTTCCGAGTGACCCCCAGCGCAGGCCAGAGTCAATGCTGTATCATGGTTACTCTCTGTCTGAGCGTCCAGGTCTATCGGAGCGTACAGAGGGGAGATACTGTCTGGTGACGCAGGAGAGGGGTTGGGGGTGAGGGGAGTGGAGGGTGGAGACCTGGGTGTGGCAGTGTCGATACCCAACACCCCTGTCCCCTCCTGCTGATTGTTCAACTGTTGTTGCATGTTCAGGAGGTTTTTGGTCTTTCTCTGCACTGCAGGTTTCTGGGGGTTCACTGGGGGCTTGATCTGCTGAAGCTGTTCAAAAATAGTTAAAAGGTTACAAATAACATCATCTTTAATAACTTAATGACACCAGTACTTAGCAAGCAGAATGACAGGTTTCAACTTTAATTCTTATACACTTACTTGTACTCCGAGAACCTTGCTTCAGACTTGTTTTCACATCATTCCAAAAGTCAAGAGTAGCAAATATATAACAAACATCATTAGCAAGGTAATCAAGTATCAAAAAATTATTATAAAGCATTAAAACTTTTCGACTTCTTTCATTTAGTAAGTTTGCATGTGATGTTGATTTGGTGTTAATACCACTTGCTCTTGGGTCTTAAAGTAAAACAGTTAACATTAGACCTGACAAACGTTGGTTATCAACCAGCGGATCAGAGGTTAATATTGTAACTGACTCCCTGTTGCTGCTGATTGAGAATCTGCTGAGTCATGGTCTACTGTTGTAGCAGATTCTTAAACGACCTCATCATGACCTTCACCTATGACCTTCACCTACCTGTTGCTGAAGTAGCTGTGCCTGCTGTTGTTGTTGTAAGAACTGAGCCTGTTGTTGCTGATTGAGAATCTGCTGAGTCATGGTCGTCTGCTGTTGTAACAGATTCTGCAGCTGTTGTTGTTGTTGTTGCTGCTGAACATTCTGAGGATGCTGGGTCGCCAACATCTGCTGAGAGATTTGCTGGTTGGATAACACCTATAACAGAAATGTATTATTAAAATACTAGGAATAGTTAGTATGTTCAAGAATACAGACTTTGTAGTATACAAATATTCAAATGAGAAAAAATACATGCAATTTGTAAAGTTTTAAGTTTAAAAATAATAGGGAAGTGCCAGGGAACATAGCAATTTCTACAGGGAATAAAGTGACACAACAATGCAGTTAGGTTTCAAACCAATAATCTTTGGCTCCAAGTTAAGCAGACCAAGGTAAACAGCTTGCAGAAGCAAGCACTTACTACAGGTCATATAACATAAACCAATTTGTTTTCACTGCTATTAATTTTTTGCAGTATTTTTTCTCCATGCATATTTTCTGGGTATTTTATTTTCGCAATCTGAAGATCTGGCCTAGGTAAAAAAAATGTATATATATGGTCTAAAATGGACATTCTGTGGTAATTCATTGATACCAATTCTTTTTTCTCCTGAAAATAAATCACTGTGACTTGCTACTATAAATTTTGTTTATTTGTTTTGAGGTTAAACATCGCAGGCAACATTTTTTTCAGTCATGTCAGGATGGAGCCACTGCTTTCTGGGTTTTAACCAGTACTCTGACGAGTTAATGTGTCTTGCTCAAGGACACAACAAGGAGCAGCCGACTATGGGGATCAAGCCCAGAACCTCTTGATTCCTAGTCTGATGCTCTACCACTATGCCAATGCACTCCCTCCATGCACTCCCTCCACAATAAATTTGTTTTGGACATGTGTGCAACTAACCTGAAAGAGCTGATCTTGTTGTTGAGGTGTGAGTTGGAGCTGATGGAACGGTAACGACGAGGCCTGCTGAGCCAGTTGCTGTGCCTCCTGTTGTTGGCGTAGTATCAGGTTCTGTAACGTCTGACGCTGGGTCTCGTTCAATACAAACTGGGGCATCACACCCTGAAGTGTAATTACATATGAGCCATCTCGTGGGAAAACCAACAATGTGGTTTCCGAACAGGTCTGACACAAACCGGCCTGTATAGTCACAGAAGATGGCTAGAAGCTTGAAATTTCGGATTTAAGAAGAAGAGGAATTGTACTATCCGAGTAGCGAAAACAAAGGCGCTGATCAGCTTCGCGGTTACCGCGAAGCTGATCTGCGCCTTTGTTTTCGCCTATGCAGATTGTTGGTTTTCCCATGGGGCGGCTCAAATGTTATCGAATTTTGTTCATAGGCACCAAGATTTTTTTTTTCCATGATTGTCAGACTTGCGAGATGCTCATGTCAATCAAAGTCAATCCCCAGAGCCAATTGGCTTTGATTTGCACCTCTGTGGAATGGAGTTATGCAGTCTCCTTTTATAAAACTAAATCCTTGTCCTTTTAATTCAACATACTTTTTTTTACTTTTTTGCCAGTAATGTGGCTGGATTACATCATTACAATGAGTTATACATCCTGTCCACATAACATATTTCTCCTATTAATAAAGAATGTGAATTACAATCTTTTTGAAGTTAGGGAATTAACTTTAACAATTTTCTAAACCTACTTATCACTATTAGTTGCCTTCCGCTCAGGAAAGCTAAAAATTATTGTCTGTTTCCTTTCTTGTTTGTTTGGTCAAGTCTTGCCAGGGGTGTCCAAATCATTTTCTCTTGTAGCAAAATTAAAAACCCTTGTAGCAAAACCTCAAAATAAAAATTTACCCCCCCCCCTCGGAATAAGGGTTGACTGATATCAGCTGGGCTTTGACTTTTGCACCCCCACCCCCCTACATGTAATACATTTTGGGCTTGAATCAGTAGGGAGATTTTCGAGAACATATACATATAGCTTGTCTTAATGTGAAAAATAAAAGAGGGTTTCACATGTCTTTTTATAAAACACGATTATAAGTTAATGGAAATAATGTTTTGCAAATTTATTTTAGCAAACCAGAAATGCGTAATAGTAAAGTGAAAAGATAATGAAAACACGAATTGTAACATTTTTTTCCAAAAGCTGTTACTTAGTATCTACTGTATTGATTTGCACTGAGTTGCTTCCCTTGTATTCATTTATTTTCTATGAAAATGTGTTTGTCATTTTTGTTATTTGCTTATAAACTTTTAATAATATGCATAAAGACGAACAACATATTGTTTGTCATAAATTAAGATTGAATCATTCTATCATGATATTTAATACATGTAGCAATATGAATTTCTAAAAATTATAATGATTTACAAAACGCAAGTTAATAAATTTGACCACACGCACATAGTAAAACTTGTATGCATCTTTATCCAGCGCATTGAATTAGCGTGTTTGGATGTAAAAAATAAAAATAAAAAAAAATAAATAAAAATAAATAAATAAAGAATCACTTGCTTTAAAAAGTGTTGAGTTTGACATAAAACATGTATGATGGTAACCTAAAACTGACTACAAAAAACATGCACCACAGGCTTATGAACCAGCAAGTCGAAAATCAAGCGTTGAGGCTTTCTTTTAATTCCCGCCAAAATGTCATCTTCTGTTTATTCCCGCCAAAATGTCATTTTGTGTCAACAAACTTGACCTAAATTAGATTAGGTCAGTTCATCCACTAATCGCTTCATTACACAAAAAGATAGGATACAAACACAGGTAAATTTGCCCTGGGCATGAAGATTAAGTTTATTGTCTCAAGTACGCTATAATCCCCGAATGTGTTCAAGCGTATCACGTAAAGTTAGGTCTGTATAGGTGCGAAAACAAGGTGTCAGTGGGGGTTTATACTGGTTCCTGCATTACGATTAGCAAAATCAATACGCTCTATCTGAACTACAGTACCAGTTTATGATAATCAGAGGCTCAATACAGGATAAAAGACCAAGGAAATAGCAAAATTGTCACATTTTTGACAAAATCGCATGAAATTCGCTAAACCATCATTCGCATTTTTTAGAATTCAATTCGCAAAATAATGCGAAAATGCGACAGATGGACATCCCTGCTTGCTAAAATTTCATGACAGCAAAATCGTTAAGTCTTACTGTTTGTTGCTGGTGCAGTAGCATTTGTTGTTGTTGCTCTTGCAGCTGCTGGGTGACCTGGGGCAGCAACGCCGACGGCTTAGGGGGTGGGATCATCGCGGGCTGGGTCATCGTCGTCATCGTGGTCGGCAGACTGGGCGGGTTAAACATCAGAGGTTGGCCAGTGAGTGCCTGGCTGGCCGGTAGCTGGGGCTTTATCATAGGTGAGGCAGGCTGAGACTGAGGGGGTGTCGGCAGGCTAGGGGTCTGGGGTTGCGGCTTGGGCTGACTACTGGTGGGTGGTGGCTGGACTGCTGCTGGGCTCTTGGGAGGTTCACTGGACTGAGATCCTGTAATTAAGCCAAGATTTTTATACTGAACTGGACAAGCAATTTATATTCTAGGCATTGCTACACATCAAAATTTTTGCTATTGAACCCCTTGTATTTGTATACAAAATTCATAAAGCTTAATCATAGATTATATGGTAATAAATTTAGTCTCCCTCGTCAATATACACATTACCGTGAAATGTTTTTTCTTACTCATGAAAAGCATGATTTAATTTTTGGACATTTAAGCCAAAGCAAGCAGTCACAGCTCATTAACGGAAGCAGTTTGGTCAATTTGTAATGTTCATATTAAAGGATACCTACCTCCATTATGCTCAGTTGATTGTGATCCACCATTGGTGCTCAACATTCCACCATTGCTCTTCAAGTTCTTGTTATTATTCAGCTCATTATTTTGCCGACTTTGCTGGTTATCCGCAACCCCAGTCTCTGCAGTCTGACTGACCGCAGGGACGTTTTCAGGTATATTTGGTTTGACGGTTGGACTAGCAGTGGTAACCTCCACGTTTACCGGTGGTGCCTGCTTATCTAAATTATTTGATGTTTGATTTTCAGATGATTTGTTATCTTTTGCCACAGGAACCTGGTTGTTTTCGCTTGAAACTGCATGCGTGACAGTTGCACTTGAGGTCGTCACCGCAGGACTCGCTGAGGATGATGCTATAGTTGGACTAGGTAAAGGTATGATCTTTTTCTTGTTCTGTTCCTCTAGCTGTTTCTGGAGGACCTTATGGAGCGGTTTGTTCCCGACAACTTGTAACGCCTGTTGTAACTGCTGCTGTTGTTGTTGCTGCTCCAATTGATGCTGGGCCGTTATCAACAACTGCTGCTGGGCTTTCTCTTGTAACTCGCGCTCTACCTTTTGGAGTTCCTCTAAGATTTGTTGTTTCCGTAAAATTTGCTCCTCTCTCGTTGAGGTTGTATTTATCAACTCTTTTGCCATCACGTTACTAATTATTGCCTCTAACCGTTCTGTTGCCTTCAAATCTATGGTTTCGTCCGACATTATCTCCGGTAATTCTCCATTCTCAGTCACTTGAGGAGAGACGTCGCTGGGATTTGGTATGTTATTATTTTTATTAGATTTGCCATCAGGTTGTTGACTATTGCCTGTACCAGGGGATTTCTTCGCCAGTGATTTCTGCATATTTTGTAGGATTTGGTCAGTTGGTTTTATTGGGATATTCATCTCCGCTACGCTTGCTTTCCTTTTCACACCTTGAAGAGTTTCTGAAACAATTAAGTGAGATGTCTATATAATTATGAATACAAAGAAGTTGAAAATACTAGTAAGCACCTTAAGCTTGTTTGCAAACGAACTATTCAATGGCACAAGAGCATAAATTCTTTTACTCATGTGACATGGCATTTAACTACTTTAAATCCACAAGCCAGCGCCATGTTAGGGTCTCTTTATACAGTGACAATCTTGTAATACAGGCCCTTAGGCTGCAATATCTAATTGCTTCAATGGTATACTATATTTCATCCCACTTGTAGATTTCATTTTCTATATTTCATCCCACTTGTAGATTTCATTTTCTGTCTATGACATTAGAGAACTCTCGTGACACACACACACCAGTTAAAATACCTGCAGTATTAGCAGGCAGTATAAATCTTTGCTCAACAAGGGCATGCACAATACCAGACATGCCTTTGCCCAACAGAATTCCCAATGAACAGAATGAAGTCTGATGGCCCAGCATTCTGATTTTTCAAGTCATAGACCACAATTTTCATAGACCACATTTTCAACATTATTTGGTGTTATTAAAGCCAGTGAAAAACTCAACTTACCAGTATGGTCACATGTGGTGAGGTTGTTTGGTTTGGCCGGATGGGAGTCAGGTTCACTTGGAGGTACAATGTTGGCCAGACCGTGGATTGGTACCCGGGACTGAAATAATGTAGAAATATATATGAGCCGTGTCATGAGAAAACAAACATGGTGTCCGAACAGGTCCTACACAAACCGAGCTATACAAGCACAGAAGATAGCTAGGCAGCCTAGGCTAGATGGAAATTTTGGATTTAGAAAATAGAGGAATTGTATTGTAGTAAAAACAAAGGCGATGATCAGCTAAGCAGTGCCTGCAAAGCTGATCTGCGCCTTTGTTTTCTCATATGCAAAATGTTGGCTTTCTGATGCCGCAGCTCATATCTTGAGCTATATCGAAAACGATTTTTTCTATTCAGATCTATTGCAATAAAGATTGGCCTTGAAGACGAAGCAGGCAGTGGTAGTGCTGCTCTATATTTTCATCACTTAAAATCTTAATCTTCAAATAGCATATGCAACTACAACTTGCAAAGTTTCTGATAATAAATCAATTACTACCTACCTCGACAAGGTGTGAATCATTAGTCGGGACTTGGGGCAGATCCTGCTGTGTGTTGTTCATCAACATTCTGTTAGGATACTCCAGCAATAGTTTCACCACCTGGGTGTGACCACCCTTGGCAGCTTCTATCACCATAGTGGATCCGTCCTGTAAACATAAAGCAGAAATGTTAGTTTGTCAACATTCGTTTCTGCCATATTGGGACAGAGCCTCTGCTTCCTGGGTATAAAACAGTTCTATAGGAATATGCCAATATGAGGAGTTAAATGATCTTGCCTAAGGACACTAACCAGCACATGTGGGGTTCAAACCAGTAACCCCTCAATCTGGAGTGTGACGCTCAAACCAACATCTTGCTCCCCATAAATGTCAGAATAGTGTCTTTTAATGTTTTTTTTTCTATCAAATGTTTTATTGTGTAGATACCATATTGTTGCTTTTTTATGTTCAAATACTATGCATAGCAATGCATGGACATACAGCGATGTTCCCCCTCAATTCTTTTCAAAAACACAAGATCAACAGATAGGTATGTAAGAGTTATTAGAAGACATGCTTTATAATGCAAAAAAAATTTTTTATATGCTTTTAAGAACATCTGCAATTCCTAAGATTAAGAAAACTATTCTTGTTTTCTTACTTACCTTCAACTTATGTGCAGGATCTGCCCCTTGAGCTAAAAGCAATTCGACGACAGCAAGATGTCCCCCAGCACAGGACAGTGATAATACAGTATGATCGTTGGTCGAGGTCTGCCTGTTTACATCAGCACCTTTACTGATGAGGAACTGTACAGTGCAGAGATGGCCGGCCCTGGCAGCCTTCATCAGGGGGGTCCTCCCACCCTCGGACTCATGCTCCTGTAGAGAAACAGAGGGAAAACAATGTCAAAAGGACTTCTTGTATTTTATGAGACAATCAAAAACTAAGGTATTATGATGTTTGAATCTCATCCGATACAGGCTAGAGAAGTCTGGGGTCAAACTCCCTAACCTTTCTTTACAAGGCGAGTGGCTCTATTACTAACACATGGTGGCTCAAAATGTCAAAAGTATTTTTGATCTTTGTAAATACTTTCAATTTATATTCCCCTACACACATTCTAAGGTCCTTCTCAAAAGCTATCACGCAAATGTGAACCATTACAGACAAATGTGAGGCATAACAGGTTCAGTTACCTTGCAATCTTAGTTTTAAGTATAAACTATTATTGGAAAGAAATTCTTCTGCCAATTCTATAGATCTCTTCAATCCCCTATGACATGTTACACAATTGAGCCACCTCGTGGGAAAACCAACAATGTGGTTTGCGAACAGGTCTGACACAAATCAGGCTGCACAGCCACAGAAGCAGGCTTGAAGCTTGAAATTTCTGATTTAAGAAGAATAGGAAGTGTACTATCCGTGTAGCGAAAACAAAGGCGCTGATCAGTGCGGGGTTACCACGAAGCTGATCTGCGCCTTTGTTTTCACCTATGCAAATGGTTGGTTTTCCCATGAGGTGGCTCAATTAATGATAAAGATTAACAAAACATTATCTGCCACCTACCAATACAGCTCCATGTTGTAGCAAGACCTCAGCTACGTCGGTATGACCATTCTCACAGGCATACGTCAGGGCAGTGTCTCCTGTACCTGTCTGGGCTTGTACATTGGCTTCTATAATAGGAAATTGGGTTTACAACAGTAATTCATTATTATCGCAAGCTCGGTGCAGAGTGCAGACTTTTGCAATGTTTGTTTAATGGTTACATCCTTGCAGAATCCATGTGTGACTTAATGTTGATTTATATTGTTATAAAAATGAAACACTACTACCTAATGGTTTATGTAATACTCAAATTATTTTATACACTTTGTGACTTTAAAGGCAGTAGAAAGGTGCCAATATGTACATACTAGCTTTCAGTAGGTATTTGACCAGCTCTAGGTGTCCCTCCTGTGCAGCCTCCATGAGTGGCGTACTGCAGCCCAGCTCGATGTCAGCCCCGGCGGTGATGAGAAAGTCAGCCACATCCAGGAAACCACCACAGCAGGCTAAGGTCAAGGCCGTCTCCTGGGTCTCCTCGGTCTGGGCATTGATGTCAGCATCTGGGGAGATGGATTGAGACTTAATGAATATTGGTTATTTATAATGGGCAATTTCACGTTAATTTTAGATTAAAGATTCAAAACAAAGGTTTGAACTTCGCTTATCAAAAACTTTTGTCATTCTATGATTTCAGATTTGTCATTTTTACTTCTAAGCAAGTGTGCTTCGCCCTATTAAAAGGTCAGATTACCTTTCTTTCAAACTCCAAAGAGTGAATGAATATCTTAGTCTGATGAAGGAATAAAGTAACCTATAAAACGTTAAATAATTTTGAACAAACCAATGCTAAGCAACTCATTGTTTGCATTATCAATTTATAACCACACAACATCCATAAAGTTTCTAACATACTACCATGAGCCAGCAGCAGTGCCACCATCTCCTCGTGCCCCTCTCGAGCAGCCTCCATCAGGGGAGTGTACCCTTCATCATTCACCTCCTCCAGGTTAGCTCCCCTCTCTATCAACAAGAGAGCTAACTCTACGTGACCTCCACAGGCAGCCAGGGTCAGGGGGGACTCAAAACTGTCAGCTGGCATATTCACCTACAATAAAATGTACAAAGATGAATTGATAAAAATTCAAATTATGAGTATCCTTTACATATTTCACTGTAACATTTATTCCAGAGTTATTTCTTTAACCACACAGTAATGACACTGGTAAATTGTATTGAACTGAAATCTGGTCAATTTCTTCTATAGCATGTAAAGTTTTATGATTTAAGTCATCCAAAACAGAGGTCTTATGATCAAAGTCAAGCCTTCTTATCTAGCTATACACAAAATTCATGATTTCCGGTATGGCCAGGGAGCAGTCACATAAATCTTACATAAGATATATGTAGAATGTAACTTGTTCCAAAATAAATTGTTTGAGGCTTACCTGTGCCCCACTGTCCAGCAACAGTTTAGCAACCTCTACATGCCCGTCCATCGAGGCCTCCATCAGAGCTGTGTGCATCTCGTCCGTCTTGTGTTCCTGGTCAGCGCCGGCTTCCAACAGGAACTTCACCATGTCAAGGTGACCTGGAATGAAAAACCAGAAGAAATTGATAGTTTGTGTTATTAGAATAACATCAAATCAAAGATATCGCACTGATATTGAGTGATTTTGTCGCACCTTGTGATATTGAGGGACACACACTTGGTTTTTTTTTCATTATAGATGGCAAAAATTTTGGTTCTAATGTAAATTTACCAACTTGACCTTGACAAAGTCTTATTTTATTAGTCCATCCAATGGCAGCAGCTGAAAAATCGTCAACTGACTGTTATAGAGAAGGAAAAAACTCCTTGTTTGCTTCTAAGGGAACAGAAAACAACAGCACACCAACCTTTATAGCAAGCCAGAGTGAGAGCACTCTCCTTGAACTCATTCGAGTGGGTGTTGATGCCCGCCCCAGCCTGCAGCAGTATACTGGCCACACTGACGTGTCCCGCACTCGCAGCCTCCATCAGGGGTGTGTGGCCGTTCTCGTTGTGCTGTTCCACATTGGCTCCAGCCTCAATGAGAACCTGGACAACGTCCATGTAGCCACCACAGGCTCCGTAGTGGAGGGGGGTGTTACCTGTAATAAATTCATAATAGGGATATGAGCCGCCTCGTGGGAAAACCAACAATGTGGTTTCCGAAAAGGTCTGACACAAACCGGCCTGTACAGCTACAGAAGCAGGCTAGAAGCTTGAAATTTTGGACTTAAGTAGAGGAGGAATTGTACTATCCGAGTAGTGAAAACAAAGGCGCTGATCAGCTTCGCGGTTACCGCGAAGCTGATCTGCGCCTTTGTTTTTGCCTATGCAGATTGTTGGTTTTCCCATGGGGCAGCTCATAAAATTCAAAGGATTTTACTATAAGTCAATCTCATTATAACTCTATCTTTTGGGTCCATAGTAGCCCTGGTATCATGAAACAGTATTCTAGTGGTTAACTTACAACAGACATGTAGCAAAATAATCGTTTTTGGAGACATAACGTGGCTGTGAAAACATTGATGTTACAATATATATGAGGCGTGTTCTGACAATGTTGAAACAATCCCTATTCCTTTTTGCTGCGGCTTTTGCAGACAGAAATTTCAATATGTCCCATGGCTATTTATTTTCATATTTTTCTGAATATAAATCAGAGTTCGACACTAACAGTAGACCGGGAGCCCGAGACTACCAAGTCAATGTGCCGGTCTTGTCATTTTCTAGTATAGATTCTAAATGTCACTTAACGATGTTCGCTGCTAACATTTGACATTTCGGAACTTCCGTTTTTTTTTCTTTTGTAGAATATCTCGTAAACGGTTGCAGATATTTTCCTAATATTTTACATATTGATGATATACATTGAATGAGCCATGAAAATTGTCAATCTAAGGAACTTCATTCTTTCACCCCATTTTCTGCAACTTTTCAGAAAATTTTAGTTGTCAGTAAAATTTAGGGGGTAGGGTAGATTAAACTTGAATATTACACATCTTAAAATTAATTGCACTAGTTCGATGTTTATTTTTGCAGCAGTATATGTGTACATGTTCTTCTAAGTAAGTCTTTCTGTCTTTGGTGCGCTAGTTTTAAAATTTTTGTGGTTTCATGAAATAGGCTTTAAGAAACAAAACAGCCGAAAAAAGGCTTAAAATGGCAATTTTCAAGTTGTTGGTTCTCTCTTATATGCACACTACCCTATATATTTCTTTCTTTTATTCGAACAATATTACCAAGTTCTATGTTGTGTGAAAATGCGAGAAAAAGTTTGAATCTACAAATATGGGTTTGACACATTTTAAAATATTGACTTTTTCGGACTTTTCAAGTATGGGGGTAGGGTTGGAAAATTTTTCTTTCTTTTGGTCCAAAATAGTCTGCATTAAGTAAATATTGTGACTTTTGAAAGCATTCTAGGTGTATTTTTGTTCAAGACAGGAATGTTTCAAAGAATTGAAAATTAAATTAATTTTACTAAATTTAAAACATGGTGTTCAGAGGTCTCATTCACAGGCCTGTAGCTTGAAAAAATGCACACTACCCTATACTTATTTTGTTTTCAAATGTCTTGTGTTGTATTTTAAAATAAAAAAAGAGTGGTTAGAAAACAAGAGGACCAATGGTCCTGTAAACGCTCACCTGAGACCTGAGACCAATAAACTTGTTTGACTAGAATGGTAATATACATGTATATATCCCCAGGGCAGGGTCAGAGCAACCTCTGGAGTCAATTTCTTTTTTAAATCACAAAGATTCAGTCAATTTGCAAATTTACTGCAAGTTTTGCCCTTCAAATGACATTGTAACAATTTTCCCCATTCAAAAGCGTGGATAACCAAAGTTGACCATGCCGTAAAAAAGGTCAAGGTCATCCCAAGGTCATGATTTATACAAACTTTGTAGAGCTTCATTGCCTGATGCTTCATGCCAAATTTCAAAATCATAGGCCTTCTGTTTTAAAGATTTTTGCTATTTATAGCCATGGTGGCCATCTTAGTCATGTGACCTTGACCATTTATACAAACTTTCATTCACTCTTCCTCAGAATGCTCCACATAAAGTTTGGCTTTGATTGGCCAAGCTGTTTCAGAGAAGAAGATGTTTGAATATTATGGCCATACACATGTATAGCCCCGGGACAGGAGCAGACAACCCTCTGGGCCCAAAATATTTTCATATACATGAATAGTCTGTCCATTTTCTCATTCCTAGCACGTTTTTTGCCATTAAATGAAATCTTCCTTTTTTTTCCCATTCAAATGCATGGGCGCCCTAAGTTGACCTTGCTGTAAAAAAGATCAATGTCATCCCAAAGTCATGATTTATATAAACTTTGTAGAGCTCCATTGCCTGATGCTTCATGCCAAGTTTCAAAATCATACGTCTTCTGGTTTTGGAGAAGATTTTTAAAGATTTTTGCTATTTATAGCCATGGTGGCCATCTTGGTCATGTGACCTTGACCATTTATACAAACTTTCATTCACTCTTCCTCAGAATGCTCCACATAAAGTTTGGCTATGATTGGCCAAGTGGTTTCAGAGAAGAAGATGTTTGAATATTATGGTCATTTACATGTATACAGCCCCGGGGCAGGGGCAGACAACCCCCTGGGCCCAAAATATTTTCATAAACATAAATTTTTTGTCCATTTGCTTATTCCTAGCAAGTTTTCTGCCATTAAATGACATTTTCCTATTTTTTCCCATTCAAATGCATGAGTGACCTAAGTTGACCTTGTGGTAAAATAGGTCAAGGTCATCCCAGGGTCATGATTTATACAAACTTTGTAGAGCTCCATTGCCTGATGCTTCATGCCAAGTTTCCAAATCATATGCCTTCTGGTTCTGGAGAAGAAGATTTTTAAAGGTTTTTGCTATTTATAGCCATGGCGGCCATCTTGGTCATGTGACCTGGACCATTTATACAAACTTTCATTCCCCCTTCCTAAGGATGCTCCATATGAAGTTTGGCTTTGATTGGCCTAGAGGTTTCAGAGGAGAAGATCTTTGAAATTGTGAACGGACGACGGACGGACGACGGACGCCGGAGCATGGGTATACTATAAGCTCACCTGTGAGCCTTCGGCTCAGGTGAGCTAAAAAGTTTGAATACTTTTTCATTGGCAGCGAACATCCTTAAGCTATAATAGCTTTCAAAACACTCAAAGATTTGTTTGTATACTTTACTAACACACAGTTACTGCATTTAGGACGACACAAAACACCCGATTGAACTGCATTTAGTAAACCGGAAATGATCGCGAAAACCTATGACATAAGATTTTTCCAGTTATCTTTCGAGAAATGTATTCTCCACTTGCATTAAACTAGGACAAAAAACCACACGCATTGATACTGTGAAAGATTGAGAGAAATCGTTTCTAGTCTTTCTAATTAAGCCAATTTTAGTGAAAACACATTGTCAGCCAAATCATGACGTTGTACACCTCCACTGAAAAAACAGTTCCAAGAAAAATCCAATGCAACGAAAGAATATATGCCACAAAAACTCTCAAAATGACATGTCAAGTTTATAAAATAACTTTAATTGTATTTTATCATTCTTTTTTACTTAGTTTTTCCCCCACTAAGTCAGGGTTAGACACTAACTTTTTAGAGTAAGGAGTCCTAACTTCAGAAATCAAGGAGTCTGAACACAAATTTAGGAGTCCAAAAATAAGACAAGCCTACCTGCTGAGGATTGAGCATTCACGTCGGCTCCGTGACTGATCAGCAACTTGACAATATCAACATAGCCCCCACTGGCGGCCTCCATCAATGGAGTACAGTCCCCTTTGATACCCCGGTCCTCAACATTTGCCTTCATTGCCAGCAACACCTAAAATGGATTAGTTTTCATAAATTGGATTGTAAGATTTATCTCACTTTCCAGGCAGATCAGGGAAAACAGTGCCTGAGGATCTATCAACGAAGAAAATAAAATCTTGCTTCAGATGGCATACTTTCAACACCCTAGTCAGAACGCAATTGAAAATGTCAAACATCATTAGCAAGGATGAAAATTCTGAACTTCGAATGAATCCATTGCATGTATTTATTTCATAATAATTTCTATGTCTCATGAGCGACAATCTTCCGGGTTTCACACTAAGTCTGACACATCCACCTGTACAGCCGACACATCCACCTGTACAGCCTAAGAATAAGGGTTGTATCATTTGTGACATGTTTTGGCATATGTATAAAGCAGGTAATCTCATATGCCAATTGTATGATTACTCTAGTTCCATTTATTAAAACTGCAAAACTGGTTCTGGTTGGTTGCTTGATTTGGGGTTTAACGGCCCACCAACAGCTTTGGTCATATGGAGACTGTTTATAGTCTCATCTGACAGACTGGAGTAGCACGGGATTGAACGTAACTGTTTCTGGCAATACTGAGTAGCCACTGCTTTAGTGTGTTCACCTTCTTGAAATTATTAAAGGTAGTTGTTTTGGTTTTTTTTTGTTGTTTTTGTTGAGTTTTTAAAACTCACATGTACAATCTTTCAAGATTATGTAAATCATATACAAGTAACTCCCGGAAAAACACCTGACACACCTGCAAGCAAAGTTTGGCTGATAGTTTTATCAACTTACCTGTGCCAGTTCATAGTAGCCAGCAGAGCATGCCAGTGACAGTAGACTGTCCCCCTCCTCCGTCGTCTCATGGACACTGCCCCCTTCCCGGAGTAGTTTCCTCACTGTCGGGACATCACCGTCACTGCATGCCTCAGCTAATGACCTGGAACTGGAAGAGAAGAGTTGTAACGTGAGAAAACAAACAATTTGGGTTTCCGACCAGGTACAATCCAAACCGGCCCGTACAGTCACAGAAGCAAGCTAACAGCTTGAAATTTCTGATTTAGTAACAAGTGGCATCATACTATCTGTGGAGCAAAAGCAAAGACGCTGATGAGCTGTGCAGTTACTGATCTACCCCTTGTTTTCGCATATATGCAGATAGTTGGTTTTCAAATGCGACTGTTCATGTGTCTACATTGTTGTCTTCAAATGGGACTTCTTCAATATTCAGTATGAATCATATTGAAAACACATGTAAAGCATATCGTTGGCTCGTTTACAAAACCTCGTAACTGCACTTTTTTTCAAAAAATCGTTTTTTCACATGGCGCGATTCAAAACATTCAAATGCAGCTTGTGACAAAGCCTTGTAGGTTATGTCCAATGGGAAGTTAGTTTTTCGATGACGTTACAAAACCTCGTAACTACAAATGGTAAACGGACTTGAAAAAAAGGTGACAAAACCTCGTAAATGCAATTTCAAAAAATTTAAATACAAGAAAATCTTTATCTTTTAGATATGCAAAAGTTGCATATGAATGATTTCTCAGAAATGCATTCTTTAATTCATCATTAGAATCTGCTTCTAGCTTTCTTTTATCAAGTTTTGTATATACGACAATTTGTAAACATGCATATTTATATATTATTTATATACAAGTTTTAGTTTTTTGCTTCTCCTGAAAAATTTGTTTTTTTTTTGCAGTTACGAGGTTTTGTAAACGAGCCAACGATATGGTTATTAACCCTGTTTAAAAATCTAAGTTGAAAAATTATTTAAATGAAATGCATTTAACAACAAGCAAATTCAGAGAATTTATGTCCCCCGTCTTAATTGTTTAGTTACACAAATATATCTGACAATAATGTATATCCAAATCACATGCATTTACTTCGTCACAGTGTCAAACATTAATCTGAGGATTATATTCAAACCACATGCAAATCTTCAAATCATGGTCAGGACATCTGTACAGTTTGAAAAGAATCAGAATAAAACTGAGGGAGGAGTTTGCACACAAGGTACACAATGTCCATTCACTTTCATTGTATAAATGCCTGAAAAACGACTAAGTTCAAATTGCGAAAAAGTGTCAAAAATTAACCTGAGGATTATATCCAAAGCACATGCATATCTTCAAAGCATCATCAAGACATCTGTAAAGTTTCAAAAGAATCTGAATTAAAAACTGAAGGAGGAGTTGCGCACACAAGGCACCCACTGTCCATTCACTTTCATTGTCAAAATACCGAAAAACGACTAAGTTCAATTTGCAAAAAAAGTGTCAAAAATTAATCTGAAGATTATATCCAAACCACATGCACATCTTCAAAGTATGATGAAGACATCTGTAAAGTTTCAAAATAATCGGAATAAAACTGTAGGAGAAGTTGCGCACACAAGGTACCCTTTGTCTATTCACTTTCATTATCAAAATGCCCGAAAAAATGACCAAGTTCAAATTGCAAAAAAAAAGCCAAAAATTAACCTGAGGATTATATCCAAACCACATGCACATCTTCAAAGCATGATGAAGACATCTGTAAAGTTTCAAAAGAATTGGAATAAAACTGTATGAGGAGTTGCGCACACAAGGTACCCACTGTCTATTCACTTTCATTATCAAAATGCCCGAAAAATGACTAAGTTCAAATTGCGAAAAAAGTGTCAAAAATTAATCTGAGGATTATATCCAAACCACATGCACATCTTCAAAGCATGATGAAGACATCTGTAAAGTTTCAAAAGAATCGGAATAAAACTGTAGGAGGAGTTGCACACACAAGGTACATACTCCTATAGGGGGACGGAAGGACGGACGGACAGACAGACGGACGGACGGAAGGAAGGACGGAAAGCCAAAAACTATGTCCTTCCGCTTTTCTTCGAAAAGGCGGGGGACAAAAATCTACTTATTTAATTTGAGCCGCATCATGAGAGAAAAAAAATTTGCCCATGCGAAAACAAAGGTGCAGATGAGGTGTGCAAAAAAAAGCACAGTTGATCAGCACCTTTATTTTTGCTACACAGATGGTACAATATATCCAGAATTTCAAGCTTCTAGCAATTTTCTGTGACTGCATAGACTACTTTGTAGTCGGAAACCCAGATTGTTGGTTTTCTCATGCTGCGGCTCATTTATAAACCCCGCTTCAGAAGGCATAACTCTACATTGCTAGTCAGTACGCAATTGAAAAGTATGATCATCATTAGCAAGAAACAGACAAAGGAAATGATAGGTTAAATGGCTAGTTGAGTGCTTTACATACACACTCTACAGTTAAGGTCATGTCGGGACAGTCAGTTATCCTAGCCACATTGTTTGAGGGGAAGCTTCCTGGAGGCATTTTACCAGTGCATAGTGCACATTTGAGCCACCTCGTGGGAAAACCAACAATGTGGTTTCCGAACAGGTCTGACACAAACTGGCCTGTACAGCTACAGAAGCAGGCTAGAAGCTTGAAATTTTGGAGTTAAGTAGAGGAGGAATTGTACTATCCGAGTAGCGAAAACAAAGGCGCTGATCAGCTCCGCGGTTACCGCAAAGCTGATCTGCATCTTTGTTTTCGCCTATGCAGATTGTTGGTTTTCCCATGAGGCGGTTCAAATGCTCTTTTTGAATTAGTGGCAGAGGAAGAATGGTCAACAAAGATTTGTGATCAAATTTTGTTTGAGTCGCATCATGTGAAAACCAACATTTTGCATATGCCTCAGCGAAAACAAAGTTGCAGATCAGCTTCGTAGTATCTGCCAAGCTGATCAGTACCTTTGTTTTTGCTACATGGATATTACAATTCGTCTACTTTCTAAATCTAAAACATCCAGCCTCTAGCCATCTTCTTTGCTTGTACAGCTTGGTTTTTGTCTGATCTGTTCGGAAACCACATTGTTGGTTTTCTCATAGTGCTCATTTGTGGACCAATTACTTGTCCATTGCCATACAAATGGGATGCACAACCATTCATTGATTCAAATTGCTCCATCTTGTTTTAAAACCTTGGTTGAATCAGTAAATGAAACGTTTCAGAAATGTTTGTACTTTCATCACAAGCCTTGCTTCAGTAGGCACAACTCTACATTGCTACAGTCAGTACGCAATTGAAATGAGAAAGCATCATTAGCAAGGGAAAGAAGTTAAAATTAATGTCAAACAGTAGCTCCATCAGGCTAAATAAACAATTTTGGAAAGCTTTTAAATTTTGTTCTGCTGTTCCTTTATTTTTAGATGGACTGGCCACCATCAACAAAATGATCCATGTCATGAGAAACCCAGATTTTTGCCTATGTGGACTCATCCAACTGACAGGGATGGGCAAACCCATTTGTCCCAAATAGGTTAAACTTTTAGTTGTGTTGTGATTTTACATCCCAACAACAGTTAAGGCATCATGGGAACAGGACCACTGTTCAATAGTCTCATTTGAAAGGCTGGAGAAGTCTGGGTTTAAAGCCAGCACCCCTGGTTTTCAAGGCTAATGACTAATCCACTATGCCAAAGAAGCTTCTTTAGGTTTTATTTGAATTGTGTTTTAACCAACCAGTACTTTGTTAATGTGCCTTGCTCTAGGACACAATCGGGTCTCGTTAGGTTTGTACCACTGACCTGTTGATCTAGGCTAAAGCTATATTCATTAAGGCAAACATGCTCCCCTTTAGGCCGTTTAAATTAGCTCAGTGGCATTAGATCTAACACATACGTATCAATGGCACCCAGTTGCTGCTCAGCTCTCATCCTATGCAGGGCCTGAGCTGCCTCGTCCAGGGCACAGCTCACAGATGAGGTCAGTTTACGCAAGACTTCTGGGTCGGTGAGGGCTTTGCCATCAGCAGTTGATAACTTCCCTATTCCTGAAATTATTTAAGGATTTAAAATTAATCTGAATGTAAACCTGTGTATGCACATTACACTCAAAAACAAACAATCACAATGTTTATCCTTATCTTACTTAACATACCATTATAATTAAGGCCTACACTGAATTATGTTTTCATTCTCATTTCGCTATTTTTTTTTTAGATATCTTAATTAGCTTCGACTAAACTTGGCTAAAAATTACACTATAATGTAACTGATCATTTTAAATTTCACACTTGCAGCCAAGTTGAGAATTTTTTTTTATGTAATCAGAGCCTGACTAGTTGGTTTGTGTCTCTGTATGCATAAGCATCAAATTTTAGCCCTGAGGTTATAAAACATTTT
The DNA here is from genome assembly GCA_964017185.1 of Rugalucina vietnamica. NCBI lineage: Eukaryota > Metazoa > Mollusca > Bivalvia > Lucinida > Lucinidae > Rugalucina > Rugalucina vietnamica. The sequence continues at coordinate 43,200,708 of OZ024871.1, read as the reverse complement.
TCATGCTCAACTCAGCATAGACTAAAATTTATCCTGCTCATAAAATGAGCCGCCTCGTGGGAAAACCAACAATGTGGTTTCCCAACAGGTCCGACATAAATCAGGCTGTACAGTCACAGAAGCAGGCTAGAAGCTTGAAATTTTGGAGTTAAGTAGAGGAGGAATTGTACTACCTGAGTAGCGAAAACAAAGGCGAAGATCAGCTTCGCAGTAACTGCAAAGCTGATCCGTGCCTTTGTTTTCGCCTATGCAGATTATTGGTTTTCCCATGAGGCTTAAAAAAAAATGTTATGTTTCCGATTTGCCGACCGACCGGTCAAAATCTGCGACGACTGCAACTTTTTTAGCGCTCAGAAAAAAAAAAAAAAAAAAAAGAAAAGTCGGCGACCGACCCTGTTCAACGATTCCGGTTTTTATCAAAAGTCAAAACCATTTCGTTACGAGAATTTGTCCGCGCCGATTTTCGGATATATTCGGTCTTTAACATTTACATCAAGAACAACAACATGGCTACTGTGTTGAGACTTGACCAAGCACATTAGTCGCCATTTATTTCGACAAATGTAGCCACATACCTGCTTCAAATGTAATAAAAGCCGTGCGGCACAATGCCCCGTTATCCCTGTTATACGAAGACGGCCATCCTCGGTGTAAAGGTTTCCGATTTGGAATCAAATGTGCGGTAAGAAGAAAGTCTGGTCAGATTGTATACAGTTTACATATCGGTTTGATTGAATATAATAAACTAACATTTATCAGACCGGTTTACAACTACGATTTTCGTATATCTGCTATCCCTGTATGCTGCAAAATATGTTGTAGTTTTTGGACATGAAACTACCTTTGAAGTCGTATTTGTCCTTTTTTTGAGGACAAGTATAAGCTTTTAAAAAAGTCAACCTTAGTTTCTGTGCATCTGACTGAAATTATGTGAAAATACAGAAGACTGAAGAAGGTTTGTATCCATTCATATCTTTCTAATGTTAGTTAAGGGAGAAATACTGTGCATTGGACATTAAATGATGACCCGGTAAAAAAAAAAAAAAAAAAAATACCTACCTACTCCGATTTTCCAAGGAAAAAAAAAAAAAAAAAAAAAAAAAAAAAAAAAAAAAAAAAAGCCTACCTACCGACCCTATGCTAAATTTCTGATGAAATCGGAAACATAACATTTTTTTTTTTAGGCCTGAGGCAGCTCAAATGTTAAAATGCCAAAAATTATTGGCACTTCAATATTTATTAGCAGGATAAATTACTGGTTTTGGACTTTTGGTGATTTAGACCCGGAATTTAAATTCATTTGGATTATTTCATTAGGGACAATTTAATTTTCAGTCTCAGCTGAGTTGAGCAAAAAAAAAAAAAGTTAAAAGATCTTTACCAGCTGCTTCGAGCAGGGCCTCCAGTCTAGCATGTGTTTCAGGGTCCACAGTGACGGTCTGTAAGTTGGCCCCCTCCATACTCTGAGGCAGCAGAAAGCTGGGCTCAAGTGCTGGATCAGCATCTTCAGTGTCCAGGATGAATGAGTCAACCTGAAAAAAAAAAAGAAATCTTTAACCCATTGTTTATTCAGTTTTATATCCCTTTTTGGCCTTTCATGATCATTCAGCGCATAAGACACGCCAATCAGTGGGTGGGGCCAAAAATGGGAGAACCCAAGAAAAACCACCAATTTCTTTTATGTTTTGTTACGCTTTCAGAACGAGATTTCTTAATATTACAATGTATGTTAAGCTTTCAGATCAGCTTGAATTGATTTTTTTGATAATTTAATTGAGTAATTACACAAATATGCTTACTACTTTAAAAAGCTACTGCATACTTCCTCTGAAAGGGTATTTCGTCTGAAAGGATATGCTTTGGTTACCTAATGCCAACATAGAAAGGGTCAAGGTTATATACATGTTTAGTATCAGAGTTCATGATCTGGAGTGTGACACAGGAAAAGATATGGATTTTTTTTTTCACACTCGCGCAGGTCACGCGCAGGTCAGCAAGTGACTTTAATACACTCGCCAAGAAAAATGCACATTCCCTGAACATTGGGAATCGTGAAAACTCATTTTTATCTTTGAACAAATACATATTCCACTTATGCCACGCATAATTTTTATTAATAATCTAGAGAAATTGCTTTGAACAAGTAATTTAATTTCACTAAGAAACAAAGTGGATCATTTTAGCAAAAACTGCGTAACAAGGGTCAAAGTTATGGCTGCCAAAATCTAGAAAGTCCCAACCCATTTGATTGGTTGACCTCATTTTATTGACCAATCAACATCCCCGTTATATTGCAATGTAAAAATGACTGAAATATCGAAAAGAAAACAAACTTTTTTACTTTACAGAAAAGAAAACAAACTTGTTTACTTTTCTTTGTTTTTTACTCATTTTTGTAAGAACAAAATGAAAATTGACAGAAACCATCTGGAAACCACTTTCCAGCCACGGCAAGCATGCCTAGAGTCTTACTCGCCAACAGCATTTTTACGCGCTTTGGCAAGTGACAGAAATTCGTGCAAAATCCAGACCAACTGACTTAATACCTGACTCCGGCCAATCAGGATAGGTTAGGCAGTCCTGTGGACATTGTGGATTTGAGTTACTCTATGATTTGCGAGTGTAGGACAAAGTGCCCCCCAGACAGAATCCCCCCCCACTCTTTTTTGTTGACGAGGACAGATTCCCCCCCAGTATATCTTGCAAATAGGACAGAATCCCCCCCACACCCAGTCAGAATCTCCATAATCATATTGTTACATTTTACAGCTGTCAACTATTTTTGCATCAAAAAAGTTTCTTTATTCATAGTTTGCTAATGATTGGATAATTATGCTGTTTGGTTTTTATTTTTTAAAGAATGCTGCATCTTAATATGTTATAATTACTGCTAATAGCAATAATGAGGTGACACATCTTCTATGTGTTGAGTAATTAACTAAGTTATAGTAAAAGGTAGTGAACATTACACCCTGTTTACCATTATGTAAAAGCTAAATCTCTGGAACAATTTTTTTTTTTTTTTTGTTTTTTTGGCTTCATCACAGTGTTTACATTTGTTGTTTTCTGTGATGCTTCATTGACGAGTTAGGCAGCTTCTATGAGAACCAAGCAAATTCTTGTTATTGAATCACAGTAGACTTAAGGGCGAGGTTTGGGCCCTGTAAAACATATTAAAGCCCTCCAGTAAATTCTTTACTGACCATTCCAAAGCGGTTCTGCTGTAATACTTTATATTGAATGTTTGGTCTGTCTACTTTTTATTGTACACGCGACATTTGTGGTCAGTTGATGCTAGCCAGATGGCTACCTTTCTGGGAAAGAGCTAGTCATCTTGCTCTTCATATGTATTGTAATTTTTCATTTTTTTGTCGGTCTCTTTTTTGTTCTATTCTTTCCCGACGGGTGTCTGGGTTGGGATTTTAAATCTAATTGTGTCCATTCCTGGGCTTTCTCTTCTTACTTTATATCTAATGAAAATCCATAAAGGTTATGTCAGCCATGATGGGAGAGCAGACAGTTAAAGCTAGCCTAAAGACTTCAAATAATTTTGATCAAGCAAATATAATGCTATAAAGTCTTTGTTGATACAACAAACAAAATCACAATTTATTCAATGCTTTATATTATCCACTTCCATAAATTGACCATTTAAATCAGAAAAACATATGTAGCTCTAATGTCTAAATGTATCATGATTTTAGCCTTTTAGGGGAAATGAAAGTGAAAACACTTGGGCTATTTTTAGCACTTTCTGTATTTCGATTAATCGAAATTTTTAGATTTCAGATCCATTAATCGAAATCTTTCAGATCCATTAATCGAAATCTTGGTAAAATCGATCGATTTTCGATTTCTTTTGATCATCGTCCCATCACTAGTAAAAGGTATCGAAAATAACCAAATTGTCATATTTAATTTTCTCTATTCACCACTTATTATACATAGTCAACTTAATAATATCTAAATAAATTCAAAGATTGCCCTATTATTGAAGTAGATTCTGTCTGAGAAGGGGTGGGGGGGGGGATTCTGTCCTATTTGCAAGATATACTGGGGTGGGGGGGTGGGGGGGTGGGGGATTCTGTCCTTGTCCTAGTAAACAAAAAAGAGTTGGGGGGGGGGATTCTGTCGGGGGGGGGGGGGGGGGGGGGGGGGGGCGATTATGTCAAATCGAGTCAAGTCTGGATACCATGATTTGCAAATAAATTGAGTCGAGATATAATGATATTTACTTACTGGAGATAGACGTCAAGCTAGGCATTTCTACTTAGCTAAGCAATTCTGCTTCTTAAACGCCGACTGTCTAGTGGTGGGGGAAAGCCAGGGCAGTTCTCGACGTTCGGTCGGGAATACCCTGTGAAACCACCGCGCCCGGAAGGTGACAGTCAAACCATTGGTACATACCGATGCAGGAACCATTGATAGTTTTTTTCAATAATTGATAGTTTTTACTGGCATATTTGGTGATCTTCGTGACATAATGAAAGTTATCAAGTACATATGACTGTCAAGTATGTATTACACAGCAATAATGTATCAGTCAACTGAACATGGTAATGACCAACTCCACCAACAAAAGCTGAAATCAATTTACGGCAAAACACCATGCACCAAACTTATCGTTTTATCGAATGAAAAATCATAGGCCTGCACATAAAAATAGGTGGGTCAAAGCTTTGCTATACAAATATGTATGTACTGCTTTTTGAAATCACTTGTGTAATCCTCCATTTTCAGGTCACATGGTCTACTTTGTTCAAAGCATGGCCTCCACAAAACATTAAAGAAAGTCCAGTGTAGGTTTTAACATTTTTGGTTTAATTGGGAAATATACCTCAGAAACTTCGTCGTCGTCACTACATGATACATCGAGACCAAATGTTGACTGAGAGGTTGGAACTTGTGGATTTTCAATCAAAGTCGGGCCCGTCATGGCCGATGTCTGGGTTGTTTGATCGATTTCTACCGTTTTTATTTCTTTGGGTGCGTCATTTTTATCTGTCGTATCTACATTCTGCATAATTGCGGAAACTGTCTGGTGGCTTATTCAGTTTATTTAATGCAACGCAAGACAGTGTGGATCGTTTTATTTGAAGCGATCATCAGAAATTAGTTGCCACCTTGACCGCCATTATAATCGCAAAGTCCCGGATGAAGAGCCGTATGCGCAGGAGCAGATAACTTTCGGTATTGGAATTCTATAAATAGAACGGGCACCTGGCCTGGTCAACTCGTGCGTACAACTTTGTCTAAGTCAACTTGTACCCGAGTCAATTCCTACATATTCGGGTCAATTCGTACCCATTTTGGTCAGCTCGTACATATTTTGGTCAACTCGTAACTGTTTAAATTTTATTGCTTCATATAGCAACTTTCACCAATATTTAAACAATTGTGCTAGATCTGTGCAGATTGTCCAGAGTTATTATGTTGATCTTTTATATTTCAATTGGACAAAGCACATTCTACTAGATGGTATAATGAAGCACAAATGCCTTATACATTGTATTGCAAAGGTACAAACGCCATATGTGCTTTTGCTTTATTTTCATTGTATATTGTAAAATCAATACAATACAAAAATAACATCTGTAAAGAAAAAAAAGTTACACCCTATGGGCGGTTTGCCTTTATTACATCAGGGTGAACATTTGTCACCAACATGACAGGCATATGTACCAGCCGGGTTCGAACCCGCAACCTCTAGTTTGCTAAGCGTATACGCTATCCATTACACCACCGCGGCTGTACTGCAAAGACAGTTGAGGGTAGTTAACATAGGTGTCATTAGGCAATATAGACGCGTGTCATTCAAAGCATATCGTGATAATTCACACCTTTGGTCTAACAATTACTGACGCACGCCGTTTTATCCATTGAACTTATTTGATGATTATTCGATTAGTCATTTAATTAAATTACTGCTTTTAAGTGAGGGCCTTTCGGAACCTGAATTTTATGGTGACTTGGTTTACAAATTTAAGAAACTTAAAGGAATTAATGATTTTTCTTTTCAGTTCAGAAAAATCATAACACGTTACAGACGTATAGGTTATAACTTGAATGTTATGCGACAGTCTGCATGCTTAGTTTTTAACCCAATCATGGTTGATAACTATGCTGCCTTCTTTAATTGCACGCCGGTGGGTCGGGCGTCAGACTCTATGATGGCCCCGACATAAAGCTATTCATTTTAGTTGGTTGGGGCCGGAGCTTCTTGTCTGTTGCTTGGCCCACCGGGGTCCAACTGGTGTTTTTCTTTTGCTCCGGAGTTAGTAGGTTATTCGGCGCCCAGGGATCTCCATCGTCGGGCAGCTTACTCAGTCTGTGAGTCCTGGTTTTTGATTCATCAGGATGTTTATCATGATTTATTTGTTTGTTCTTGATGATTCATTGACTAGTTAGAGATTCACCACGAGGACCGAATAACTAACTAAATGTTATGAACCACTGCAGAAGCTGAGGGTGAGGTTATGGCCATGTAAAACCGGTTTAAGCCCGCCAGTAACTTTGTGTTACTGATCGTTCCAAGTCGATACTTCTGTGGTGGTTCTTTTTGTTTTATGTTTTGGTGTATAAAAATTTTTTGTGCTGTTGGCGCCTTATGTATGTTTTCATATTTTTTAGTTAAGTTAAGGTAACTGAGTGGCCACCTATTGGGAAAATAGCTGCTCATTCGGCTTACTATATGTTTCATGGTATAAGTACCTGATTGTTAGTTTGTTTTTTTCCCACCTCGGTTTTTGGAGTGGGAATCTTTTTCTGATTGCGCCTTTTCCTGATCTTTGCCTACTTGTACCTTTTAATGATTTTACCGGCGCATGTCGCCATACCTGCGTATAGAACATATTTTTTTTATTGATTTTATGTATAGATCCAATAACATGTATTTATTTATAATACTTTGATTTTATGTATAGATCTACTTACATGTATTTGTTTAAAATAATATGAAAAAACAATTTCAAATAAATGAAAGTCGCGTGTTATTTGGTTAAATTATATTTTACCATAGAAATCTGAATAGAGTGGAAGACTTGTCTTTCTTTTTAATTGCAAGATTGAATTCTTGAAATCATGTACTATCAGCGAAAATAATTCGAGAACCGAACCGGCACCAGAAATATAAATGACTATTATATTTATACGAGTATTTTATATCCCTTCAACATTCTCCAGTTTTAAATGGCATACACTTCTGTCTTTGGATGAAAACAACCCATCAGATATGTATTTTCGTATTGTCAAAGTTGCTAATAAGATCGCGCAAACTGAACACCTAAGTAGCACCAAATATGCCAATATGGAACAAAAATAACCACCTACCCGTTTTGTGCGCAAAAACCTTCCACCTCAGCGCATAGGTTGATCAGTGTGAATGAGAGTATAAAACTTCTGTTTTATTTATTTTTTCTTGAATTCCAAAACTTCAATAAATAATTCAGATTCATTCAGGAATATATAGCTCAGTCAACGGTAAAAGTAATTGTCATAAAATATCATCAAATCATCTTAAAAAGGTACAAGTAGGCAAAGATCAGGAAAAGGCGCAATCAGAAAAAATATTCCCAGTACAAAAACCGAGATTGGAAAAAATAAAATAACAATCAGGTACTTATACCATGAAAACAAACCGTAAGCCGAATGAGCAGCTATTTTCCCAATAGGAGCCCACTCAGTTACCTTAATTTAACTAAAAATATGAAAACATACATAAGGCGCTAACAGCACAAAAATTTTAAACACCAAGACATAAAACGAAATAACCACCACAGAAGTATCGACTTGGAACGATCAGTAATATAAAATTACTGGCGGACTTAAATCGATTTTACATGGCCATAACCTCACCCTCAGCTTCTGCAGTGGTTCATAACATTTAGTTAGTTCTTCGGTCCCCGTGGTGAATCTCTAACTAGTCAATGAATCATCAAGAACAAACAGATGAATCATGATAGGCATCCTGATGAATCAAAAACGAGGACTCAACAGATTCAGTAAGCTGCCCGACGATGGAGATCCCTGGGCGCCGAATAACTTACTAACTCCGGAGCAAAAGAAAAACACCTACTAAAATGAATAACTTCAAGTCGGTGCCATCATGGAGTCTGACGCCCGACCCACCGGCGTGCAATTAAAGAAGACAGCATAGTTATCAACCATGATTGAGTTAAAACTAAGCATGCAGACTGTCGCATATCATTCAAGTTATAACCTATACGTCTGTAACGTGTAATGATTTTTCTGAACTGAAAAGAAAAATCATTTCTTCCTATAAGATGGGTGAAGTTAGCCGAAGTAGCCTGACCAGCCGAGGTAGGCTACTTCGGCTGGCCGGAGTAGCCTGACCAGCCGAAGTAGCAGAAACTGCTGGCCGGAGTAGCCTGACCAGCCGAAGTAGCAGAAATTGGTGGCATATGTAGCCGAAACAGCCGAAGCAGTTTTGTTTGCGAGCAGGACCAGGTGAAACAGTTTCTGCTACTTCGGCTGGTCAGGCTACTCCGAAGTAGCCTACCTCGGCTGGTCAGGCTACTTCGGCTAACTTCACCCATCTCTTCCTATAAGTTTCTTAAATTTGTAAACCAAGTCATCATAAAATTCAGGTTCCGAAAGGCCCTCACCTAAAAGCGTCTTTAACACAACAATATATTTGGAAATCAATTCATAGTGTCTACGATAAAATTTAGAAAATGCTTTTCGAAGTTTATGATACCGATAGCCCTGTTGGAGAAGTTTGGCCGTTAAACATTTATTTCGAGCGTTGAAGTCCGTAACTTTCTTTATTGCATGATAGCACTGCAATTGCTTGTAATTTTATAATTCTTTAGTAGCTGCAAATAAAAGGTGCCACAGTGACTCGACATAACAGCTTCAATAGAAGCGATTCGCAATATGTTTACCTGCTTATATATTGCATTTTACTCTCTATGCTGGTATGTGTTAAATGACAGAAACTATAACAAAAATATCGTCAAAAATAAAGAGCAAGATGACAAGCCCTTTCCCATAAAGGTAACCATCCTGCTAAGTGTAGCACCTGCAAGTAGGCAAAGATCAGGAAAAGGCGCAATCAGAAAAAAGATTCCCACTCAAAAAACCGAGGTGAGAAAACTGACAACGATGACAAGCAAAACACTGAAGCAGACAAAATATACAGATAACGTAAAATTAAATCACGACATGACCTCACTGGAACGCAGTGAGAACTTTTTCAAAGCGCCAGGAGTTCCAGGGGGCGCGCACATTGCGGTCGTAGTGCACACGCTGTAGTAGCCCGTGGCGTTTGCACGGAGATGGAACGGCGTCCATCGTGATCTCACTGCGTTTATACCGCGCTTATACGGCGCGTATATTATGCTTTTACTGCGCTGCTGTAGCGTTTACAAGGCACTGTCACAGCCTTGATTGCGCTCGATTTGAGCGTTTGCAAGACATTGTCACGGCGTTGATTGCGTTTATTCACCGCGTTCAATGACATTTTTATGACAAAAGCACAAAAAGAGATGAAAGAGATATGAAAACTTTAAGTTTTACAAAAGCAAACAAAATACTATGAAAATGAGATGCATATAGAAGAATGATTTCTTTAACTACGTATACCGAATACCTACAGTGAGCCAGTGAGCCGGATTACTACTTGAATATATGCAGTCCCAGCAGATCTCTGAATATATGCAGGTCCACCTCATCCAAAATGCCGGTGACGCTGCCCGCTTAACTCTGCAAAGACACAGACGAAAAGGCGCAGAATGCATTGGTTTTGAGCATGGTTCCCCTAAGTTAAGGCACGTCTTAGTTAAGGGGACGAATTTCGACTCGATATATAAATCAATAACAATACAGGTGTGTAAAGTAAATAGTCATTTACATACTAAAGGTCACTTAAACCAATAAATTATCATTTCAGTTCATTTATTAGGTACATCTTTTTGGATGCTGAAATTCGTAACCTTAACAAAGGTCTTCCTTTAAGGGAGGATTGTAATCCTTGACCCTTCTCTTATGTACACTGAACGAAAAGGTAAGAAGTAGTAGACTAAGTGACACGTGATAGATCACATGATACGTTTTGCGAAAATGGCGACTGTCTTAAGCAGTTTCTCGATTTACTTAATGTCCTTCTTTTCAACCATTTCATTGGGACTGTCATCGGCTAAATATGAACCCAACTGGAAATCCATAGATTCTAGGCCCCTACCGGATTGGTTCGACGAGGGGAAAATCGGGATCTTTATGCACTGGGGTGTATTTTCAGTACCAAGTAAAGGCAGTGAATGGTTTTGGGAGAGCTGGAAGGCACACGACAACGCAACCGTACAGTTCATGAAAGACAACTTTAAACCAAACTTTACATATGCGGATTTTGCTCCAATGTTTACGTCCGAATTTTTCAAACCAGATCAGTGGACAGACCTTTTCAACGCTGCGGGTGCCAAGTAAGTTCCTTCTTTAAATCTTGAAATCGCCAATCTTTAAACTATATACATAATAACACGCCACGTCATACATCACCCACCACATAACGGGTTTCATTTTAGCTTACCGGAGCCCTTTAAAGTAAAACTGAGAAATATTGGGAGTTTTCCAACCTTAAGTTGAAATTTGACAGATACCCATATAAATAACAGAGCTCACTGTTGCAATTACGGACCTTCTATGTTGTAATAAGGTCAATGTCAGATATGAATTTGTAGCTTGTCTATTATACAAGACTTTGAAAAAAAAAAAAAAAAAAAAAAAAAATCGGTTTTTGGAGTGGGAGTCTTTTTCTGATTGCGCCTTTTCCTGATCTTTGCCTACTTGTACCTTTGAAGGATTTCCAACAAAACAAAAATGATAGTATGATATTTGGAAAATACTATTCTCTGTTAAGATGTCTCCAGTGACTGTTGCTATACTCGTATATTGTACTTTTTATGATTTACCATTGAGCAAAATCATCACTTGCTTATGCAGGGTTTGCATATATCATTGTCTGCTTACCTAGACCTTGGACAAGATTACTGCTAATACAGACACTATATTTTGACAGAAAGAACAACGCTCTTTCACAAACCCATGCACCTGATACTCCCATCACTACTTTAAGAATATATTAATGTCATGAGAGTCGTTTTGCTGTTGCTTCGACGTGTAGACATAGAACAGTTTTTGGAGAGCTTCAAGAGAGTAAACGCCCCTTTCATCATTGTGTAAGAATTACATACAGATTATGATATATATTATTTGACATTTTCTCCGATGAGTTGTTAACTTCTAACTTTTCGGTGGTAGCTCTTAAACAGATGACCACCTGGTTTAACCAACTCCACATGTATGACAGTTGAAGAGTTGGGACAGTCATTGAGTCTGAGGTCCGCCCCACCTGCGTGCAAATTAAAGAGGGCATCGTAGTTTTTAATCGCACATTGTTTTGATTTTATGTATGCTGTATTTTGCATGAAACACTCATGTTATAATCAATTTGTTATCGATTGATATACTAGAATTGAATACTTTACAAATGGCAAGTGTATACAGAGTCAATTAGTTACGTCTTTTCCCGAGACATTAAAGTTGCCAAAATTACCTTGTAGCTGTATATGTAGACATGTAGGCGTTCTGTTGTCTGCTATCCAGCTGATTCAGGATGTTTTTGATTTCTTAATAACATCGGTAAATACAGTGGTGGAACTCTATGCCATCTGTCACATCGAAGACAAGTTTGGAACATCTGTCACATAATGTTGAAAATGACAGTTGTCAATTACTGGTTTCTAATGCAGAAATTTATATATTTTATTTTATTTTCAACTCCTATGTTTGGATTTTCATGGGATAAATACAAACCGAACTGGAAATCTATTGATTCTAGACCTTTGCCGAAGTGGTATGACGAGGGAAAAATCGGTATATTTATTACGTGGGGTTTATACTCCGTACCGAGTACGGGCAGTGAATGGTTCTGGGAGAGCTGGAAGGCACGCGACAACGCAACCGTACAGTTCATGAAAGACAACTTTAAACCAAACTTTACATATGCGGATTTCGCTCCAATGTTTACATCCAATTTTTTCAAGCCAGTGCAGTGGGCTGAGCTTTTCAACGCTGCAGGTGCCAAGTAAGTGTTCACGTGATAGATCGCATGTGCCGCTCTTATAAATACGAATCCATATAATATATCGGTATGTATACAGAATATTAAGACAGATGTAGAACTTTATTAAGATTTTTCCATCTTTTCCTATCACTAAGTGCTGAGCTGATCCACATCCAAGGTACAGACAGACTGGTTGGCAAGAAGTTTCTGTTTGCTTATTTATGGCAAAATGCCACATCGGACAAACTGCATAGGAAATGGAACATACTGAAGACAAGCGTGTGTCAATGGTGAGCTTTCAATGACAAAGTAAGCTCGCCAAGCAGCACATTAAACTCGACACAATGAGTAAACGGTCTTCATAAATGGATAAAAATGAAGAGCCTATTTGGAAAGCATTCCCTCAAGTACAGTGCATAGAAAGTCGCGCATTAAAACTATTAAGCATACAGTGCAGGAAATAAAGAAAAATAGTTAGATCCTTTGCAAGCAGTAAAAATATTCAAAGAGAGGTTGGACCATATTGTACAATTTCGGGTAATGAACATTCATCAGTGACCCTTTACAGAACTGGCAGCGAAAGCCAGACATTCATGATTGCTGCAGTTTCAGGAAACCGGTATTTTGCGGACCATTGGGTATAGAATACTCACTGCACCTGTTAGTAATATCAGTTCCAAGACGATAATTCTGTTGTAGTTCTAATTGTTCAATGTTTTGGTGTTGAATTTTTGTGCTGTTTGCACCTTATGTTCGTTTATTTAAGTGCGTATCTTTGTGGCCACCTATTGGGAAAAAGCTGCCCACTCAGCCGACGATATGTTCTCTTTGTGTTACTACCTGATAGTTTTCCCACCTTGATTTTTGGAAATTTCTGATTGCGTCACTTTCTGATCATTGCTAACTTTTACCTCTTTACCAAGCTAGACTTTAAGTTTAGATACTAACAGATGCAATTAAAAGAGGAAGATAAGACCACAACGACATTCTCTGTAGGGCGTCTGGGTTTCATATGCCGTTTGGCCTCTTTGGCTCACCCTCAACGTTTTAAAGGCCAATGGATAGAACATTTAACGATTTGAACAGGCGATATAAATCAGCGTGACTGTCGTTTATATCTCGACAACATCATTATATTTTCTGACACTTTTGAGAACTCTCGTTAACGTCTCCATATTTTACCCTGAAATTGAATGGTGTACTCAGGACACTCCAAAATCACAATACTTTACCCAGAGTCTTCGACTCAGAGGCCCAGAGTCTTCGACTCAGAGGCTTCATGAGTATATTCTCAAGTTTAACTCCCAACGGTGTAATTTTTCCCAATCGGAGCCTACCTTGGTAGGTGATATGAAGACGGTACCTGCAAAATTAGCGTTCACAAAGACTGGCCAGTACTTATGATTATTAGAGGTGCTAGAAAGCACATAGTTCATAAAAAACTAAGATGGTTAAACAATAATCTTTGTTTATTTTTAAGGTATGTTGTTTTGACCAGTAAACACCACGAAGGTTTCACCAACTGGCCGTCCAAGTATTCCTTCAACTGGAATTCCATGGACGTTGGACCAAACAGAGACCTCGTTGGTAAGCAGTGTTTTAGCATATTTGTAGATTCTCTAGTTAAAATTAACTGATAGGTGATAACTAGGTCCTCCGGACATAAACATCTAGCGGCATAAACTCCATGGGAAACAGGAATCTACAAAGAAAAGAAACAACAAAATTTCGAGTATGCATCGACAGAATAAACAACCGTCTCTGAATGCAAGTAATGTATAGTGTAATAGTGCGTTTTGATAGGAGGCTGAAATAGTGCAAGACGAAAATATAGATTCTAGGCTAGTTTGGACACCCTGTTTATAGCCAATGCTACTATCTACGAATGAAATGCAAGGTAGAGTCAGTTAGAGTATTGTTTAAGTTGTCAAAATTGATTTTGGATGATATCATTGATATGAAGCGCATAATTATGTCAATGCATATTTGCCTTAAATTCTAGGGGAGTTGGCTGCTGCTTTGCGCCTGAACTACCCTGATATCCACTTTGGGTTGTACCATTCCCTGTTTGAGTGGTTTAATCCTCTGTACCTGGAAGATGAGGCCAACAATTATACCACCAACAGATTTGTCAAGGTGAACATCAGTTGCATCATTGCACTTTTAGGTGAAGTGTTATGCGATTATTTTTACTTTGCATCCGCATAGATTGTGGAATTACCTCAAGTCATCATGGGCTGGGTAGCGGAGAACTTAAAATCTCACGCAGAAAAAGTCATGTTTTAATGCTTCTGAGCGGCAAAGAAAATAACAAGTGCTTGTCGAGATACATTGCATACGACTGATGAGATAAATAGATTTGAGCGAAAGCCAAGTGAAATACCCAAACGATGGCTTTCGCCATGTGATAGATGTGATACTTACACAAATATGGGACCAATGGGGTTGAACATATGAGAAGGGCCTAAACCGAAACGCGTTTCAGTTTTATATTTGTATAGTTCTTTTTCATGGTTGTTTGTTTTTTTTTTTTTTTTTTTTTTTTTTTTTTTTTTTGTTAAGTTAGTGTTAAGAATACATTCATACCAAAACATAATTCCAGTTTAAGACCATGCCAGAACTATACGAGCTGGTGAATATGTATAAGCCTGATGTGATCTGGTCTGATGGAGACTGGATGGTTGACGATTTTTATTGGGATGCTCTCGATTTCCTAACTTGGCTCTATAATGAAAGGTAAGGTTTAACATATTGTTTAGACTTGAAACAAACCTACTAAAACCTTGATATCATTCCCATGTCAGAAAAAAAACTTTTTACTTATAAACAAAATAATAGTGCAAAAAGGGTTAAAGGATAAACAACTGAAGTGTATGATTATAAAATATTTTACTCATGCTCGCTGAAATATAAATTTTGTTTAAATGTTAGATCTTCTGAGTGACGCCAAAGTAAGAAAATAAAATATAAAAGTATACTTAGATCAAAATTAGAGTATACGCATATAAATCCAAATGTACTCACAAGGGTTGATTAGAAGGTTTGCGTCAAGAAGGGCTGACTTAAAATGGCATAATAGTATTATTTAGAACAGCCATACATGTAAATCTAAACTTGGCTTAATTTTGGTGATTTTATTCCAAAAACACTAACGAGTATTCTTTATTCCTCCCATTCGTCGAATGTACATCAATATCTCGATGAATCCACTTTCATTTTTAGGTTCATCAAATGGGATTTTTAATTATTATTATTTTATTTTTTTTTTCGATAAAATTCTTCAAGCAAAAGGAATAACCCCAGATGGGAAGCCGCATGGTTTGGCGTCATATTTGGTTCTATATATACTGTTTGCACATGTTCTACAAAAAAGGACACAAACTCACGCAGCGAGTTAGTATTGATTTAGTATGAACTCGTCCTCCATCCTAAATGAGTCCACTTCTACCAACCCCTTATTACAGCCCTGTAAAGGACACAGTTGCAGTAAATGACCGTTGGGGCAAAAATATCAGGTGTAAACATGGAGGATTTCTCAACTGTGATGATCGTTATAATCCAGGTAATACAAATCATTAATCGATCAATCTACATATTCGTGTTTGTGGACGGAGTTGGGGAAGGTAGCTTAAGCACGCACATTTAGTAGACATGTATTGTAATATCATTAATAGACATTGTATACAGGTTAACACGGATAAAGTCACAGGAAACAAAGTAACGGAAAACAAGTCACGGACAAAGTCACTAAAGACCAAAAGAAAATCTGTAAGAATATGATTTCCATATGATCAAATGATGAGGAATTCAGTATTGTCATAATCAGAAACAAGCCCTGTCCTTGATATTGGAAATAGATAAAGCAAATAATAGGTAAGAACCAATATACGAAGCATGGTGACTCAATGATAGAGTTCCATACTATGGAGCCAGTTGATGGGGGTTTGAAATCTGTCAATGTCAATATCATACTGTTAGCTCCCAAAGAATTAAGTACCGGAGAATTATCGAATCCGCCCAAGCATGTCCGATAACTTTAAACCAAGGCGTTAAACCGCGATCAACCCAAACAAAGATACATGCACATTGATAATAAATTAATAATAGTAATACTTAACTCATATTTTCCGATCCTTTTACCAAAGTAGTGAAAAGTATGGGTTTTCCTATCCAAAATACTGTGACATTTCTAGGGCTTGTTTCCTGTGACTTATTTTTATTAATCAGGTATCATTGACAAATGTCTCTTGCTGCTTACAAAACCACACAGTTTCTTGCTAAGATCACACCCCAGGATTTTGTATCCACACTGAGCTCTCACAAAGACGCATATATAATGGATAAGATGTGGTTGCATGTAAAATAAAACTAAGGTAAGTAGGGGCCCATCCACTTTTATATTCATGACGTCCAGGCTTTCAAATGCGGCCGCACGAAATCTGTTCATAATATCTCTTTTCCATGTTTCATATGTCTAAAACTTAGGCATATTAACTGGATGATGATGTCCTAACTTGCAGATGAATTTCAAAGGTGGACTTTAAAACACTCCTTCCCCAATTTACAGCTCGGTAAAATACTCCGTAGTTGTGAATGGCCGATGGGAGAAAGAATATCCGATGTAAGCACGGAGGATTCTCGGTTATCAATAACGAAATGAAATTTTGATTCCGCCTTCATAAACGTACCTCGAAGATGACGTTGGCGGATAACGTTATCTTAACTCACAGTACGCAAACGTGTTGCATCGGGACATGGCCTATCAGCACATGTTCCTGTCATCCTACCAAATTGTTTCATACGATAAATTGTTGAGACTATTAAACGTAAAGCTACGTCATTTTCTGTTAACCGACACTCGAACATTGCTTAAAAAGTTCGAACCCCCGTTTCATTATTTGTTGTTTTTTTTCATCGGTTCCAACAAACACCGTCCCGACGTTTTTGGCAACAAATGATTTGTTTTCAACCGGCACATGCATTCAAAGAATAATGCCAGGACTGCGTGCACGAGATGCAAATGAGGTTTTTGGTTAACTGACGTTTGATTTTGTTTTACGTGAGGTTTTGTGTGTAAATCAGATAGTCATGATAAATGTCGTTTGCGAAAGTTTGGCTGGCTTCGGTCTCACAGTTTTTGATGAAAACATATATTTTTAACCTCGTCAGAATGTCCCCACTCTCCTATTGACTCGGTGCAATTTGACTCGATTCGAAACTTTTTCTCTCAAACTCCACAGGGACGCTACAGAAGAGAAAATGGGAGAATGCGATGACACTGGATCGTTCATCCTGGGGTTATAGAAGGGAGGCAACTTACCTTGATTATCTGTCTATGGAGGAATTGCTGAAAACCTTGATAACTACTATCAGGTAATGCCTAGTCATTTACCCAGTTATGACGAATGGATTAATCTATCCTTATCATTTGGGCGATCCTCTCTTATTTTATTTCATTTTTGACGCATTTCTTCTCAGATACAGAATAGTCCCAGATGGGATGCCATTGTATGCGACGTCACATTTGGCGTTATACCGTTTGCATATACCCGACAAAGAAGACACCAGGATTAATTTTATGCTGTATATCCTTTTTTTGATAATCGGAGAGTTTAGGTCACCATAGGGTTTTACTTCACTAGTTTTGTAAAAGTTACTGGCCGACCACTTTCTGTCTCATTTAACGAACCTGACAATTCGAAATTTCAATTTATAATTCAAGTCATTTCACTAATTTGTTTTCAGAGAAAGATTTGGGTCTTAGGGTACATATTCTTTGTTTTGTGTTACATAAACTTAACATTCTATTAACTGAAAAATACTACTGATGTACAACCGATGTATGTAGTTACGGTATCACTGAACATCCTATTAAATTGAAAATACTACTGACGATATCACTCACTGCTGAAACTAATGTAGAATGACAATAGACATACCTAGGTCTTGTTTCAGGAACTTGAGCAATGGACAGTGGTATACCATTTTTTTATTATTTTGACCCAAAACATAGGTACTCGTTAGAACCGCACCGCCGATCCATGTTTTGAACAAAGATATTGAAAATATCATTTTTTCCTATGAAAATTTTCATTTTTTTTCCTTAAAATCTCTATCTATTGAATGGGCGTGTTTTCGCAATGTGGGGTTCTTTCAGCTGTGGTGGTAACCTACTTGTAAACATAGGGCCAACGCATGATGGGAGAATTATTCCAATATTTGAACAGAGATTGAGAGAGATGGGGAGCTGGCTATTTACCAACGGTGACGCCATTTACAAGTCGAAACCATGGAGCCATCAGAATGATACTATAAATAGCGATGTCTGGTAGGTTTTTACTTTTATTTTATGCATCTTTTAAACACAAGATGACATTAAGTGACTCTCTTTTGTAAGTTGCATTTCAATTATAAGAATGATGATTTACATTCAGTCTGTTTATTTTCTTTTCCTTTGGTGATATATCATGAACTGTCATTTAGAATTGAAATGAATAGATATATTCAAAAAGATTCAAACTAAAGATACATTAAACATATTTCACTTGTGCAATTTATCTTTTGAGATGGTCATATATTTTGACTGAATGTTTCTTTATCCTACAATAATTCGAATTTATTACGATGGTTTGTCTTAATTCTTGATATTTGATATGTCAGGGGGAATAGTGAATTTTCATTAGTGGATTTCAATATTTTAATTGACCGTAATGTTGATGTAAATAGATTTGGGAATGCATTTTATTGTCAATTGTTCGTGTATTCAATTAAAACAATGAAAGAACCAAAACTTGCTGTTTTCATTATTTTTATACATACTATTGTTGTCATAGGTAATCCATTATGTGTCGATTTTTGTGATTCCTTTGATAGACAAGATATGTTTATTTAAGTTTCTAACAAATCCTTAACCCATATTTGACGAATGGATTTTCACATCATTATCATTTGGGCGAGTCCGCTTTCATTTTGAGGGACATCAGGGATGATTTTGCATTTTTATTCCATTTTTCGATGAATTTTCTCTATGCAAACAGGATAGCGCCAGATGGTCCATCTGGTGCTATGCTGTTTATCTATGTCCCACAAAAAGGACGCCATGCTTATATGAGTTTAAGCAGAGAAGACAATAGTCGAAGAAGAGCCCTTTGAGTCCTCTTTGTGAGTTTGAACTTTAGTATTGTTGGAGATGAACACCATTTCAAATACGTATAGTCGGCTAAATTATCATTAAGAAGACAACAAACATGATTTATCCGTCATATTCCTTATGAAAAGAAAACACAGCTTCAATGACAAAAGTCTCTGAGACAGTTGGCGGTAATTTAGTGTCAATCATATGTTTTTTCTCCATTAATTATTTAGTTTTATCTCTGCCGCGGTCTTTTCTAGAAGAGAAGATTCATAATTATCAATCGGCATTTCATAAATCTCGTCTGAAGAAGTATCTCGTGTTCATTGTTTGTTTACCTTAAACCATACGCAACCAATGGAGTGTTCTGATCAGGTATTAACTGTAATTCATTTTTTTTTCCATTTAATATAAACACACTAAATGCCTGTTGTTTTTGTCGTTTAAAGCTAAACATTCTAAATGCCGACATTATCATGATTTGTAAGGTTTGTTTATAGATTCAAACTAGTTTTTTTGTTAGATTATAATTCTAGATTGATTTTCTTGTCACTATCAGGTACACATGTTATTTCTGATTGCGCCATTTTCAGGATCATTGCATACTTTTAACTTTATAAGAAGTGGGTGTTTTTTTTTTTTTTTTTTTTTTTTTTTTTTTTTTTTTTTTTCAGTAAAATGGAATACGAATTTGTTTCACTCCATTTGCATTTTCAAGCGCTGAATGTTGACATAATGGTAGTAGTCTTACATATAGATTCTCACTAGATATATGCTTGACTATATTTCTAGCTTGTTTTTCTTCAAATTATTATGTACGCTTGCGCCGTTTTTGAGATTGTATACATGCTTTATTTACGAACATGCCAATTTTCTGTTGTTGATTGAATGGAAAGTTTTCTCTGGGTAAATCTACGAATATACATGTAATATTTCATATCATTGCTTGATTGTCAATTTGTAAACTGTAAATATGCTTTGTTTCAGACCAAATTAGACAGTTGGTAGAGTAAAAAAATGAATGCCTGTCATATCGCGATATTTACCGCGATTATTCAAAACATTCTTCCATACGATGGAAAACGTTTAGTGCTAAAGTTTGGCAGCAGGCTATGTCCTTATGTGACCTTTTGTCATATGAATTCGTCGAGAAATGCTGATGAAACTAGTTTGCGTTTTGCAAGTTGTCTACCATGTAGTTGTGATGATGATTGCTGGGAATTGAATACATGCTGTCCCGATAAAGAGGAGATTTTTCCGAAACAGCCGCAACTGCCTTGTAAATTGTCAAAAGTAAAAACGATACCCGGCTATACCCATGAACCACCAGGAATAAGAGACATATTGTATCAGCGTGCTGGCTCAAACTATCGAATAATTTCTTCGTGTCCCTCGTCTGAGAACAATGAAATATTGAAACAAAAATGTGAAGGACTCGATCCAAAGACGCTTAGCGACTATATTTGGGTTTCTGATAGCAGAAATGGAATGATCTACCAGAATATTCACTGTAGCAAATGTCATGGAGTGAAAAACATCTGGTATTGGGGGTTCCGAACGTCTTGTCAAGGGGTTCTTCATGAAGATGCTAAAATAGAAGACGTCGTTTTATCGACAGATTGTGATATCATTAACGTCGTGCCTGAGGGTAAAAGATCAGTTACATCAAAGTATCTGTGCTATGAATTTGATCTCGAGGAGTCATCTCAGTCTGACTGTAACGTATCTTTCATTCCTGGAGATATCAGAAAAGATTTAATGACGGCCTGCGGTAGAAACACATGGCCATACATATCTGTCTGGGGCAAAAATGTTAAACTCTACAAAAATGTTTTCTGTTACGTATGCCAATTTGGATTCGACTCAGTTTATGATGTTATCGATACGGTAAATACAATACAGGGACCAACATTCAGTGCGCTGATTAATTACGTCGATTCACTTGAAACTAAGAAAAATCATCATACTCACAAATGCCTCGCTGGCCAGATATACGATTCATATATGGTGAGTATCTTTAAAAGAAAACAAGAAGGGATGCAAATAAACGTATGATGTTATGTCAAAAATAATTACAGTCATGTTACTGAAATAATAAATTAGTTACATGTATATAGGCCTCTATGCTCATATTATATTTAAGACCAGGAATAATTAGAATTACTCATCCCTGTAGGCGGATCTTATACTTTAAAGCTATTTTTATGGTTAAAATGACCCACAGTCATGTGTGCATGTTAAATTCATTGCTCAGTTTTTGTCCTTTTAGACGAGAATTTTTCAAAACGTTTTCAAAATTATGTTACGGTAAATATTTGATTGCACATGTATATCAATAATTGATTAAGAGTTTCAGTAAAAACACCTGACAATTTACTTAAAATGCTCTGAATTAAATTACTTTGTGTCACACTATTGTACTATAATTGAACACTTTCGTCATGTCAGAACATTTACTTTTTGCTACGTTCATCGATTGTACAAGTGAATACAATGCTTTTTTCCTTTAACAGGACGAATGTCGTGAACTGGCGTGTCCGTTTGGAAAATATCCTTACTATGGCAACTGTGAAAAGAAATTTTTCCTTCTCCAAAACACGTGCCTATGTGCAGGACTAGACGTCAAAATTCTAACGGGATACGGAATGCAGCAGATGAGCATCAGTACGGCGAACCCTTTTCTAGCTACAATAAAGTCGGACATCATAGATCAAATGTTGGACCTGATTAAACGGGATAACGCTGGATGCAATCCAAAACTAATTCAAGGCGGGACTGGTCCATCTTTAAACATTTCACTTAAATTCCAGTTGGGTCGTCGATGTGACCTGTACAATGTGACTGAAACAATAATTGATCTAACTGATATAACTACCATAGACACCCTCAACAATACTATACTAGATATATCGCTAAACCTAGATGAAAACTGTGAAAATAAATGGAGGCCAGTTAGTAATCCAGTTCTCATCAACGACTGTGCCGTTACAATTCGTTTTAATAATAGCATAGCATGTTCACAGATAGAATTGTTAATTTCTGAACTGGATGCATTCTCATATGAACATGAGGCAGGACGAGCCGTCTTTCTGGCATTCTTTGGACATAACTCAACGAGAGTGACTGTCTGTGTAGACGAGTATCTAAAACAGATGGCTTTAGTGGCTGGTGGTTGTTGTTCTTCTGACCATCTGAAAATTTTCTATTTAGTTTCAATGCTTTTACACGTTATGATCAGACATTTAGTTGCACTGTTACAGGTTTGATTAAATCACTTATTACTATCATTTTACCTTGTATAATGTTCGCCGTATAATGTGTGTTTAGAAGGATACCTGGAGTATTTATGCATGGTTATGTTTGAAGTTTTATAGACGTGTGATACGATGCTTAAAACTGAAGAGTATGAAACACTACATTTACATGACAAGTTGAGTATAATATGCGCACTTTATATGTGAGAATTTTCAGTGCAGAGGACGTTATTTCCTTGCATACATTATTTACCTTTGTATCTCACGTTCGCATTCTTCATGTATACGTGTATTTTGTTTCTCATTTGCTTAACAACAGCACTAAGTAATATGTTGATAAGATGTCTCAAAGGTTTTATGAGCGTTTGTCATTAATGAGGTTTGCATTCCGTTACTGCATTTAGGTATTGCTTATGAAATTTGGAGAGGAGATTAAAGGGAAAACAAACAGCTACGCATCATTGTGATTGCCTTACGAAATCTCCCAATGCATGCTAGCATTTATTTATCTTTTCACAGGTATACCGCTAAGCCTGGAATTGTGTACGCCACTGTCCTACGTTGGCCAGAGAACAATGTGTTAACCCTCGGCGCCCCAATTACTATCCCAGACACAACAACCGTTACTTTATTGGGTTACGTCGGAATGTTTGACTGGGTGGGCCTGAGTGGAGGTGGAATAAATATCACCATTCCTGATATACCCTTCTACAAGATGCCCTGTAAATGGGCATGGGTGTTTATGTTGGAGGGACTTAGTAACCGCTGTGTCATGGAGGAATATGGGAGCTGTATAGTAAAATAACAATTGAATGTTCAAAAATTGTAAAATGAGATTCTTGTATATATGACTGAAATTTGTTGGATAAAAGGACAGATCGGACCAAGATAATGATTTGATCTCACCAGCATTAGAAGATACTTGTCTTAATATAATTAATATGATTTAACGTAAAACATATGTTTTCTCTTTCTTAATTTTGCTCACTTAAGCCGATGGCTCACGAAGCAAGTTTCGGTGATGGGTCCGTCCGTAAGTCAACATTTATATCTTCGAGTGTGCTGGCCATTCACAGTTTGCGGTTTCAAGTTATGTTTATTTCACTTCCTCTTCTTGGGTTTACGTGGGTAAGGTGAATTTTGGTAGATTAGGAAGGAATCAGAGCCTATCGAAACACACAGAGCCTATCAAAACACAATATATTTAATAATATATTTAGTACTGTGACAACACTAGCGGCTTCATCTCTTCATATTACGAAAACACGTCCATGCAATATATAGGGATATTTTAGAGTTGCAAACATTAAAATTTTTCTGTAGATAAATGTTGATATTTTTCTTATTTTCGTGCAAAACATTGATTGTGGGTACATGTTAGAACCGCCTTAGCGGGGCGGTTCTTACGAGTACCCACAATCTATGTTTTGGATAAAAAATAAGACAAAATACTCCAGTTTTGATATATAGAAAGTGGGGTATAAGGGAGTATGCATCATACAGACATGTTATAGTCATAATGATGATATTTGGCAGTAACAAGAACAACCATTAATTTCGGGTACGCTTGTATTTCGACCTACTGCATGGTTTGCTGCCCTTGAAACATAAAACAAGAGCATGATCCTTTAATATGAACTCTACCACCTAAATGTTTCATTCATGCAATAAAAAAGGCTAACCATAAAATCTCAAATGAGTTTGAAATACAGCCATATCGCACATCCGACAGCGGACTTATCTACTTGATTGTTTTGTGGCAACTCTAATGGCTTCATTTTGCAACACTTCATTTTGATTTGATTTTTTGTTGTTGTTGGGGGGAACCAAAAATCATAATGTCTCGAATGATTTCGAAATTTGTTTAGATTCCATCGTGAACTTCGGGGTTTAATACATTTAACTTGTAAAGAAGTCTGATGAAGATGAACACCTCTTACGGATATGTTTTGTGTGCAATAATCTGTAAAATGGATGTCCTTTGCAAAGCACAAACTGAGATTTAAACCAGCAGACGCGATTCTTGAGAGTGAAAAGGTAGATCTTGCAGCACTCTTTCCCATCTTCGCAAGCCAAGGGTACTAAGTCAACTTCGTTCCTTACGCACGTAAGGAACGAAGTGGACTTGGTACCCTTGGCTTGCGAAGATGCACTCTTTCCATGTCTTCAGTACAGCTCTAACATACATGTAGTTGACGGTGATTTAGTATCAATTATTTCTCCATTGATTCTCGAGTTTCATCATTTTCCAGAATTGCAGAATCATTATTATGTATCAATGTATAATTCATAATATACATGTACACGCAAATCTTTTGAAACACTATCTACACGTATCTGTCATTGGACCGTTACCATTGGTGGTTGTGCACAGCCAATGAAGTATTCTGAATTTAAGAAAAAACTATAGTTCAACTTTGTTTTACTCCATATGAAATACAAAGCACTGTATGTCGAGATAACGGTACTGTATAATAGGTTTCGATAGAGGATCATACATTGTTAATTTTCTAGAGGTTTGCCTTGCCATTATATGGACATATATACTGTTTGTGTGAAACTTATTCAACAATCTAAATACTGTTTAGTGTGTACCTATATCAGCGCTGGTGTATATACTATATCTGTATATAAGCTTATGGTTAGCTTTTTGGGTACCATATTTTTAAACTTGTGATTTTAATTTCTAAATCAGATCAACAGCCAGATTGGTTTTGAATCACCAGATAAAGGAAGGTAAACGTAGGCAATGATCAGGAAATTGCACAGAAAGAAAGAAATTCACACTCCAAAACCCAAGTGGGAAAAACTAAATTAACAATCAGGGGCCAGTTGTTCAAAACTTCATTAGCTTAACGCCGTCGTTAAGACCTCAACTTGTTAAGTAAATGCCGACTACATAAGCAAATACACTGTAATTTTTGGTTGATAAAATGTGAGAATCCTTTGCAATGCAATGCAAAGGATTCTCACATTTTATCAACAAAAAATAACAGTGCATTTGTAACATTCATGTTTGAAATTTTACCGAATCGTTAACTAACGACATTGTTAATTTTGAACATATCGTAAGCCGAGTGAGAAGCTATTTCCTAATAGGTGGCCATTCAGTTACCCAAACTGAACTAAAAATATAAAAACGTCTGTAAGATGCAAACAGCACAAAAATTCAAAACCAAGATATAAAAAAAAAAAACCCAAAGAAGTATCGCCTTGGAACGATCAGTAATATAAAATTGCTGGCGGGCTTAAACCAGTTCTACAGGACCCTAACCTCGCCCTCAGCTTCTGTAGTGGTTCATTTATATACAAATATAAACAAGAAATAAGAATAATCAAATTAAGAAAATATTATACATATGTACCAACGCATAACATGTATACGGAAAGCAGGGTGAGTAACTAATGAAGGTAAGATGGTGTAAGGAACACATTGTCCCTTACATTATCCACAAAAAAAATCAGAAAATCCTTAATTGATGGGGTATTATTATCGTTCCATGTAACGTGACGTGTCTCTTGCGTACATAACCCGGATTAATATCAATGCCTGCCATTTTGAACTTTAATTCGTAATCACAATAAGCAGTTCAACCAAATCAAATCGCAGATAACGAATCCAATTAATTATGCCCCCCCCCCCGCCCTTTAAGTTGAACTTTTTCTTTATTTTCTCCAATCCAGTTTTTCCCACCTCGGTTTTTGGAGTGGGAATTTCTTTCCGATTGCGCCAACTCCTGAGCATTACCTACTTTTACCTTTTCTTTTAACTAAATGACAACGGTATAAATTTTGTCTACATTTGTAGGTATGTACACACACATGATTGTGTGGTGTTGTGGAGTGTGTGACGTTGTTTTCTAAAAGTCAATTTACTAACATTTAACATTATTAAGCACTGCTTGATTGTCTGGTAAAAGAATAATGCATTTTGTTTCAGCCCAAATTAGAGAAAATAACATGAATATCTATCAAGTCTTGATATTTATCTCCATTATTCAAAATATTCTGTCATATGATGGTAACCGGCTGGTAGAGGAAGTCGGCAGCACGCTATGTCCTTATGTGAACTATTGTCATACTAATTCGTCAAGAAATGCAGATGCTAGCGGTGCGAGTTACCCAAGTTGTATACCTTGCAGTTGTGACCATGATTGCTGGGAGTTGAATTCATGTTGTCCCGATGTAGAAGAGGTTATTTCGAAACCGCCAGAACTGCCTTGCAAATTATCGAAGGTAAAAGAAATACCTGGTTCGTTTTATGTATCACCCGACATAACTGACATATATCATCAGCGTGCTGATTCAAACTATAGAATAATTTCTTCCTGTCCCTTATCTGAAAATAATGAAACATTAAAATGGAAATGTGAAGGGCTCAATCGTAAGACACTTAGTGACTATATTTGGGTTTCTAATAGCAGAAATGGAATGGTATTTCAGAACATTCACTGCATCAAATGTCACGGAGTGAAAGACTTCTGGTATTGGCGATTCCGAACGTCATGTCAAGGAATTCTGAACGAAGCTGCTAAAATAGAGGACGTCGTTTTATCGACAGATTGTGATATCATTAACGTCGTGCCCGATGATAAGAAACCGGTCGTATCAAAGTATTTGTGCTATGACTTTTATCTCGAGGACATCTTTCAATCTGACTGTAACGTGTCTAGTGTCCCTGAAGACCTGAGAAAGGATTTTGTGACCGCCTGTCATAGAAGCACTTGGCCCTACATTAATGGCCCACTTGTCTACAAAGTCTATAAAAATGTTTTCTGTTTCGTATGCCAATATGGGTTCGACGCAGTGAGAGATAATTTTGTGATCGTGGATGCTGCAGATTCGGCAGCATCATTCAACGCTCTTATTAATTATGTCGATTCGCATGACAGGAAGAAGAATTACATATCTCAAACATGCTACAAAAGCCAGTTATATGATCATTTTGTGGTGAGTATGTATACCAAAATTACACATTTAAGTTTTACATACAAAAATGATGTTAAATGAAAAGTCTTTACTAAATTGATTTTTTAAAAGTAATGATAGAAAATCCACGAATTGATACAGTTAATTTCAACATCCCAAAACCTGACACCAGGCGGAAAACATCACAGAATATATGAAGAGCAGGATGTCTATCTCTTCCCCAGCAAGATGGTCATTCAGCCAGCATGAACTAAAATCAAACACTAGCAAGCACAACAGAAACGTATACATAAAATGTGTTTTATAATTTAATTCTTTTAACAGAGTAAATGCCGTGAGCTCAGGTGCCAATTTTGGAAATATCCGCTCTATGGCAATTGTGAAAAGAAGTTTTCAGATCTCCAGAACGCATGCCTATGTGTAGAACTCGACGTCAAAATTCTTTTGGAACATGATATGCAACAGATGAACGTCAGTGCTATTCTAGATGAAATAAAACCGGAGATCGTACATCATGTGATGGAAGTGGTTAAACGCGACACCGCTGGGTGCAATCCAAATCTAATTCAAGGCGGGACTGGTCTATCCTTTAACATATCACTTAAATTCGAGTTGGGTCGTCGATGTGACCTGTACAGTGTGACTGATACAATAATTGATATAACCGATATAACTGCCATAGAGGGTCTCAACAACACGAGGTTAGATATATCGCTAAATCTAGACGAAAGCTGTGAAAGTAAATGGCGGCCAGTTGATATATTCTTGCCAGGTCTCAGTGACGACTGTGTCGTCATAATCCGTTTTGATAATGGCATATCATGTCCACAGATAGAATTATTCTTGTCTGATGCTGCAGCGTTCTCGCATGGACAAGAGGCAAAAAGAACCGTTTTTCTGAAATTCTTTGAAAATTTGTCGGCACCGAGTAATTCAGTATATGTTTGCGTAGACAACTATCTGAAACAGATGGCTTCAGTGTCTGACGTTTCTAACTCGTGTAACGAAATTGTAAATATGAACCTTTTGCTTTTATACTTTCTCGTGTGCCATTTAGTTGTATTTACATGCTATACTTAAGATTAAAATACTTTTACATAAATATTGATTATAAATTAATGAGTTGATTTTAGACACTAATCACGCCACATGGTTTAAGGTTGGCCAGAACAATTAGCAAATAGAAACGTGTTCATCAGTATGTGTCATGGATTTTGCCCAAATCATATTCCTGACTGTTATTTCGAATACTTTATGTTTGATCTTACTTGCTTTTTCATATAAGAGTGCAATTATGTTGTTCAGCTATTGATATTATGTTGCTTATAATACATGTATGTTTTTCTTCTTTCTTATTTGACTTACATGCGCTACTGCATCGTTGTATAGCTCTCCTGAGCCGAAGGTGCACAGGTGAGCTTATAGGATAGGCAAGCACCCTGCGTCCATCCGTCGTCGTCGTCCATCGTCCACCATTTTCAAAAATCTTCTTCTCTGAAACTGGTTGGCTAATCAAAGCCAAATTTTGTATTAAACATCTATATAGGAAGGGGGAACCAATGTATATATAAATAATGAAGGTCACATGACCAAGATGGCCGCCATGCCCATATATGGTAAAAACCCTTCAAAAAATCTTCTTCTCCGGAACAGGTTGACTGATCTCAACGAAAATTGGCATGCAGCGTCGATGACTCAAGAACTACAATGTGCATATACATCATGACCCTGTGATGACCTTGACCTTTTTTTCGGCGCTGGATCTCATATCTCAATATGTGTCATTATTTTAACGCTGCATGCCTACTCATGAATGTCTTTGTAAAGGTCTCACCCATTGCATTGATCCACAATAAGTACCCACGACAGTAAACTCAAATCTTATAACGTTACCTGTCTATTTGGAGGACATCCAAGTTTTCAGCTTCGAGAACATAATCCAGTGCCATCAATATGCGGTTTGTTAGAATTACACGGATTGGAACGCGTCTATATACTAATATGCAAATGTGTTCAGGCTGTAAAGCGACAACTATTTTGAAAAATAACCTTTTGTTTGTGATAAAAGCATACAACGTGTCCATCGAGTACCCGAAATCACTTGAACTATACTAATCCAAGCAACTATGTACCAAATTTGTATCTAAAATGTAAAATCAGAATAAATCTGCATATGACCCCGCCAAGTCCTTTTTTACATTTTAAAAGTAAGGTTCGAGGGGTCTAAATTTTATAGGCGTGACGATATAGTTTATTGCACAAGTTGCACACAACAATGGCTGTGATTAATATTGTCAAGCATCGAGCGCGCCATGGAGGGCTGTGACTTTTATTCGCTCTGGATTTCCTTTTAACATTTTGAAATGGAAGTGATAAAGCCTTTACCAGATGTGTTTTTAAAAATCATATGAACCTTGGAGGTGAATAAAAGTAGGAATGGTTGGCAAATGAGTAGGTCTCCTAATGGAAAACAACCATTTTCCCGCCATTGTCCATTGTCCGGCTTAGTGCCACAGGTGCAGGATATCACCGCTTCTAGACATCAAGCTCCCGCCCCTCGGAAAAAGGAGAAAATTCAAGGCCCAGTGGAGGCGAGACAGAAGGAGGTTCCAAAAATGGCTCAAGAAAAAGGTAGCTGAAACTGATGAACCTACCCAGGATAAAGCTTCTCCACCTAAAACTGCTGGGACCGGATTTACCCAGGAAGAAGCTGTTCTGTCCCAGCCAACCGTCAGCCCTATGGTTCTGGACACGGTAAGCTGTGAATCTACTGACAATTGCCTGGACTCTGCAGTTACCGCGATTGCCCCGCAGGAGATTTGCGAGGCCATGAAACCTGTCCAAGCCACTTTGTACCAACCTACAACCCCTTTGTCACCTCGGTCACCAGCTCGGATTCTGAACTGAATTGTGAGGAAGACATTGATGGCCAAGAGTACGAGACAATCCCCTGAATGTTTGCGGTATACTCGTTGCCTTTTATCTTATTACTGCAGTGTTTAAAGGAAAATTGACCATAAACTTGCCTGCTCAATGGTGGCAGCGCAGCGCAAGTCAACTATTTCTGCATCCTCAATGAAATATTCTTAGTAACAGTATGATTTACTATGACAGTGTTTTAATTTCGAGTTTATATTCACTTTACTGTATTTATGATGGATGGAGAATTTATCAGTGACCTATCTGGATGTGTTTTAATCTATTCTATGTGCATGTATGTGCAGGACACAGTCATCAGATTTTAATGACTTCTTAGATTATTGTAAACTTCTTTATACCTTTAGCGTTGTATTTTACTTACATGTTACGCTTCGGCGGTGACCCTATATAAGGTGGATTTCCTACACAAACAAGAAACCATTGAATACCAACGTAACGTGAATCATGCGCTGAGTAATGTCAGGGCTTGTTTACCCAGAAACATTCAGGGTCCTGTCAAATTTTCGAAATATTGGATGTTCTTCCTTAGTCAGGAATGGGAACATAAGGACAGCAAACTAGTATGCCTGACAGTTTCATATGACTCGTGTTTAGGCTTGCTGCGTTGAAATAACGATATATGCTCAGGTATGAGTTCCAGTGCCGGGAAACCCTGTCCCCCAGTGAAACAAGGACAGTGCGTTTCCCGCTTGTTTATATTATTACTCCTGAGTCGTCGAGCTGCTATACTTACATTGTAATTTGAAATTCAAAAGTTCTTGCCAATTTATGATTCTAAGACGACTTAGTTATACTGTCGGGAAAAACTCCGTGCAAAAAAAAAAACTCCGTTGCACACACAACGGTGACGTCACAGAGAATTTTAAAAGTTCGGACTAAACCTAAGTTCGGAAAATTTGTGGTGCCGATTGCGTAAGTTATTTGTGAACTATTTTAAGTATCCTATCATATGCAGCACACATTTTTGGTTGTATAACTGTAAAACCTTTCAAAATTTATCACCTGGTCGCTGAGAACACTTCGGAAACTTTAAAAAACAGTTCCGAAGTATTCTAGATGTTGACAATTGTTTCAAAGAAAGAAAATATTGCTAATTAGTAATTAAAATATGCCGCATATGATAGGATATGTGTAAAACGTTTTTCTTTAATATGAAAATAGCAACGCGCGATTTCTGAAATTATGTGCAGTACGAAAGGTGGCGCTTTTGTCACGTCGCACATAAACATTCATATCCGCCGAGAATGAGTCCACTGTAAAACATTTTAAAATGTAAGTATTTATTTATTATTCATGTTAGAATCGAAATAATTTTACTTTACGGTAAATTATCTTTGATTAATGCGTGACATTGTCGGGCAGATGTGATATTTACATGTAATTCACTCCGGCTGCGCCGTCGTGAATTGATACATCGCAATTTACCCTCCAACATCCCGCGTTAATCACGATAATTCATTGAGTAAAATTATTTCTTAATTCAGGCAGACTGCGGTTTCTCACAAATAAAATGGTACGCATAATCATTGCACCCTTGATTGTTCCATTTCATTGAGGTTTCCTCATACAGATAGTAGCGTATGCATTCGTCGTCTTTAAACTCTGGATGGCCCGTTCGCCAATCTTCGAAGGTGAGTGGTTGCCTGTTTTTTGTCCACACCCAGGTTCCTTCGATTCTTTTCCCACCTATCCAAGGACCAGATCGATATCGTCGCATTCGATTGGCGAGGTCTCGTAAGAAGTTGTTTACTTCTTCTGTATCACCAGATGCCAAATTACCACCTAAAATTGAAAACAATTTCAGACAATAAGGGACGATGTCTGAAACTGATCATAGAATGCTAATAGACGATAAACATTCAATGGGTGAACGCATGAATACAAGCAGTTTATTGTTGTCTCTTGTAGACTTTTCATAATAATAATTATCATATGACGTCGCTGTTTTCCAGTGGATAACGTCATGTCATAAAAATCGTATTAACACTTTTGCGGGAATACGTAACGTCATTGACGACGTCCGTCTCAACAATGTAAATTTTCATTGAAAATATGTCCACTTCGAAGGCAATAAAATCCTGTTTTAAAAGTCATATGATAAAACGAATCTTACACTCGTGGTCATTTCATATGAAATTTATTAAACTCGCCAAAGGCTCGTTTAATAAATTTCATATGAAATGACCACTCGTGTAAGATCCTCTATCTATGAAATGGCCGCAATTGTATATGGCATAATGAAACTAGTGTCTGACATTTTTCCTGAGCACTGTCCCAATTCCGTGTTTCATTATGAAAGCTGTAGCATATTCCTTGAAATAAACTCCATCCTTCGGGACAAGTCTTGGTGTCTCTTAATGTCCAAGTCGGTGACGGTCTCGGTACAGGTGTTCGTCTCGTTGTCGTTGTCGGAGGCGGACAGTAACAACCGTTCCTCAAATTATCAATTTTCTTCTGGATCACCTTCAACATGGCATAGACATCCTTGTTGAAGGCACAAATACATTCAGCCCTTAGCTTGGCGATCGCAGATTCCGCATCTCTTAATTTTTGATCCGTTTCTTCGTTCAAACTTTCGATATTATTACACAGGCTGGTGTAAATGTTCGGCCATTGGGCGATAATACTTCCGATAAGAAATGCGTATAAAACAAGCACTCTCAAAACATATTTCATTTTCCCCAATCTTACTGAATAATGTCCTGTAAGCTCTCTAACCGGTTTCCAAGTGATACAACAGATTGCTTTGTATCCAGTAATATTAATATAGCCAGCCAATGGCTTGCTATATTACTATTTCTGAATACAAAGAAATGACACGTGGAGCAAAGAAAGAAAATAAATTAGAATATAATGACGATTTTGGCAGGGTGTCTTACCTTAAAAAGTCGGGACAAAACAAAACAAAACTATTTGTTTACTGTCACTTCCCCGTCGCTTAGGCTTATATGAGTATATAGTTGTGAACCACTGCAGAAGCTGATGGTGAGGTTATGCCTGTAAAACTAGTTTAAGTTCCAAGGCGACACTTATGTGGTGGTTTCTATTGTTTTGTGTCTTGGTGTTGAATTTTTGTACTGTTTGCACATTTCGTGTGTTTTCATAATTCAGTTAAGTTTGGGTAACTGAGTGGCCACGTATTGGAAAATAGCTGCCCATTCGGCTTACTTTATGTTTTCTTTAGTATTAGTACCTGATTGTTAATTTAGTTTTTCCCACCTCGGTTTTTGGAGTGACAATTTCTTTCTGGTTGCACATTTTCCTGATCATAGCCTACTTTTACCTTTACCCCAAAACCAGTGCATTAGAAAGCTACAAGATGGGGGAGACTATAAACCAACTACTTTCAGACATGCGCAGAGTTGAATCTTATTCCATCGTCCCAAACCAAAACAACTTTAAACAAAATAACGAGCATTCAGTAACAAAAAAAAATCCTGACCATGGTATAATTACCTTCGACATGCACTTTCTTTTTCTTTTTTTTTGTGTGTAAATTCATGGCATTGGTAATTAGTACAATTACATAATTAGTACTTTTAAATTAGCAAGAGCGGCATGCGTCATTATTGTACCCTTGTCAAGAATAAAACACTTCAATAGAAAAAAATATGTATTCAAAAAAAAAAAAAACAAAAAAAAAAAAAAAAAACAATGATTAACAATACAACTTGTTCATTTTCTCTCTGTCTGTTTTATGTTAATGGTGAACGAATCATATAATTGGTTGCTAAAAGACACATTATCATTTGAAAATACAATGTAATTACATTTTGAAAACGTAAGGCGTAAGCGCGTGGAAAATTGCTGTGTGTCCGCAAACCCGACTTGTCATGCATTTTGATGATGCGACAATAATTTTAACAACAATTTATTTGTTTATTAAAGGCCAAATTACATGTATATACGTACATACACATAGAAACATAGACAAAAATTATAAATTATTGGAACCGTTCAATTATGGAATTATGAGAGACTATAGTTAAGAAACTTTAAGGCTAAAATCTTCAAAATTGCACATACACATAAATAAACTATACATTATATACACGCCTGTAAAAGTGTGATAAAATACTTAAAAATGACTTTAGAAGTTCTCGGCAGGCTTTGGCAATTTACCTTAACAGTACTAGATAATTGTAAAGATATAAAATTATTATACACAAAGTACAAACAAACCACGCTTCGCTCACGCACTCTGGTCGAAATCCCCTGAGAAACAATTAAAACACAGAACAGAAAACATGCGCCGAGAAAACGTAGAAAAACAATTGAGGGATATATTTCATTGCTAAAAGTATAATTTTTTCTACCCAAATAATTAATAGATATGTAGCAGAACCATCACTGTGCAAAGATTCCATAAAATTTTCGCGTTGCCTGGAAGCGCTTCTCGCAGACTTGCAGAAATGATGGAACACCCCTAAAATTAAAGTTATCACTGCTCCATACTCTATCCAAATCTTTCATTCACCCTCTCTTACTGGTTCATCCAAATGCAAAACTGTTTTGATAATCGAAATGGCGACACTTTTATGTCTAAAACGCACTTTGGGGAAATTTCAGAAATCTGTGATTTTTGGTAAAAAACACATTTTTTTAACCAAAAATATCTTTTTCGTTTAAAATGTTTTCCTTTGCACTGTGAGTATGTAACTGAAATCCGTTTTTGAATGCGCGCTCTGGTTTTCTTAAAACAGCGTTTTTTAAAAATGTGTTGTCAAATTTTTAATCACGTAATGCAAATCCCCATTAAGGTAATGTTCAGTTCTTTAGCAAATGTTTTGAAACGCTGTAAAATCTAAACTAATGCCCGTAGCTCAAATCGGTTTTCTGTACCAAACTCGCAGCTTAAAGGGCAACGTTTTAAGCGAAAAAAATATTTTTGGTAAAAAATCGTGTTTTTAACCAAAAATCACAGATTTCTGAAACTTTCCCAATATGCATTTTAGACACAAAAGTACCGGCATTTCGATTATCAAAACAGTTTCGCAGTTGAATGAACCAGTAAGAGGGGAGGAATGGCAGAATTGGGTAGGGTAGGCAACAGTTGGAACTTCAATTTCAGGGCTGTTCCAACGTTTCTGCAAGTCTGCGAGAAGCGCTTCCAGGCAACGCGAAAATTTTATGGAATCTTTGCACAGTGATGGTTCTGCTACATATCTATTAATTATTTGGGTAGAAAAAATTATACCTTTAGCAATGAAATCGAAACAAAAACCATATCCCTCAATTGTTTTTCTAAGTATATATAACGATAAATAGCGCCCAAAGGATAAAAACTAAGTCTTGAATCATAATGGATATGATAATGTACATTTTGATTTCAATCGTATTATATTACCAAACATGATCGTCGACGGTGACGTAAAACCATGGCGTTGACCAGTCATTAACAACGGGTTCCTGACAGCGCCTCGGGAAATATACTGTTTGTATTTGCAAATAAGAAGTCATGCTATACACGTAAGTGCATTAGAATATTTTTGTTTCTTACTTTTGTATGTTTGATATTGCTTCATATCTGAGTTTTATATCGATTGTTGTGCAGTTCTTAGACGAAATAAACTTAAGATTTTATAAAATATTATTAGCTGGGGCATCCCGCATGAATTTCCCAGATCCCATTGGCCAACTGCGACAGGTCAGTGCGTGAAGCGCAACCTATCAGCGACAATGCTTTCACATCTGCTAGAATCCCCTAGCTTTTATCCTTACACTGACAGCGCAACTGCACATAATACTCGTGAGAGGGTGTTGCAGTATGAAAACATAGATAGATAGCAATCGATCCCGCTATGTTGTTGTTGTTGTTTCTTAGAGTTCCCCCGCTTGTTTATTCGGGGCACACGTCTTTTGACGTTACTTGGGCAAGTTAAGAGCTCAATTTAATTATTTCGGTGTTTCAATGTACGCGACTGGTGACTTGTTATTTACAGCGCTATATACACAGTACTGTCTCTTGACAAATTATCCAATGTTCTTCAGAGCAGCGAACCGTCGATTGTGAATATTAAACACAAACTCCCTTGTACAGATTTCTTGCGACCCCAACTGAATTTCATCGATGTCCTTCAGGCTGGGAAGTGCAGATGCATCTAGGGTGAGTTGTGTCAAGAATTCTGGGTCTTGTAGTTGATGTTTCTCTAAATCTCCTAGTCCATCGATTGCTAGTAACTTTCTGATATAAGGCTCTCTGATAGAGTCATATATGGGACACTTTCCTATGAAATGTTCTCTAGTTTCAGGTTCTTTAGAGCACGGTTTACAAGTAGGATTCACAGAATACTGATTAAAAGCAGCCCTGTTTGCTTGCAATATATATGTGCCAGTTAGCAGTTTACACTTTAATTGTGCCCTTTTACTGTCATGTATGTTATTTCTAACTGTCGACCAAATATGATGGCAACTGCCAACTTTAAGAACATTTGGATTGGCATGTTTGGTTGAAGATTTGCTGGCAATATCTGCTTGCCACAAAGATTCTACCTTCCCATGGATTTTGTGGTTTAGCATACCTTTCCATTCCTCCTTAGTTGGGGGTTATTTAAAAGAGAGAAAATTGAGGGTAGTTCATACAAATTTAAAATATCTCTTAAATAATTAAAGAGGCTTTTTTGTTGTGGATCTATCATAACCAATTGCCTATGTGCAATTTCATACTCAATTGAGTTGTCATTTCTAATCATATTAACATACATGTTTAAGAGGTTTTTATGAAGAACCACTTCTATAGGAAGAATGCCAAGGAGTGCTAAGCAGGCAGAATTTGATGTATTATCTGGTAAACCTTGAATCTGCTTTAGGCATTGCCTTTGAAACTTTTCTAGGTTATCAAAGTCTTTCTTCTTAAGTAACTGAACATCCAAACCATAGAGAAGTCTAGGGATTATGAAAATTGACCAGACATGACCATTCTGGGCAGCCCTCAGACCATTACCCCCATGGAATCCCGCCCCCATTAAGGAGTAAGCTGTTTTCCTACCCAGGGTAATTTTCCCATCAATGTCCGGTTTACCCGACGTATTTCTTTGAATCCCCAAATGGACTGCTTGGTCAGTAATATCAACCCTCTCCCCATTTAGGAAAATATTCAATTCAGAATCATCCTTTCTACCGGGTTTATAGAGAAGGGTGTGACTTTTTGCGGGATGTATACAGTATCCTCTCTTCCGGCTCCATTTTCTGCATCCCAAACCATCACTTGCATGTTTGATTTCTCTTTTGCCAATAAAGCTAGATCATCGGCTACTGTTATGTGGGGAATGCTAATGGATCCGATCTTCATACCAGAATGATTTTTCTCTAGATGGAGGAGCAGTGGATTATTATATCTCTTGCAGTGGCCAGTTGATAGGACTCCACCCTGACGGACACCCTGATAGATATTTATAGGGTGAGAGAGACTTCCTGCCCATTTAATCCTATGGCTATGGCGGAATCATTGGCCAAGAAGTTGTTTTTGGATCGAGATTACCCGGATCGTTTTTTTAGTTACTGTGTTTAGTAGGACTAATAGTTGTTGGTAATTTCAATGCCATTCGGGCATTCTACATTTCCGGAACATTTCCGGAATAAACAAATTACACGTGATGGACAAATGACACAGTCTTGAATCCTGGCTCTAGCATGTCTAGTGTGAACAAAAGTGTGCGCATATAGGGGTATTGGTTAGTGCTTCTGGTTCTAATTATGAGTCGAAACAGACCTTATGCCAGCCCAAAATTCGGCATAGACAGTCAACGAGAGAAGAAGGAAAAATTGCGGCAGAGAAAAATAAAAATAATATCAGCTATAATCGTCGACAGTTTTCGTTGATCTTCAGTTCAGAGGGAAAAATCAAGAAATATATACCTTGAATTTACAAATTATTCCCCAATTTAGTGTTGATTGAGTGCTTTTGATAAACAAAATCAGATTCCAACATGGAAAAAAAAGGCGCCAGCAAAGTGAAACATGGGAATACGCCTATGGTCTTGATCTAAAACTATATTATTGTAGTGCTAGCAACAAATTGAAATTA
Source organism: Rugalucina vietnamica (assembly GCA_964017185.1). Classification (NCBI taxonomy): domain Eukaryota; kingdom Metazoa; phylum Mollusca; class Bivalvia; order Lucinida; family Lucinidae; genus Rugalucina; species Rugalucina vietnamica. The sequence continues at coordinate 43,162,345 of OZ024871.1, read as the reverse complement.
TGTCATTATTTCTATAACTTGGTCATAAAATAGTGTGTCAAGATGCCGAGGGAGGATCATAGTTACAGCAGTCAGTCCCAGCGTAGAACTAGACAATTTTCTTCAGTCCCTACCGTCAGTTCAGAGGAAGAAATTGACTCGTATGTTTGTGGTGGTTGTAAAAAAGCAGTATACACAAAAGACTCGCCTGTAGAATGTGACTTCTGTGAAAACGTATTTTGTTTTAAGTGCTCGGAGGTAAGCACAAAGACCCAATACAAAAAACTAAGTACAGCATCCAAGGAGGAAGAGGGAACCATGTGGTTCTGTATTCATTGTCGGACATCAGTCCCAGGTGTTAAGAAGATGGTCATAAGGGTCACTAAAATTGAAGAAACTCAGGTCAATGTTTTAGAAAGACTTGATAAATTAGAAGAACAGAACGATGGGTTGGATGAAAAAATAAAAGGGGCCATCTTTGAACAGAAAGAAATAGACAATAGAAAACTAAATGTAATGTGTTTTGGGTTAACTGAGAGTACAGAGGAAACAGCAGAATTAAGGAGTAATGATGAGGTGAGCAAATTGAAGCACATTATTACCAATGTCCTTGAAATTCCAGAGGAAGATTTCCCATTTGATGAAGCTCCGATACGTATAGGAAAATTCCAAGAAAATAAAGTTAGGCCTTTGAGACTCAAAGCCAGAAACTTTGAACTTAAGAAAAAACTGCTTCAGGCTTCAAGGACTAAATTGAAGGAACATACTGCTTCAGAATACAAAGATCTGTTTTTCAAGGCTGATTTAACAAAAAATCAAAGGGCTGAGGCTTTTGCTAGGAGGGAAAGTAGGAGAAATGCAAATGGTCAAGGCGCGAAAAAGAAAGATGGGTCGGCATCAAATGTAACCGAAGGAGGTGGAGGGGAGCCTTTTCAGGCCCTCCAAGAAAAGTAACTCTGAATTAGAAGTATCTGAAAATGTAAATACGTTAAATTGTTCAAGTTGTTCAAGTTTACCATTTAATTGTTCGAGTTTATCTAGCACAGACAATATTCCTATAACAAATAGCCCGGTGAATTTCAAGCAGGACAGTTTTGATTCATCATCACCGTTAGTGTATAAGAAAGGGAAATACGTACTAAGTAACGAGATAACATTTAGGGATAGTGACATTATAAACAATGGCAGTGATAGCGAATTACACTATGATACAGACCTTGAGCTAAGTTGTTCTACAAAAAGTGATGTTACATATTTATATGAAAACTCTTCCATTTGTGACAATTCTGTGGGTAATAGTACAGAGAGGGTATCCGTCCAAAGTGACAATACTTACATTTATAATATCAGTTCAAATGATTTAAATATTAGTCCAGAGAATCTTATTTCAAGTACAGAGAACACTTTTGATACTGATAGTTCAGAGGCTCCGCCCAACAGTGATGTCACAATTACAGACAGTTCATTTTTATCAAATGAAGGAAGCCAGCATTCGAATAGCACATATATATATGGATCGTCACATGAGAACTCCAGGTCTTTAGACAGTTTTAAAGAAGTATATTTTAACCAGAATGTAAATGATGATGGAAAGATTAGTATCTATTATACAAACTGTGATAGTGTATTAAATAAGAGAGAGGAATTGTCACTTGAAATAGATCATTTCAACCCAGACATAGTTGTACTTACAGAGGTATTTCCCAAAGGTATTGTTTCAACAGACATTTTGATGCAAGAATTGAAAATTGATGGCTATAATTTGTTATTGGGAAAAGTGACTGAAAAATCTAGAGGTGTTTGTATATATGTTAAATCTGGTTTATCTTTCTATGAATTTAAGAACTTGACTGAATATCCATATAATGAATCATGCTGGTGTGTTCTGAGGCTAGAATCACATAAAGAAATGCTAATAGGGGGAATATACAGAAGTCCAAACAGTAACCAGGAAAATTCCAGACATTTGAATGAACTTATAAATATGGCAGTTAGTTTAAAATTCAACTATACAGTGCTAGTTGGAGATTTCAACTACCCAGACATTTCATGGTCAGATTTTACGACACCACATAGTCATACTCACCCAGAATTCTGTTTTATAGAATGCCTCAGAGACAATTACTTGAGTCAACTTATAAGTGAGCCAACAAGGTATAGAGAGGGCCAGAGAGCAAATATATTAGATCTATTTATAATTGACAAAAGTGAAATAGTATCTAAAGTTACTTACAGTTCAAGTCTTGGAGCTAGTGATCACAATTGTTTTTTAGTTGAACTCAACTGTAGTTTACTTGAAGTGGATTCAGAAACAATCAAAAGAAATTTTTATAGAGGCAATTATGACTCCATGCGAGAAGACTTACAAAATGTGGATTGGGGTTGTATTGACAGTATGAATGTAGAAGATAGTTGGAACTTTTTCATTAACAAAATAAACAATGGTATTGAAAAACATGTCCCGTTAAAGAGACTTAATCATAATAAGAAGAAACAAAGATGGATAAACTCTGAATGTTTATCAAGTATAAAATCGAAACATAAAGCATGGAATAGATATATACATACAAAGGAAAGAAAGGACTATTTGCATTATTGTAAGGTGAGGAACCAGTGTACAAAGATAACTAAAACGGCGAAAAAGAGATTTGAGCAGAGTATCATAAGAAATGTTAAAACTGAACCGAAAGGCTTCTGGGGTTATGTAAGGGACAAAACAAAGTCAAAAACTATGGTGGCAGATTTAAAAGACTTGAATGGAAATTTAGTATGTGATGATTATGGGAAGGCAGATTTACTTAACACATTCTTTGCCTCAGTCTTTGTCAATGAACCACCCGGAGAGTTGCCGTTATTTGATATAAGGTACCATGGAGTTCCTGTTACTAGTCTGAAAACGGATATGGAAGCCTTGACTATTCAGTTGAAAAACCTTAACCCAAGTAAATCTATGGGGCCCGATGGTTGTCATCCGCGGGTCCTGAGGGAAACTTATGATATAATAAACAGACCACTTCAGACAATATTTGATAAAACTTTCACAGAAGGCAAAGTCCCAAATATTTGGAAGGATGCAAATGTAACTGCGTTATTTAAGAACAAAGGAGATAAAAGTGAAACTACAAATTATAGGCCGGTGAGTCTGACGTGTTTACCCAGTAGGATTTGCGAGAGAACAGTTAGAGATAAAATAATGAACCATATGACTGTCAATAACCTATTTACAGACTGCCAATTTGGCTTTAGGCACAAAAGGAGTTGTATTTTACAATTATTAGATGTATTAGACGATTGGACAAAGTATTATGATGATAACAAGCAAATTGATGCGGTTTATTTAGACATTAAAAAGGCTTTTGACAGTATACCTCATAGGAGGTTACTGTCTAAATTGGAGAATTATGGAATTGGTGGAAATATTCTGAAATGGATAGAGGACTTTTTAAAAGAAAGAAGACAGCGGGTTGTTTTGAACGGGAAATACTCAAACTGGGAGAAAGTTACATCAGGCGTTCCCCAAGGCTCAGTCTTAGGACCTGTACTCTTTATTATTTATGTTAATGATATTCCTGACAGTTTAGAAAGCTTCTCCAAGATATTCGCTGATGATACGAAAGTGTACACAGCGGTTAAAGACAGGAAAGATCAAATTAAATTACAAGAGGACTTATTGAAACTGTGCAAATGGAGTAAATTATGGCTGCTAGATTTCTCGGTTCAAAAATGTAAAGTCATTCAATATGGAAATGTACAAAATCACTTCGAGTACAAACTTATAGATTCAGCGGGTAATCTACAACCGTTGCCAACGGACTCCACAGAGAAAGACTTAGGAATATGGTTTCAAGACAATTTAAAGTTTGATAAGCATATAAACTATATTGTGAACAGGTCAAATAAATTACTGGGTTTGATTAAGAGAACATTTAAAGCACTTGATAAGGATTCATTCTTAATTTTGTATAAGAGTCTTGTACGTTCAATATTGGATTATGGAGGAAGTGTTTACTATCCATCAACGAAAAAGAACATTCAGTTAATTGAGAACATACAACGACGAGCTACAAGAATTGTACCAGAATTAAGAGGACTTACATACAGTGAAAGACTCAAAAGCTTAAAACTACCAACGCTACTATATAGAAGAAAGCGGTATGACTTAATACAGTTATATAAGATAGTTCACGGATATGAGGATATAAAACCAGAGAAATTCTTTGAATTTAATGAAAATTGCACGAGAGGCCACCTGTTCAAAATACAGAAAAAAGGATGTAAAAAGAATCTGCGTTTGAATTCTTTCCCGATGCGTTGCATAAATCAGTGGAACTCTCTAAGTGAAGACATAGTATCCAGTGACACGGTGCTGAAATTTAAGACCAGACTCGACAGAATTCTCCTGCCAGACAGATATGATCTGGCAGATATATACTAATTGGACTATCACTTAAACCGGAACCGGATAACGCGAAAAAGTACAGAGCAAAGTAAAGAGAGAGTATACAAGCTCCAACGAGCTTTCGCGACTCTTCAAGAATCAAGAATCAAGAATCAAGAATCAAGAAACAGTGAAATACATTGGCAGATTTATTTTTTTTAACATCTTATACCTTTTGTTTTTCTTTTTAGCTCACCTGAGCCGAAGGCTCACAAGGTGAGCTTATAGGATGGCCATGATCCGGCGTCCGTCCGTCCGTCGTCCGTCGTCCACAATTTCAAAGATCTTCTTCTCTGAAACCGCTTGGCCGATCTAGTTGAAATTTTATGTGGAGCCTCCTTGGGTAGTGGCATTTCAAGTTTGATCGTGAAATCCAGGTCACATGACCAAGATGGCCGCCACGCCCATATACGGTAAAAACCACTCAAAAATCTTCTTCTCCAGAACCGGTGGGCCGATTTCCACGAAACTTGGTATGTAGTATCAAGGACCTCAGCCCATCATAGTTTGATAAAATGATGACCCTTGGATGACCTTGACCTATTTTACGGCAAGGTCAAATTTGGAAACATAGGCTTTTACATAGGAAAAAGTGAAAACTATATATATGGATTTTTTGAAAACTATTGCAGCCTGAGGCCTGAAAAGTGGTAGATGCAAACAACTAATGAAGTAGATGAAGGTATGTGATTAATATAGGTCAAGGTCATCTCTTGACCTTGGCCAGTCTGTTGTCCATACACAGTTTTCAAAGATCTTCTCTGAAACTGCGCGGCCAATCAAAATGAAATTTTATGTGAAGCATCCATGGGTAGGGGAGACAAAAGTTTGATTGCGAAATCCAGGTCACATGACCAAGATGGCCGCCACGCACATATATGGTAAAAACCACTCAAAAATCTTCTTCTCCAGAACCGGTGGGCCAATTTTCATGAAACTTGGTATGTAGCATTTGGGACTCCAGCTCATCATAGTTAGTTGAAATGATGACCCTATGATGACCTTGACCTATTTTATGGCAAGGTCAATTTTGGAAACATAGGCTTTCACATGGGAAAAGGCGAAAACAAACTGTTGCAGCCTGAGATCTGAAAGTTGCTAGATGCAGACAACTAATGGAGTCAATGAAGGTAATTAAGTAATTAATGAAGGCCAAGGTCATGTCTTGACTTTGGCCCAAGGTCATTTAAATATCAAAATTAAAATTATGGTTTTCTCAGAAATCACTGGGTTTGGAACCTATTGCAGCCTGAGACCTGAAACTTTGCAGATGCAGACAACTTATGAAGTCAATAAAGGTGTGTGAGTATTCAAGGTCAAGGTCATTTCATTATGACTTAATACTCCAAGATCAGGCTTCAGGTGAGCGTTCTCAGGACCAATGGTCCTCTGGTTTAATATATTTCTTACTTTTATTTTTTCAGCGTTAAGCTTGTATCTCACTAGCATGGGAATTCCTGAGCTGCCTATAAAGGTCTGCAGTGCTCCAGCTAGGATTTGAAAAGGGCAGGACGCACTTATGCTAAAAAGGGCACTTTCAGTGCGCAGAAATAAGCAAAAAAGGGCACTTTTAAGACCATGGCACTTCTTTGAAATAGCTAAAATTCCTAAAAGCTGATTATCACTAAAACCATGTTTATAAGTTATTCTATAAATAACTAATTCTTTTACTAGGAAAATACTTTTTTTATTTTCTTTCTTTGTGTGTGCTGCAGGGTGTTCCTTTTCTTGACTATTGGACATTTGAAGGGAACATTACTAAAAACCCTATGGTCGTTTGAGACTGTCTAATGGTAATCCTGACCTTTCAAGAATGCAGACAAAATTTAGTTTTTCATCGTTTCTTTTCATAATTGAGTTCTCCAGTACCTTAATTAATTTTTTTAGACCATTGGGTATTTACCCACCCCTTTTTCATTTAATTGGGTATTTGAAATTTTAATTGGGTATGTTCAATATTTTTACCCACTCTGTTTTCAATCAATTGGGTAAAATGGAAAAACAATTGGGTAATTTGTCACGAAAAAATATTAATTGGGTATTATGTGTTTAATTATTATTATTTTTTTTTTCATTTATTAAAGCTTATTTTTTTAGATATTACCGTTTCACTGTACCTTGTACTGAACTGAAGGGACAAAATGAAGCCAAATGTAAGAAAGACTATAAAATTTCTACCATAAAACAAAGATACCACTCAATGGATTTTAGCTGATTTGAATGTACAGCAGACATGGGTCAATATTGTTTTGTAGGCTTTCTTAATGATTTGAGACCAGCCAAGGAACTTTGAAAAGCTAAAAAAAATTCTCATTCGCGAACTGAGTCTACTTTCATTTTCAATATAATCATGTTACCCCCATCAAAAGTAATTTCAAACCCGATTTCAAACGTAAATTCCCGACCTGACACTTGTCAAAACGTTCTTTCACAATTCCATTGAAGAAAGGTTGCGTATACAGAGATCAAATCGGCATAGACTACCGTTTTTTATCGTCATTTATTTGCTTTGCGGCATATGGAAGACATGTTTTTCATTTTTGAGAAAATCCCCCGATAGTGGATCTCGTCGTTATCGGATATTGCAAATAATCGCTTTAGGGCGCGCGGGAAACCAGGGACGAACCGAGTTATTCCGAATGAAATTGTTACAACTACTTGCCAAAAAGAAACGGCTCGAAATTTTGATAAAAACCGGTACGCACTTGATTTTCCCGGAATTGCATATCGGCGATTTCTTTTGCGTTTTCTTATGCTACCGGATCGTTATGAATTGCGTATTTTGATAATTTAATTGCTTAATTACGCAAATACGCATGCTAATTAAGGTACTGGTTCTCTAGTTAAAACCTGATATCTTTAATTCACACTTCATTGGAAGTGGTGTCACCTGGGGCAATATAAATAATCAAAGATGTGTCAAAATTATTTTGAGTAAGTAAGTAAGTAAGTAAGTAAATCTTTTTTTACAGTGACATATGCATGCGTAAATGGTACATGTAATTATAATACAAAATTTGCACCCGGCCCAATGGGCCCAAATGTCACTTTATCAACATACTGTACAAAATTAAATACGAAGTGTTATCAGAATCCTTTCAAACCAATATATAGTCATGATATGATATTATATGTTATAAAGTGTTCTTCGTCTTTTTAAGAACGCATTTACCAGATATTTTGCTGTTTGACGTAATTATTGACAACAAAGGATTAAGGAAGTCAACCATGCAGTAATCACACTGCAACTAGAGCTGCAGTCTTGGTTACTCCAGCCTCAAACTTAAAACATCTGTAACTTTCTTATTTTTTGTCTGATTTTCATGATCTTTTTACCAAAATAAAGGGCAGGGTGCAAACTGCATGAAAAAGGGCACAGCAGGGCGCTGGAAAAGGGCAACAGGGCGATGCGCCCTGCTTAATTATTCTAGCTGAAGCACTGGTCTGGTGAGACCTATTCTTGAATATGGTAGCTCAGTTTGGGACCCTCATTATGAAGGTCTGATGGATGATTTGGAGAAAATGCAAAAGCGTGCGGCTAGGTTTGTAACTAGGAACTATACATATGAAAAAGGTAGTATGACTGACATCCTTAAAAAACTAAAATGGGAATCCCTGCAGAAAAGAAGGAAGGATAATAGAATTATATTGCTTTACAAAGGTCTAAAAGGGAGAGCAAAAATACCCAGGGATGACCTTAATTATCCCCAAAAACAGGCGTTGTAGGAATCAACATTCCTTGGCATTTCAGATACCTTCAGCAAGTACAAATGCCTATTTACACAGTTTTTTCCCACAGACTATTAGAGATTGGAATGAACTCCCTGATTCTCTGATCTCCTCTGCTGAATTGTCAGATGATTGTGTGTCTAAATTTACTTCTCTTGTGAGAGCTCGGGACTAATCCCCTCCGGTCAAGCCCCATCCCCCCTGGTGTGGTATTGTTAGTTTGACATTTCACCAGTAAACTATTCTGATTCTGATTCCTCACAACTGTTTTGCATTTAGATCTCGAAACTGTCGTACATCATACATAGGAATTCCACAAGGGCCTGTATCATAATTTTTAAGGTTTTAGATGGATAGGTATGTATATATCTTGTATATATACCTATTCCCCTAAAACCTTAAAAAATTAAGATTCAGGCCCCTGTGAGGAATTCAATGTCGTGCATGAACTAGTAGTTCCACCAGTCCCAGTAGCGTAATGGTTAGAGCGTTCGCTTCGGAAGCGGGAGGCGCGAGTTCTAATCCGGGCCGCGTCATACCAAAGACGTTAAAAATGGTACCAGTGGCTACCTTTCTTGGCGCTCAGCATTAATAAGGCAAGCGCTGGCTTCTCTTCTCTCAAAAAGATAACTTCATTGATGGGAGCTCCATGTAATACTCTGTTTATGAGGTGTTTGGAGTACTTGGCAGATTCAGATTAGTCAACCAGTCGTGAGAGAAATTTTAACTTAAAAACATGTTTGAAAGTTTTATGCATTGTTTAAGACAGATATAAGATTATAGGTCAAAATATTTAGGCCAAATAGATTAGTCAGTTGTTTCTCAGGCCACATTTTGAAGAAGAAAAAAAAGATGACAGAGGCAATCTGGCAATCAGAACTGCATCGTCCAATCTGAGCTCAGAGTCAGATGCGCATACAGGCTCATCAAGGCGTAGGATTAGGTATCAAATTTGTGCATTTTATTAGGTTAAGTGCAGAAGAACTACATGTGTAGTTAAACCAATTGAAATAGATTATTTTCGTGAGTTCAAGACTTAATTTCAACAGATATAAAACAAAACTAAGTTAAACATTTTTCCTATACACAGGCTTCAGTAATGCGTTTCTTCAACATTATTAAGGACTGATTGTAACCGTTAGATTTGATACATTTGAATTTGTTTATTTGGATTGTCATGGTATCCTATAACGTCCAGGGTCAAGGCATGCGCAGACAGTCACATTGACATGTGAATCACTTGCATGAAGTAGTCCCATGGCGGCCGGTGACAATGGTACATCTGAGGCCTGATTTCATTATGGCAAAGAGTTCTGTATGATGAGGGAGGCAGGTTTTTTTCTTTCTACAAAATCAATGAGGCCACATTTTTTTAAATTTTATTTTGACAGCGGTCAATTACCGAGTTCTCGCTAACTCCAATATTGGAGTTTTAAACTCCTACTTTTTGAATCTGACTCCAATTTTTAGAAAGCCTCAATAGTAAAATATAGGCAGAATCCAACAGTTTTGGAAAAAAAAAACTGTTTTACTCCAATTTTCAAAATCCTAGTGAGAAGTCTCAATAAGTATACACTACTTCAAATTACATTTACCACATTTGTATCACATATGGAGGAATTCATGTTAAAAAAAATATGTTCATGGTTTATTTTGAACAGCTTTTGTAAATATGATGATCTGGATAATCTGGCTAAAGAAGCTGAAGTTAAAATCAGATGAACATGTAAAATCATATTCAGATTTCAAGTTTGACATCTGCAAAAACAGATGAGGCTACTTTTTATTTGAGTCAGAAAAAAGACAGATGAGAGACAGTTAAAACAAAAACACATGAGAAACAATGTATTATTATTTCTTTTCTTTTTTTTTCTTTTTTTTTTTTTATTTTTGCTTTAAGTATAAGTTAAAATCGGGTTAAACCCCCCCAATTATCTCTGGTTCTACAGACTGGGATGTTGCAGCTTACTGACTGCTACCTTGAAAGAATCGACACTTTGCATTCTATGGATTGGAGTCTTGGATTGAATTGGAGTGGGACCTATGAGGGAAAATTTGGAATAGACCAAAAAACTCAAATTCAGAGTGCCAGTTTATAATTTACAAAATACAAAGAGTTTCAAATATGCATGTATATTTCATAGCATATTATCTCCTGTTGAAACAGATAGATTGATCTTTGTATTGGATATACTCAAATGTACACAGTAATTATGTAAAAATATTAGAGCCTGTGCGTGAGAAAACTAACAATTTGCATAGCCGAAAACAAAGGTGCAGATCAGCTGTGCAGTAACTGCACAGCTGATCAGCGCCTTTGTTTTCGCTACAAAGATCTTCTTCTTCTTAAATCCATAATTTCAAGCTTCTAGCCTGCTTGTGTGACTGTATAGACCGGTTTGTGTCAGACCTGTTCGGAACCCAAATTGTTGGTTTTCTCACGCACAGGCTCAAATTTATGTAAATTGCAGAGATCTAGATCAAGATAATCAGGGGTGCCGTGATGGAAAACAGCTACACAGATATGCAGCTATTATACAGTAGTCCTAGAGAAGAGGGGAGCAATGGTTATCTTAGCGATGATGACAATGATAGTGATGGTCTGGACCAAAATGAGATAGAAATCGCTCTGTATTCTCAGATACATTTTGAGACCAATGAAACTGCTGAGGCACCAGATAATCTTCAAAATACTGTTGAGGCACCAGAGGGGTTTGGTGATGATAATGTTGTGGCTGAGAAATTTATGATAGATGTAAAAGGGAATGATAAAGTAGGATTTCAAACAGGTCTGAGAACAGCTGATTATGTTACTAATGATATAATTGAAGCAGAATATGGGACAAGTTTGCAACTTACTGATGGCAAAGAAGAGCAAAGGTTTGAAAAGAAAACCTTTTTATTACATTCACAGCCTGCAGCTTTGGATGAAAAGACTATAGAAAAAGAAGTGAAACTGAGAAATAAAAGGAAAAGCACAAAGTTAAATAAAAGCAAAAACTTGGCTGAACAATTGATACTGCAGGCAGGGACTTCCTCAGGCAGTGAAGACTTAGACTCTGAACATTCTGCTGATTCCACTAACACGGATAGTGATAGTGATGATGATTTGATTGACCTTGACATTGAAGACAATGAGGATGACTCGGGGCTGTTTGTGAATGTGAGCAGGAATCAAAGACCTCTGCTAGAGTCATACAGTAAGTAAATTATCAAATCATGAAGGTTTAAAAAAGTCAGCTTGTTTTTGGAAGAAGCTAGGTATTACATATATTAATATGGTAAATGAGTTAAATAAAATTTTATCTACATGCACATGTATGTATACTAAAGGATTTGATATTTCAATCGCTTCTTTGGCTAAGCAATGTTTCTTAGAATGTAAAAGTACATGTATGAGAATGACTCAGTTATATTCATGTGTAACCTTGGTTTTGTTTGTCTCAGATGTGAATGACTGGACTATAGATGAGAATGACATCCCAGACTACACATCCAAACTCAACAAGTCTCGATACTACAAGCCAATCAATGTAAACTGTCATAACTGTGATAAAATAGGTCATTTGTCCAAGAACTGTCCACAACCAAAGGTATACAACTCAGTTTTCGTCAGTTGAGCCACATCATGAGAAAAACAACATTTTGCATAAATGCGAAAACAAAGGCGCAGACCAGCTTCGCAGTAAGTTCGAAGCTGATCAAGCACCTTTGTTTTCACTACACAGATAGTACAATTCTTCTACCAATATTCAAAATTTCAAGCCTCCAGCCATCTTCTGTGCTTGTACATCTCCGTTTGTGTAGGACCTTTTCGGAAACCATGTTGGTTTTCTCATGGGGCGGGTCAGTTCTTTATTTCCAGTAAATGATCCTTCTGCAACATGTTTACTGCAAGATCATTGCATATAACTTAGAAAAATTGCATATACGTAGTAAATCTCAATAAAATAGCGTGATTCAAACTTTTGGTAACTTCTTTATGGACTTAGTCACGCCTGTATGAATATCTTCCACTACTGTGGAATTGACTGTATTCATTTTCAGAAAGCGCAGACCTGTGGGTTCTGTTCTGAGAGTGGACATCACATGAAGATTTGTCCTGATGCCTTCTGTTACAACTGTGAAGAACCGGGTCATATCGCCAAGGAATGTGGTCACCCAAAGAAAAAGTGGTTCACGCAGTGTGCAAGGTGTTCTATGCAAGGACATAGAAAAAGTGTGAGTAAGACTGGAATGTTTATATAGATCCCCATTAATGATTTTGTATTTCATTGAGCTTTTTCTTCAGTTTCTTTCACATTTTGATGATAAATAATTATGAACCAGCTACATGGTATTAAAGTACATGTAGCTGGTATTATCGTCATTTATGAAAGAAGCAAACATGTTTGCTCAGAAAACCTTGGTTGCTTTTGTAATATTTGAGTTTTATGCTTCTGCCTTATGAAATGTCAGTAGCAGCCTATTTTAGTTCAGTTTAATTTTTGAAATCATCACACTATAAAAGATTGTCTCGAAAATAATAGGTTTGAGTTGTCTATTTATGCAAACTAGATACAGGCTTGAGATTTTTTAATTAGAACATAAAGAAAAAGAAAATTAATTGCCACTGGCCATACCAACAATCTGCATATGCAAAAACAAAGGCGGAGACCAGCTTTGTGGTAACAGCGAAGCTGATCAGTGTCTTTGTTTTCGCTACTCAGATACTACAATTACTCTTCTTCTTAAATCCAAATTTTTAAGCTTCTATCCTTTTTCTGTGTCAGCACAGTGCAGGCAGATTTGTGTCAGACCTGGTCGCAAATCCAGATTGTTGATTTTCTCGTGCGTTGGCTCAAATTATTTGCTACTGGCGATACCAAATAATGAGAGTTGAAGCACTGTTCTTGGTTGTGTGCATACTGTTCTTCAGTTTTATACAGTTTATTCACTAATTTGATTTCAGAAATGTCCAGATCAGTGGAGACAGTATCATAAAACAGTAAGTCTGTTTATTTTTGAACTTGTATTGGCTCATTGACATACAGCTAGAGGCCGGAAGTTTGATACCTTCCCTAGCCATGTTGTGTGCTTTAGCAAAACCCGCTTACCTCGAGTAGTACCATGCGCGGATCCAGAAATTTTCATGAGAGGGGGTCCAATGAAAATGTTAATTTTTGGTCACAGACGAGGGGGGGGGGGAGGAGTCCAACCCCCCAAAAATCCCGAAATTACCTTTTTTTTTAGGTAAAATTTTCAAATTCCAGGGGGGGTCCGGACCCCCGGTCCCCCCCCCCCCCCCCCCTCTGGATCCGCGCATGAGTACTGATGAAGGACCCCGAAACCAATGGCTCCATTTCAGTGTGACTGAATTATTGTTATTGATATGTAAAGTACTCCGACATACAATGATGCAATTGTGTCAGTATAATTTTAAGGTGAGAAAGAAAATGGCTTCTATAGAGAAATGTCTCTAAACATATAATTGAGCCTTTGCATGGGAAAGTAGAGGAATTGTACTATCTGTGTAGCGAAAAGAAAGACTTGTAGCGAAAACAAAGACGCTGGTCATCTTCGCAGTTACTGAGGCACATATACAGATGAAACAACATGATGTTTAATTCAAGAGCAAACTTATCAAAGCAAAAACTGAACAAAAAGTAAACTGTTCAAAATTACCTGATTTAGATATTGTTCATAACATTTCATTTCTTAATTAGACATAAATTTCAACAAAACATAGATCTTTTATGCTTGATATATTTTAGGTAGATGGTAAGAAGTTGATAAGAGACAAGAAGAAAGTCAAACAAAGGAATGCATTCTGTTACAACTGTGCAGGAGATGATCACCTTGGACATGTAAGAACAAACAATGTTCTATGAGACAGTAAGACGTCACGTAATAAACAATTTTGTCTCTATAAGCAAAAAGGTTATGATCAAGTTTTTACTGCTTTATCACTGTTTCCACTGTAGGGGGAGCACAGTAGCCTTTGGTAGAATGTCTAACTAATTGAGAGTTTCTTGATTTAATCTCCAATGGCATCATGTTATTAGCTCACCTGAGCCGAAGGCTCACAAGGTGAGCTTATAGGATGGTCATGATCCGGCGTCCGTCCGTCCGTCATCCGTCCGTCGTCCACAATTTCAAAGATCTTCTTCTCTGAAACAGCTTTGCCAATCAAGTTGAAATTTTATGTGGAGCCTCCTTGGGTAGTGGCATTGAAATTTTGTTCGCGATATCTTGGTCACATGACCAAGATGGCCGCCACGCCCATATATGGTAAAAACCACTCAAAAATCTTCTTCTCCAGAACCGGTGGGCCGATTTCCACGAAACTTGGTATGTAGCATCGGGGACTTCAGCCCATCATAGTTTGATAAAATGATGACCCTTGGATGATCTTGACCTATTTTATGGCAAGGTCAAATTCGGAAACATAGGCTTTTACATGGGAAAAAGTGGAAACTATGGATTTTTTGAAAACTATTGCAGCCTTAGGCCTGAAAAGTGGTAGATGCAGACAGCTAATGGAGTAGATGAAGGTATGTGATTAATTTAGGTCAAGGTCATCTCTTGACCTTGGCCAGTCTGTCGTCCATACACATTTTTAAAAAATCTTCTTCTCTGAAACTGCTGGGCCAATCAAAATGAAATTTTATGTGGAGCATCCATGAGTAGGGGGAATGAAAGTTTGATCGCGAAATCCGGGTCACATGACCAAGATAGCCGCCACGCCCATATATGGTAAAAAACACTCAAAAATTTTCTTCTCCAGAACCGGCAGGCTGATTTTCATGAAACTTGGTATGAAGCATTTGGGACTTCCGCCCATCATAGTTTGATAAAATGATGACACTAGGATGACCTTGACTTATTTTACGACAAGGTCAATTTTGGAAACATAGGCTTTTACAAGGGAAAAAGTGAAAACTAGAATTTTTGGAAACTATTGCAGCCTGAGACCTGAAAAGTGGTAGATGCAAACAACTAATGGAGTAGGTGAAGGTATGTGATTAATTTAGGTCAGGGTCATCTCTTGACCTTGGCCAGTCTGTCGTCCATACACATTTTTGAAAAATCTTATTCTCTGAAACTGCTAGGCCAATCAAAGTGAAATTTTCTGTAGAGCATCCATGGGTAGGGGGAATGAAAGTTTGATCGCGAAATCCGGGTCACATGACCAAGATGGCCGCCACGCCCATATATGGTGAAAAACACTAAAAAATCTTCTTCTCCAGAACCGGCAGGCCCATTTTCATGAAACTTGGTATGTAGCATTTGGGACTTCAGCCCATCATAGTTTGATCAAATGATGATGCTACAATGACCTTGACCTATTTTACAGCAAGGTCAATTTTGGAAACATAGGCTTTTACATGGGAAAAAGTGAAACTATGGATTTATTTGAAAATTGTTGCAGCCTGAGACCTGAAAAGTGGTAGATGCAAACAACTAATGGAGTGGATGAAGGTGTGTAATTAATTTAGGTCAAGGTCATCTCTTGACCTTGGACAGTCTGTCGTCCATACACACTTTTCAAAGATCTTCTTCTCTGAAACTGCTTGGCTAATCAAAGTGAAATTTTATGAGGCGCATCCATGGGTAGTGGGAATGAAAGTTTGATTGCGAAATTCGGGTTACATGACCAAGATGGCCACCATGCCCATATATGGTAAAAACCACTCAAAATCTTCTTCTCCAGAACTGACAGGCAGATTTTCACATAACTTGGTATGTAGTATTTGGGACTACAGCCAATCATAGTTTGATCAAATGATGACCCTAGGATGACCTTGACTTATTTTACGGCAAGGTCAATTTTGGAAACATAGGCTTTTACATGGGAAAAGCCGAAAACAATGGATATTTTGGAAACTGTTGCAGCCTGAGACCTGAAAGTTGCTAGCTGCAGACAACTTAAATGGAGTCAATGAAGGTAAATAATAAATTAAGGCCAATGTCATTTCTTGACTGTGACCCAAGGTCATTTAAATATCAAAATTAAGATAATGTTTTTCTTAGAAATCACTGGATTTGGAAACTATTGCAACCTGAGACCTAAAACTTGGCAGATGCAGACAACTTATGAAGTCAATAAAGGTGTGTGAGTATTCAAGGTAAAGATCATTTCATGATGACTAAATACTCCAAGATCAGGCTTCAGGTGAGCGTTCTCAGGACCATTGGTCCTCTGGTTTCCTTGAGCAAGACACAAGCTCCCAACAGTACTAGTTAATTCCAAAGGAAGTGATAACTATGTCCTGACATGACTGAAAAATTGTTCTTACTAATAGGACGTTAAACCTCAAAACAGACAAACAAACAAAACAAAAGCTTGTTTGCAAATTTAAGGACTAGCTGTTAATTCAGAAATGACAAAATTCGCAAGAAAATTTCCAAACTAAATGTAAGTAAACCTGACCTGATTTGCTTTTGTGTCTATCTACACAACAAAATATTTTCCCTGTACACTGCTTTTATGATTATAGGAATGTGAAGAAGAGCGTATGGACAGATATTCTCAGCCCAGTTATCCCTTCATCTGTGACTATGTACCCATCAATTATCACAGTAAGTATGCCATGACAGTAGCCCCCACCCACTTGGGCTGTGAGACTTTAATAGAGGGGGTGCTTGTGCCTCCAACGAACAACCATCTGATAGACTACCAGATTACTGGTTAACCACCTAGACGCCTGAGCCTGCCCTGGAACATTAGTATAGTCAAACCATCCATATGTATAATTGCTAGTTGTTCACTTGGGTTGTAACACAGATGTTATTACATTCCTAATGTTATGTAGAAGTCCCATGAAATGGAGGCAAGGCCCCGAAAAGTCCAGAGCTGTTGACTCGAATGTAAATCAACAAAATCAAACATATAAGCAGAAAAATAAGTTAAAAATTGCCTATTGAGCATTGAAATGCTTTTGACCCTTAGCCTTTACATTAGTACAGCTTTGCTGATTTTAATTGCTGCTTGTCGTTTTTAAAAGGGTCTAAGATTTCACAAGAAAAAAATATCAGCAAGCTAAAAAAGAAACAGTGGACTGAAATCGGTACCATCATAACCAAGTGTTGCATTGGAAAGAGCATGTGGTGAACCAAATGATCAGTTGTTGTCCAAAGGGTTGCATTGCGGCTATTTTAGGCGATACTGACACTGCATACACAATAGATGGAGTCGGCTTCAAAATTATATGTATACAACACACAATGATAGTTCTTTTCTGCATAAAAGAGCTAAAATGCCATTAAAATGCTGTTATACTCTGTTTGCTCCTGTGTCATTTTGGTTTTGCAAAACAAGTGAGCTGCATGCTGCTTCCATGCATACATCATACAGGTGATCATAGCTGTTTAATAGACAAAAATTGAGCCACCGCCAACAATATTCATATGCGAAAACATTAGTATTAGCTCACCTGAGCCAGCATGCCAGTTTGTGTCAGACCTGGTCAGAAACAACATTGTTGGTTTTCTCTTATCTGTTGTTTTCAGATTCCCAGATTGAGAGAGATTTCCCTTCATACAAGGAGGCAGAGCAAGGGAGAAAACACTCCTCCAAGAAAACTGACCAGAGAACAATGAATGTTTCTCATTCTTTTGTAAAGAAAGAAAAACTACCCAACACAACAGGAAGGAATAATTTTGATAAGTTATTGTTTTCATCTAATAAGAACAGGGAAAACAGAAACAGAACAAGTACACCATATTCTGCAAAGAAAAAGAAACATCTAAACTCATCACATATTATCTTTGATGATTCATTGTTTTCAGCCAGTAAACTGGAAAAGGATTTCAAATTCGGGTTCAAAAGTCCTGCACGTTCAGATTTAGATAGTCCAGTTAGTGAAAAGAAGAGAAAGAATGATGCTGATGGTGATTCACCAGCAAAGAAGCAGAAAGTATTAGATAGTGCAATAACTGAACCAAATAGTGCAAATAAAATGCCAGACAATGAAAAGAAAGTGGAAAAGAGAAGAAATTTAGAAAGAGATAGCACAGATAGTCCAAAAAGAATTAAAATGGATGAAAAAGACAGTCTGGGAACAGTATCAATTACTGTTACAAATCAAGGCAGTGACAAGTCTTTGGGTGACTTTGCACAGAAAATGAATAAAAATGTTTCTGATAATTCAAGTAAGAAAGATAAGATAAAAGATAATTTCAAGAAAAAGAGGAAAAAGATGGATAAAGGAACAAAGAGTGATAGTAAAAGACAATTTGATACTTTTAAGGATGAAATCAGTGTAACAGTTTCAAATAATATATATAAAGAAACAGATTTTCCAAGAGGTGGCAAGAAAAAGAAAGATTCATTTTGTGATGAAATTTCAGTCTCATTTGTAAACAATCTGGCAAAGTCTGGCAATGAAAGAAAAAGTGATAGAGGGTTTATTAAGACAAAGAAGTTTGAAAGTGTGGTTAACAATTCTGATGAATCAGGTGAAGAAATTAATCACCAGGCTTATAATAATGAATGGTGGTTAAAGGAAAAAAAGAACAGAAAAAGGGAGCGATATAGAAAAAGAAAGGAGCGCAAGAACTTGGGACAGTCTTCCTAACATGCCTTATTCAAGACCCACTTCCATAGCTACTTCGGAAGAAGTTGAGGGGGCATATTGGTTTGGGTCTGTCCGTGCAGTCTCAGTCTGTCTGTCTGTGATGCGTGAGCACTAGGTCAAGAACCGTTAGAGCTAGGATCTTGAAATTTGGTATGTAGTTTGTATATGAAAATTAAGAGGACAGATATTTTTTCTTTCGGGTAAATTCAAGGGGCTAGGGGCCAATTCTGTGAGAGTTATTTCCCTTTTTAATTCTTGATAAAGTGAATAGATAGTGGATACCTTGTGTGCGCAACTCCTCCTACAGTTTTATTCCGATTCTCTTCAAACTTTACAGATGTTGTGACCATGCTTTGAAAATATGCATGTGGTTTGGATATAATTCTCAGATTAATTTTTGTCACTTTTTTCGCAATTTGAACTTAGCCATTTTTCGGGCATTTTGACAATGAAAGTGAATAGGCAGTGGGTACCTTGTGTGCGCAACTTCTCCTACAGTTTCATGCCAATTCATTTGAAACTTTACATGTATTATGGGGATGGTCTGAAGATATGCATGTGGTTTGGATATAATCCTTGGATTATTTTTGTGTCATTTTTTTCACAATTTGAACTTAGTCGTTTTTTCGGGCATTTTAGTGGATGGATAGAGGGTACCTTGTGTGTGCAACTCCTCCTACAATTTAATACTGATACTTTTGAAACTTTGCAGACATTGTGAACATGCTTTGAAGATATGTATGTGGTTGGGATATACTCCTCAGATTAATTTTTGTCACTTTTTTTACAATTTGAACTTAGTCATTTTTTGGAAATTTTTACATCTTGAAAGTGGCTTATCTTGGATTATTTTTGTCATTTTTTTCACAATTTGAACTTAGTCATTTTTTTTCGGGCATTTTAGTGGATGGATAGAGGGTACCTTGTGTGCGCAACTCCTCCTACAATTTAATACCGATTCTTTTGAAACTTTGCAGACATTGTGACCATGCTTTGAAGATGTGCATGTGGTTTGGATATACTCCTCAGATTAATTTTTGTCACTTTTTTTTACAATTAGAACTTAGTCACTTTTTGGACATTTTTACATCTTGAAAGTGGCTTACCAGTTGGGGGCATAGTGTTTCATAAACACTTTTTCTAGTATACCTAAAAATGAATTGAGGTTAAAACAGGGTATGAATTTCTCTTCTAATTTTGGCATTTGATGTTGATTGTGGGTGCACTTTAGAATTCCCTCAACTTTTGTGGTTCTTGTAACTAGTCTGTTTAACTAAAATTCACCAATATTAGGGCCGCATCGTGAGAAAACCGGATTTTTGCCTGTGCGAAAACAAAGGCGCAGATCAGCTTCGCGGTAACCGCGAAGCTGATCAGCGCCTTTGTTTTCGCTACACGGATAGTATATTTCCACTTCTTCTTATATCCGAAATTTCAAGCTTCTAGCCCGCTTCTGTGACTGTACAGGCCGGTTTGTGTCGGACCTGGTCGGAAACCCCGAAGACCGGTTTTCTCGCGTTGCGGCTCCAATATGATTAGGTGTTTTCCATTTAAGCTGCATCGAGAAAACCAGACTATTGCATATGCAAAAACAAAGGCGCTGATCAGCTTTGAAGTCACTTCGTTTTCGCATAGTGACTTCAAATCTGATCAGCGCCTTTTTTTTTTTCGCTTCACACGCTGATACTACAATCCCTCTTCTTAATCCAATATTTCAAACATCTAGCTTCTTTCTGTGACTTTACAGCTCTGTTTAGACTGGTCGGAAACCCCCAAAGACTGGTTTTCTCGCATCACAGCTTATTTCATTTCAGGTGATGATGTTGTTATTATTCTATTTATTTGTTTGTTTATGGACATTGTTTGAATTTAAAGATATGTTATTTGATACAGAACCAGTTGTGATTGAAGCAAGTATTATGCACTGAAATGGTGTCAATAAAACAAGCAAACAGTTGTAATAGTTTTTGTATTTAAGTATCCATCATGTGGAAAAATTTGCTATGGAAAACATTCGCGATGGAAAATATTCGCAATGTAAAAGCTGAAGTAGAATTGTTTGTAGTAGTCATGCTTATGCTTATAATGTGAGTTGTTACTTACTTTTGCTTTTCAAACAAGTATTCATATTTCAGAGTTCATAATGCCAGAATTCATATTAGAGCAGAAATAAGACAAATATACCAGAACTTGTCACTTTTACAGCCTTATGACCACATACTAAAGTTAGGCTGGTAGAGTGTCCAGTTCAATTTGAAATAGACCAAAATTAACTGCCATATCTGGTATATTTCTTGAAGAATTAGTCATGAAAATATTTCTATGGCTGCTCATACAAGATGAGAGAAATGTCTGTTAGGCACTGGTAATCTACCTTTGTTGGGCTTGCCAAGAATCAGATTGTTAGTACATGTATACCTGACTCCACAGGCATAACCTCTACTTCTGGAATAAAGGTTTGACCCCAACAAACAAATAAAACAATCTACATGTTTGCTATACTTTTTATCAGAAATCTTGTAAATTCTCAGCTTTATATAGGTATCATCATGTATAAATGTTCTGTCTAGTTTCCTCCCTGGACTGGTGGTAATGGGAAGAACCAGGTTATAAAGAAATCCATCACAGGTTCTGGGAGGAATGGGTTGAGTCTCGCAAATACCTGGAAAAATAGAAGGGAAGAAGAAGATAAAGCGAATATTTTCAAGGCATGTTGGGGTTGTTACAAACATATTGCACAATATAGATTACTTTAGCAAATTCTTACAAGGGTGGGAATATGGGTCCCCGCCCACTGGGGCCTAGGAGAAATAGATGGACTGCTTGTGCCTCCAGGCAAAGCTTCTAATCTACTGACCGACTATCTGATTACTGGTTAACCACTCGTGTCTGAGTAGGAAAGTTGCGTCAAGTCAAACCATCCATACATATAAGCCTTTATGGCTAATTTGGGTGGTTGTTTTTGAAGCACATTTTGGTTGTCATGACATCCTAAGGTTTGGTAAAAGTCCCATAAAATGGAAGCAACGCCTCGACATGACCATAGCTGTTGACTGTGATGTTAAACAACAAACAAATATTAGCAAAACATACAAAGAAGAAGACTTTCAAAACATTTTCTGCAATTCATCTCATAAGCTAAAGTTACAACGTACCTTGAAGTCTGCAGTCTGATCTGGGTTAGTCTTGTTGGCCAAACCCATCTACCCCCAAAATTTGAAATCGTTCCCATACTTACACAATATCTGTCCAAAGGTTTATCACTGCCATCTATAAGATATCTATCATTTGGTCTTTCATTAGTGACAGCGTCCTCCATAGCGTGGATGACTGGGTCCAGGGTGGGGGCGTATGTCTGCCCCTGGCCCCTAACACCTTTTATAAGAGCATCAATATAGGCCCGACCATAGGCTCTCTTAACATCCTCACTCGCAGCATCCCAAAATCCATTTATCTCATTTTCCATACGCTCAAGCTAGGTGGGGAAAATATGTTGGTATCATTTTAGTTTCTGTTTAAGGTTATTCTGACTATTTAGATTTAATAAAGCAACCATATTCGTACCTATTAGCACACATGCTCCAATAAGTGCACACCCGGCTCTTTTCTGAGAAAAAAAAAACAAACACGTGCATAAACCTTCAAGGGCACACTGCTGTACTAGTATAATGGTATTTTACACATTAAACACTATTTTGCAACGGTTGGAACGCTAAAATGACATTATCATCAATATTTTGACATGGTTATTTTATGTGCTGTTTTTGTTTGTACTGTGTGCTAATAAGACATATTTTGTAACCTTAACATAGTATTTTGAAAAGTTAAGTGCATTGTGCCCTAATTAGAATGATAACTGTATTAAGAATTCTTGGAAATACAAACAGCAAAGAGGTAGATCAGTTGCATGTTATTATGGTGTGATGTGGTTCAACTTACAGCAGAAGAGTTCCCCATGCCAGTAAGTCCACCAAAGTCTCCAGGCTCAATAATGATCACTTTAACCCCAAATCTGCTCATCTCACGCCTTAAGATGTCAGAGAACGCCTCCCCAGCCCACTTCATCATTGCATAGGCTGTGTCCAAACTTATGGCCAGTCGTCCTTTGACACTTGTAACATTTATGAACCGGCCTAAAAGTAAAAATAGACACTCTAATGCTTAACCAGAAAATGATGCAATACAAACTGAAACTTAGTATTTATTGTTTTGTCTACATATATTAGGCGACTTTAAGAATTGAGCGACTGCTGCAAAATTTTGCCAAAGTCTCATTTATTTTGCATACCTCGTCCTGAAATCAAAATGGCAACCAATTTGACACTGTTCAGAGGCTAGGCTACCGGAATCAACCTATTGTACCTTGAATCCATCTCATTACTAGTGCATCCCATGCTCCTGCTTGAATGTATTGATTTGACAAAAAAAAAAAAAAAAAAAAAAAAATGCTTACCCTTATATTTTCTGATGAGTGGAGCAAATGCCTTTGTCACCCTTACAACGCCATACAGGTTGACGTCAGCCAGATTTTCATACTTGTCCATAGGCATAAGCTCCACGTCAGCCATAGCGTTGATGGCGGCATTGTTGATAACGGCATGCAATCCTGTATTAACGAGTAAAGAGGATAATGTCAAGATACTAGATAAATGAGAGCAGGGAAAGGTACCATGTGGAGAGTTGGCACATACCAGGAATCGTCCGTAGATAATAAAGCCAACGCCGTTGGTCAGTGAATTGATTTGTAAAATAATAATTTATAAATTATTCCAGGGTTTCAGTTACAATAACCACGTTGCGCTGGTCGGGATACTTTAAGGATGTGCAATCGATCTTGTAACAGTTCTCTAGTAGTTGTTGTCGTATGACTTATCCTAAATATCCACAAATGCTACTACATATAGCCTATAATGGCAGCATTGTTTATTGTCGCCTCCCCGTGACCGGCATTGTCCCGTTTTAACTTTAGTTAACGGAACAATAATAACCTTTGACACATGTAAAAAAGGCATTGTTACCTAGTTTGGGGCAGTTATTCTTCACAAATTCCACAGCGTCACTGATGTCATGATCGTTAGTGACGTCTAGTGGTAGGACGTGCAATCTGTCGGAGCTCTCTTCCTTCAGGCTCGTTGCTCCGACATCAGAGGGCAGTAGACAGCCAGCAAACACTGTGAAGCCTAGTTTGTCCAGATGAACCGCGGTGCTGTATCCTATACCTTGAAAATACAACGCGGTCTTTGTTTGAATTGATGCTTACGTCCAAGTCAATGGCTATGGTCATGTCTGGACGTTGCCTGCATTTTATGGGACTTTTACCCCAAATTCGGATGTCATGACATCCAAAAAGTGCTTTAAATATAACCACTAAAGTAAATCTCAAAGGCTTATATGTATTGATGGTTTGACTTGAAACCATTTTTTTTTCTGGGCAGGCCCTGACCCGAGTGGTTAACCAGTATCAGATGGCCAGTCAGTAGCGTATAAGCTTTGCCTGGTAGCACAAGAAGCCCATCTATTTCTTTGTTCCGATGGGTAGGGACCAACAACGTGGTGGGACAACATAAGCCCAGTGTTTCCTTAAATGTATAGTCGGCCATAGGGTGTATGTCATCTAACTAAGGTTAGCTTTATCTGCAAGGGAGCATTCATGGTTCTGGACGTCATTGCTGGGTGCACCACATGGTTGTGATAAGAATTTGTCACCCATTGTAAAACATGGCATTCCTCTATCAGATGGCAAGAATATAAGATATATATACTTAAGGAATTAAAATACGCAACACACTAAATTTCAACTTTTACGTATGTATTTGACGTTTTGATAAAATGTTTTTATGTAATGACCTACTGACTGCTTTTTGCACATGATGAAATGAGAAAACGTCATTTCATTGACAAAATTAACGACAAAGCGTCAAAAGCAATGAAAAACGCAAATTGTGACGTAAACATCGGGGCGAAGGGGAAGATGATAAATTCTTTGCATGTGGGTTACGTGACGTCGACTTGATAATGTGCAATAAAGACTAGGATAAGTGTATACTTAGGTGCCGTCCCATGTTGCGTTTAATCTTGTTAACGGAATGCTGAAGTTTACAATAACGAAAAATGAGTAATTAACGTCATTTAAATTATTCCGTTTTGACTATTTGTACCTAAACGGTGTTTATCGAACCAACATACGACACGACGTGCTTTTTAATCAACAGTGACGTCACAGATACCGTAGAAATGGATCATCGGAACGTTCGTTTTGACGTTCGTTAAACAGAATATCACGTTATGTAAAGGAGCGAAACGGATAATTTGCTTTGAGTAAACACTCGATTTACGCACTGTGATCAAACGTTTGGCATTTGATCATTTTTTTAAACGGAAAAGTTGAAAAAACATAATGAGAGTCTTTAATATGCAGGATGTTGGATTTTGACGTTATAATGGACGTTTTATGGACGTCTGAAGTACAAAGGTCATAATGTTTACGTAAATAATCATTTTATTGAATATAACGCATACCGAAGGAAATTTTATTGGCTTCTGACTCATTTCTTCGATTGACGTTGGTGACGTTAAACGTCCCATAACATAACCAAATGTTGCCA
Source organism: Rugalucina vietnamica (assembly GCA_964017185.1). Lineage (NCBI taxonomy): Eukaryota > Metazoa > Mollusca > Bivalvia > Lucinida > Lucinidae > Rugalucina > Rugalucina vietnamica. Next base: position 43,137,035 of record OZ024871.1, on the reverse strand, counting down.
ACTGATCTATGGTTACATCTGCAATCACTTTTAGGGGTTTTGGAAATAAAATATTGGTTTTGGTTTCAAATTTGACATTTACTGATCATGGTTACATGGTGTGCTACTGTAGGTCAGTGTGGTTATGCGTACGCCATTAAGCATACGTAACCGACATTGTGACTAAACCTGTTGCAATTTGACGTTTAGATATTGCTTTCATATAAGAAGCACAGTTATACCAAAGACTTGCATTACAAAGCATGTTTTTAGTAACCCAAAGTGTTTGTTGCGTTTCTTTATTCCTTAAGTATAAATGGCTTACCTGAGTCGCATCCTGTGATCAAAACGCCACGATCTTCACCATTGATTTTAATGGCGTTTTGTTTCGTTTGACGTTTTATGACGATATACAACAACGTTACTGTAACTATGTAGGATACCAACCAGGCATCCCGAATGACATGAATGAAGACAATGAATATTACAACAACTACAAAAATGAAATCAACGACTCCCATCGTTTTGATTGCTTATATAGTTTAAAAATGATAACATGGACGAGCCTTGGTTTAGTTGACTTTATCAAATAATTTGTAGAAAGTTTCAAAATGAGATTTTGTTTGCAGTGTCATCACCCTGATCATTGCCAGCAAAATTTAAAACGCATGTTAAAGTATGAGAAATATGTTTAAAAGAACCCGCGGTGGGAGAGGGCTGTTGTTTTTTTACTGCTTGCAAGTCATGCCCTGGCTTTACCGTGTCAGTGATAACAATTGACCTTAAACAGTTGGGGAAACCCAGTTCAGTCCTGATAAGCTGTACATGTACAGATAGTTTAAAACGTTAACATTCTGGGTCCAGTTGTTCAAAACTTTGTTAGCTTGTAAAAATGCGAGAAGCCTTTGCAATGCAAAGGATTCTCACATTTTTTTTCCAAAAAACATTTTTTTCCAAGAAAAAAAAGAGAGAAAAAAAAAGAACAGTTGCCATTTGAAATTTAAACAAATCGTTAACTAACGACAGCGTTAATTTTGAACAACTGACCCCTGGGTTGTAAGTCACGGTGCATTATTTTCGATATCCTAAACCTATTATTAACATACAGTCTGCGTGATTTGTAAGAATGCATGTCAAGAAAGACGTTTATTCGTCGCACAGTATTTCTGAATACTGATTGCCAACCTGTGGTATTGAGTTTTTTTTGGTGTTTGATTAAAGCTGAAATTGTCGGTGGCGAGGAGAACAAATTATGCCGTGAGTATGCTACTGAAGAATCAGGAGAAGGCTTTTCGACCATGGCTTTGCGTTCTTCATGCTTTCTTTCAGCTTCACATCCGAGTAATAGTATTTCTTTCCTTCATACTGGGCTGTTCCTTTAATCATTAACGTTAGGTGCACTTTAATCTTGGACATAACTATAATATGGCAAACTAGCACTTCCGATGCTCTCTACGATGGCACCGTTTTTGTCTCTGCTTCAGTTTTGTTATGGCAAACTGCAAAATTAAGTCATTCATGTGGATCAACAGCAGGTATAAAATATTTTGCTCTTCAAGTTGCACTGATTGAACTGTTCAGCTGCTCGGGTAATTATTGCTCGTTTTGTGCTGAGGCGAGGGAATAAACATTAATTCTATATGAGCTTATGCAAACATCAAAGGCATGTACGAGACGCTGCTTAGCTTTGCGGTGCTGCATTAAAGTACTTACTATTGCACAATAAGTGATGCAACGCATACTTAGTTTACGATCTGTGGAAGATAGGCTTATTCACAAAGTAACTCTATCGAATATTTCATATAGCTGTGATGTAGATCACAGTTCAGTGACTAACTAATCTTCTCTTCGTTCTTGTTATCTGTAAAAAGATCATTAGTTAAAGCATGCGATATCATTGGATATTGTAGCATGTCGTGAAAGAATATATGGCATAACGAATTTCCGTCGTACATGTAAGTTGCATTTGCAATTTAGCATTTAATACCAATGTTTGCAATGTGTGAAGAGGCACTGTATTTTTCATGATTGCTCATTATTGATTACTGGTAAAAAAACATGGATCGCTAACAAGGAGCTCCACAATACGCACGCCGACGAAACTAAAAAGAATAAAAATAGAATAAAAACTTTGTCTGATTAATCAAATAAGGTTTCGTTAAGTAGTGCATCATGTCCGACTTGAAACAGCTTAAGTTACGTGAACGCAACATAAGGTAGTGCATCACGTCTGACTTGAAACGGCTTAAGTTACATGAATGCTATCATGTCTGACTGGAAACGGCTGAAGTTATTGCTTTGATTCGGTCTCGGGTTCGAATGATTCTGCAAAAGTTACTTGAAGAACTGCTAGCTTTATTGTCAATGCTTGTAAACTCTATACAATGATGCATTGCAAAATTACTTCGTGAAGAGACTATGGCCGAAGCGGTGAGCATACTTTTTGACAAGAAATAATTTGTTAAAATATAGAGCACTTGAACTATAAATGCGCTTAAACTCATTGCATCATAGCTTCATTCCTGTATGATAACGTTACAAATACTTGAGACTTGGAATTCGCAATCAAGAGCATAATTCAATAGACAAATGATGTAAAGGAAGCAAAAAGGTACAATCTAGTCAAAACTTTCTGGCATAATAACCGTTCATACTTCAGTGCGGCAGATGAGAGAAAATCAAGGTGATCATCAAAGGCCCTGTGTAAATGCTTTTCAATGTTAAGGATACCATAAAACTTCTTAGATGCTCGACAATAACACATGCATAAATTGATACCTGCACCTTATAATTTATGGCAGGAAAGCAGCCACGGACTTTCATTAGATATCTTACTTACCTGGGTGCCTGGAACTTACCAGGTAACTAATTGCCTTCTCAGATTGATGGATCTAACAGCTTTGTAGTATTTTGTTAAATTATTAATGTCTGAATCATACATAAGAAGCGTATTTCATGCACGGATCCAGCGGGGGGGGGGGGGACCGGGGGTCTGGACCCCCCCCCCCTGGAATATGAAATTTTTTTGACATTTATAAACATAGTGTTGAACACGAAAGCCCATGTGGATATGCACGTTTTCCTTCATGGTGTATAACCTCCAGACATGTCTGATTGAAAAACTTCAGACCTCGCGGCTTGGAATATCAATATCGATTAGACTTATTAAAGCTATTGAGCCCTGTCAGAATTCTTAATGTTTTGTCAGACAAGGCGAACAGAGAAATGCTCCGATCACTTTGATCTGACATACATGGGTGTTCTGTTTCGTTGCTTGTCATTTTTGTGTAACTCTAAATATTTACAGACTCTAGCATGCCGGTGACCAAAACTCTAGAAGCGAAGTAAATACCATGATAGGGCACATTTTGCCTCGACATTTTTGAGCCGCGTCATTTTGATTGATGTCTCAGTTTATATGCTTGCACTTTGTTCATCAATAACCCATATTTGCAAAGTGCACTTCCTATTTATAATTGTGTATTTTGCTGTGGTGAATATTTTGTGTTTTGCATGTTCATATATTGAATAAACTAGACTTTAATATTGCATATTACAACTATCCAAAGGCGTTGACTTCATTACTGATCGCATAAAAGGATTGTGTAGTATCGGTTCTTGGTTTTGACCCAAAGTGGGTTGCAAGATTAATGCATGTTAATTCAGCCACATCTAATTCTGCTATTTTTATGTGTTTTGTGTTTTATGTTTTGCATACACCTTTCATGTACCGTGCATATGAGATCAGGATTACTTATGCTTTCAGGAGATTCTTTAAGTCACAATGCTGTCTAAGCAGGAGGGACTCAGCCTGGGATTCGCCGGCGTAGCGGCTATTGTGCTGTACTACATTCTTGCACAGGTCTACACCTATCTTTTCGTACTACTTGTGCTGTATGGTGGATACAGAATAATTCAAGTACAAGTTGAGGACACTATAGAAGTAGTAGGGAAAAGTGTTCTGGTCACAGGGTGTGATACAGGTATATCTCACGGGTGGGGGTTGGGGTACTATAACCCGTTTTGCGTATACATAGGCTCGGCTCCAGCATTAGCTCTGTACCCCAAAAGATTACCAGGTCTGGTGGGCCACCCCCAAAAATACCAGGTATTTCTAGCACACACCCAAAAATGTGTAACTTTTTTTTTTGTAAAAACCGAAAAGAATACATATTTTGCAGAAATAATTCCAATTAAAACTAGTAGTCAAATTTTCAAGCCCCCCCCCCCCCCCAAAAAAAAGTGAACTTGACACGCCACTTGGGTTACTATCCATTGCAGGTTTTGGTCATGACCTGGCGTTGCGGTTGGAATCTCTCGGATGTACAGTATTCGCTGGCTGTCTACAACCAAAGGGCGAAGGGGCAAAGAAACTGAATGAGAAAAATACTGGTCTTATGCATGTTCTTCATCTAGACGTTACAAATGACGGCAGCGTCTCAGATGCTCTGCAATATGTTAAGAAACAAAGCAAGGAAACAGGTTTGTTTAATTGTATTATTTTAAATATGTTGCATCCTGTTTCTCACAAAAATGGTTTACCTGTCCGCATGAGGTTCCTTGGCGAGATAATGCTCGTAGTTCAAACCCACCCATGCTTGTGAAAATGTAACATCACCAAATAAAAACAAGACCTACAAGATAATACAAAGCGTGCCTTTACAACGTTACGAATATTTCGTGGCGTTGTAATGGCCTAACGTTTGCCAAGGCATACTTACATAGATGAAACTATTAGCACTTTTGTTAATCTCTCGTTGGCTGGAAACAAAATTTAGTTTAAAATTATATCTTCGACTTGCAGGTTTATGGGGCGTTGTGAATAATGCGGGTATACGGCGGGTCGGTGACATAGAACTTATATCTATGGAGCAGGTTAAACGAGTTGCTGAAGTCAACTACTATGGTACAGTGAGGGTTACAAAGGCTTTCATTCCATTGATAAGAAAATCAAAAGGTAACCTATACATAAAACATGCCTTTGCAATACATAAAAACAGATAAATCCAGTGGGATTTACTAAGTGTTTTTTTGTACGCACATTTGTTTTTGTCTTTTGGTACCGAGGAACATTTTGAGAACATTTGGCTAGAATATACATTTCATAAAGGTAAAAGTAGGCAATGATCAGGAAATGGCGCAAACAGAAAGAAATTCCCACTCAAAAAAAAAAAAAAAAAAAAAAAAAAAAAAAAAAAAAAACGAGGTGGGAAAAAACTAGAATTAACAATCAGGTGCTTATATACTGAGAAAACAGCTATTTTTCCAATAGGCGGCCACTCATTTTCCCAAGCTTAACTAAAAATATGAACACATAAGGTGCAAACAGCACAAAAATTCAACACCAAAACATAAAACAATAAGAACCACCACAGAAGATCGCCTTGGAACGATCAGTGATATAAAATCACTGGCGGGATTAAACTAGTTTCACAGGATCCTAACCTCACCCTCAGCTTCTGCAGTTCGTTAGTCGTTCGGTCCTCGTGGTGAATCTCTAACTCGTCAATGAATCATCAAAGACTAACAAATAAATGATAACGTTCATGATGAATCACATACGAGGACTCACAGATACAATAAGCTGCCTAGTTAATGTATGACACTTTAAATATCAAGTAGTATGATAATAAAAATTAGCATTTTATACAATAATCAGGCTCATAGGATCTCAGTTTTAATTTTTATTTGCTATTACTGCAGCTGGTGTTGTGCCGTGTGGCGGCCATAAAAAGTCTCCCCGTACATCATCCATAGTGCAGGTTATATTTTCTTTTTGGTCCATTGAGATCAGCGAGGATATTCTGAGATATCAGAAATTTATTATCGGTTAAGACCAATGTTTAATATATTTGGTCACATTTAGATATTACTAGTCTTTGCATCGACTATCCTGTTTAAAGTAACTGTTGCAAAATTTCAGTAATCTAAAGGGTCACTGACGAGACTTTAATGGTCGAAACCGCGGTATGGCCAATTCCCTTTCTCATTAATGTGTTCACTGCCCTTGAAGGATCTCAGTTTTAATTTTTATTCACAAACAATCTTGACTGCTCTCATAGAAGCCCAACGATATGAACAACAATACACGTTATCAATATTAATCTTAATACGTTTTTCAGGTCGAATAGTGAATGTTACCAGTGTACGTGGTCGAATGGCACTGGCAGGGGATGCCAGCTATGGTTGCACAAAATATGCTGCCGAAGCCTTCTCTGATATACTACGTCGGGAAATGGCAAGATTTGATGTCAACGTGTCAATCATAGAACCAGGTCACTTCGGGGCTGCTACGGCAGTGTGTGGAAAACCAATGGTAAACATATTTATATATGAGCCGCATCGTGCGTAAACCAGTCTTCGGGGTTTCCGACAAGGTCCTGGACATAAACCAACATGTACAGCCGCAGAAGAAGGTTAGAGACCAGAGATTTTGGATTCACAAAGTAGAAGAATTGTACCATCCGTGTAGCGAAAAAAAGGCGCTGATCAGCTTCGCAGTTACTGCGAAGCTGATCTGTGCCTTTGCTTTCGCATATGCAAATAATTGGGGTTCTCACGCGATGGCTCATATAAAAGCAAACAATCAGATACCTGAATTTTTAGATATCCAAATCTACTGCTTATACACTACTTAATTTTCTATTAGTTACATAGCAGGAAACAAAAAGTGTTCTGAAATTTAGACCACTCCAAAGCAACAGATAATCTTCATGAAGATCCAAGTTTTCGTCTGTATATTTAAATTGTGAGGACAAGAGGTGGGCGAAAACTAGAAAATAACGCTATTCTAATGATGGAAACGATTAAATGTCCACCCCTTCCCCTACAGCCATGCAGACAATAAAGCAAGCAAAAGGTACAATGTACCCAACATTCAGTGTTTGGTTCGAAAATTAATGGATAATAAAAAGAGAAATGTTCTACTGTGTTAGAACTTAATGTAACCGACCGCGGTAGTCTAATGGATAGTGTGTTCGCTAAATTGCAATCAGGAGGTTGCTGGTTCTATACCCGGTTGTTGCATGCCTTTCGTGTTGTTGTCTAATGTTGTTGTCTAATGTTCACCCTGACGTTATAGAGGCAAACCGCACATAGGGTGTTAAAAATCATCGATACAAGAAATACGAATGTTCCGTACCAAGAAGTACTAGTTTTATTTTCTCTATTCTTTAGTGTGACATTATAGAGAAAGACCTCAAAGATTACTGGAAATCTCTCCCGTCAGACGTGCAGGCGCTGTATGGTGTGGAATATGTCAACACGTTAATCCATGAAGCGCGGGTATCCGGTACCGTTGGTGCACCAACTACCAACGCGTGTGTTGACGCAATGGTGGATGCGCTGTGGAACACGTGTCCTAAGACAAGATACCTGGTTCATGGAGGAGGGAGATTCTTTGATATCTCGGCTGTTAGTATAAAATATCATAACTGGTTCTTCCTTTTTCAAATAAAGGCAAATGTTCCAACTGTTTTGATCATTTTCCTCATTAAAACAATTTTGACTGTCAAAAAGCCACATATCTTTGTATGGTTTATTGACTGTTTGCGTGTATTTCTTAACAACTCAATCGAATACATTCACATATTTTTATTAACTTCCAAGATTTATTTTCTTCATGTTAATAACTGTATGGTATTGTTTCAGGTAATTCCAGTGTTCAACAACTATTTGCCTGACAGTGTAATGGACCTAGTAGCGTCATATTTTTTTCCTTGTCCAAGACTTGCGCTTGTTGACAATAAACCTTGAGCCTTCTTTATGAAGTTGCGGAATATCATTGTGTAATGAAACAAGAACGAGAGTGCGGAGTGGTTTTAATATGGACTATGAATGAAAATAGCACCTTTTTATATCGACGGTAGAAAAGAGAGAACTTTGCTTAGAAATTTGTGTAAACGGATGTTTGATTTTGAATGTTTGTGGTGTAAACCTTTTGCACCGAAAGTGATATGCCCTAGTAACGATCGTTTTTCTTTAGGGTTATATGGGTAACATATGAGCCGCCCCATGGGAAAACCAACAATCTGCATAGGCGAAAACAAAGACGCAGATCAGCTTCGCGATGACCGCGAAGCTGATCAGCGCCTTTGTTTTCGCTACTCGGATAGTACAATTCCTCTTCTACTTAATTCTGAAATTTCAAGCTTCTAGCTCTTTGCTGTGCTCGTACAGGCCGGTTTGTGTCGGACCTGTTCGGAAACCACATTGTTGGTTTTCCCACGAGGCGGCTCAATTATGTGGTTTTGGGGCCCGCTTCAATAGAGAGATACGACGTCTGGTGAACCCAAGGATCATAATAAAAATAAAACTCCAGAATATTGAAAAGAGCTTTCTTTGTATAATCAGCGCAGTTTTGTAATTTGGTTTTTGTCCAACCTAGGATTTTAGGGTTTGGTAGCGCAAGTTCCTGACCATTGCTTATGTGTTGTACCTTTTAACGAAATAAATACTGACCTAATGGCACAAAGTGTTCCTCTTGCTGCTATTTGTTTCAAAAGATTTTGATTTGATTTTGGCTAAACATCCGATTTCATTTTTTTTTCCAGTCATATCGGGCCGTAGCCAACGTTTCTAGGGTATTAACTGGAACTACATACCTAAGATTATCTCGCGTAAGCACAAGGACAATACTTGGCGGGGGTACGTATCGAACCCAGTAGACATGTACTCTGTTCCAAACTAAATAATAGATATTGTCCTAACGGCGAACATCACGTGAAGTTTTAGATGTGTCTAAAATGTAAACCATATTTTCTGAAAAACATAGGACGAAAACGAAAAAGGTACAAGTAGGCATTGATCAGGAAATGGCGCAATTTGAAGAAAATAAATCCCGTTCCAAAAACTGAGGTGGGGAAAAAACTAATTTGACAATCAGGTACTTACTTAAGAAAATATATTGGAGGCCGAGTGATTAGCTATTTCCCAATAGACGGTCACTCATTTACCCGGACTGAACTAAAACATGAAACGTACATTACGTGCAAACGGCACAAAATTCAACACCAAAACATAAACAATTAGAACCAGAACATAAGTATCATCTTGGAACGATCAGTAATGTAAAATTACTAGGGAGCTTAAAAAGGCTGTACGCGTACGAGCGCCTAAGGCTAACCCTCAGCTTCTGCAGTGGTTCACAGCATTTAGTTAGTTATTCGGTCCACGTGGTGAATCTCTAACTAGTCAATGAATCAAGTACAAACAAAGAAGTTATGATAACCACCATAATGACTCAAAAAACGACTTACAGGTACAATAAGCTGCCAATATTAGGGTTACACTATTTAGTTAATAGTCTCACTATAAGACATCTCTAGTTAAAATGATCATAAAAAGGCTGGTCTAGGTATTGTGTCTGTCTATTTAAGTGCACTGTATTTACATGTCAAACTGTGACAGCACCTACAATGATGCATGAACTTATTTTAAACTAGACCATAACCCTTGGTATATGTCATATTATTGGTGGATAGAGGGATCAACTAACTTAATAAGTAGTAACGGTTATCATCGCTTATCAAATAAGGAAAGTCCACAATACTTAAACAATTACATAAATGACAAGGTTACACATGGATTTGACATTTAAAATACAGGCGAGTAAACATTTACATATGCATTTGCAGTCATGTTTCTTATGAGTAACATTTTTATACTGTTTTGGTTTTGAAAAAATGCATAAAGTCAATCGTGGATTTATTTACATTATGTTTCTACTTTATATTGTAGAGTTTTTGTAACACAGTGTTATCACACTAGTAACCTTTTAACTATGAAAATTAGTAAATTACTACACGAAAGTCACATGTATTAAATGCATGCTCAAATTAAATAAATACATTAGTTAATTTATCAGAAGGGATATGTTTTTCATTTGCAAGTTTCATGATGTTTTCAACAACGGTTTCAAGTTCGTCTTCAACATCTACAGGTTTTTTTTCCGACTTAACGACTTTTTCAGTTCATTTTCAACGAAACTTTATATTTGCATGTAACCAATCAAAAGCGGTAACCTTATCCATTTCTCTATTCGTAGACAAACGCTGTACACATTTTACAGGCGATTGACTCGCACGTATATGGTGTTTAGTAAAGGCTGACTTCATCATGATACAGCTCTCCAAACAGAACGGACTGACGCTTTGCTTTGTCGTTGTCAACCTTGTCCTCCTGTACTACATCTTCGCCGCCGTCTATGTCCATCTGACACTGCTGATCCTGGCTGTCGTCACTTATAGATGCATGAGGAAAAGTGTGTCTGAATTTATCGACATACGAGATAAAGGCATTCTGATCACTGGCTGTGATACGGGTTTGTATTGCTTAGGCTCATCCGTCCTATGTTCTGTCCTTTTCTTTGGCGGTTAAGGTAAGCAATGACATGGAATTGGCACGATAAGAACAGAAGTATCACTCCAACAACCCAAGTGGGAAACATTCAAACTTCCAAATAGGTACTGATACAAGGAGAGCAAACTGTTAGCTGAAATAGCAGTGACTTCCCTAAAAAACTAAATGTAGCCACTTATCATTATATAAAATGCACTTATTAGCATAAATCGACCATATAACAATGAGTGATCAGTAATATAAAGTAACCGTTGGCTTAAATCGTTTTTAATGGGATCCCAACTTCGCTCTCAGCTTCAGCAGTGGTTGATTGGTCTCCGCATTTACATTGCCATAAGATGTCGGTATGGTCCATTTCGACTTCCTTCAGGAAAATGTGTTTTGTTTGGATATACTCATACCATTGAGGACTTTGTTTTTCAGTGACATCGTAAATTCTGTCGGGCTTCATAATCACGTCTACAAATTCCTTTTCTCCAAGTACAGGAATATGCATATTTTGCAAAGTACATTACTACTATGCTGCTGATTGGATCATTATTGTCCCTTTCAGGCATTGGTCATGAGTCATGACCTGGCGTTACGATTAGAATCGCTCGGTTGTACAGTTTACGCCGGATGTTTACAACCAAAGAACGAAGGGGCAAAGAAACTGAATGAGAAGAACACAGGTCTCATGCATGTTCTACATCTAGATGTTACAAATGACGGTAGCGTCTCAGATGCGCTACAGTATGTTAAGAAACACAGCAAGGAAACAGGTTTAGTTGTATACTTAACCACAAAAGAAACTTGACACATTATGTTTGTGTCTCACTGATACCAAACCAATCACAGAACTGAAGACAAATGTTTATTTGAACGTCAGGGCAATTTATCAGTTTAACTCCAAACATGACATTACAACGTTAAAAATGGGGTTTTTGACATTTTGTCCCGGGAGTATACGTGTGTTTGATTTTTTAAGAAATGTTTTCACATCGATAATGCCAATACCGTGTGCTGTAAAATATTGCATTTGCTTACTGTAATGCTTGATGTCGGATGATGGCGTCGCAATACGTGATTCTGACGGAGTTGGCTGAATATTTGTGTTTTAGTCATTTTTGAGAATCAAAACAATTGGAGTATATCAATTGGAGTATATCAGTGAATGCTAAATAATAAATGTTCAAGAAACCGATCTAGGAAATCAATTAAATTACTAGTAGATGTGCATTTGCTTACTTCTTTGTTGTGGTGACATGCCGCTGTGCGATTCGTTAAAGAATTAATTTTAGGCCATGCAGAATATACAGATTATCAGGGGCCAGTTGTTCAAAACTAACGACATCGTTAGTTAACATTTCGTTAAAATTTCAAACATTAATATTACAAATACACTGTTATTTTTTGTTGAAAAAATGTGAGAATCCTTTGCACTGCAAAGGATTCTCACATTTTTTCAACAAAAAATAACAGTGTATTTGTTACTTTAGCTGATATTTGCTTAACAAATTTATGTCTTAACAATATCGTTAAGCTAACGATGCTTTGAACAACTGGGTCCTGGTTGTATTGAAGATGACTGACGTCCGAAAACGGTCGTAAATATTGTATAGCCCCAGAGCGCAAATGTCTAAAAGCAAATTACGAATTTTGAGGGGTAGCGTCATTGTTTGATCGTTGACGAATCGAATTCACTCCTGTAATTAGCTTTCCTAAAGCACCAAAGACTACTTTAGTTCTACTTTATGCACTAAAAAATAAACAAAATAAACGAGTTGAAAGCGACCTCATCTTGTGTCGAAAAATCGGCAAAAAGTAAGTGTCAAGTTTCTTTAGTGGGTGAGTATGTTTTTAGATGCTATTCACCCTTAATTTTTCAGATAAAATGTACTTTTGACCTTTTAAACTAAATTTATTATCGTTAAAGTACAGTGTTTTAACTCCGGCCCCTATTTTACAACATCGAAGAAACGCAAAAGCAGCCTCATTAGAACAGTTTCTTTTGGGCGCATTTATTTTTACGCACTGAAAAATGCATGTAGTGAGCCTTAATGTTTAAATCTTGTTAAACGGGGGAATTATTTCTTGGAACGAATTGAAATATTGCCATATACCATTTCTTGTAGGTTTGTGGGCCATTGTGAATAAAGCTTGTGTCTACATTTATTGTAGATTTGTGGGCCATTGTGAATAATTATTGGTAGGTTTGTGGGCCATTGTGAATAATGCATGTGTGTACATTTATTTTAGGTTTGTTGGCAATTGTGAATAATGCATGTGTATACATTTTACATTTATTGTAGGTTTGTGGGCCATTGTGAATAATGCCGGCATACAACGGGTCGGGGACATAGAACTTATATCTCTGGATCAGATGAAACGAGTTGCTGAGGTTAACTTGTATGGACAAGTGAGGATGACAAAGGCTTCCATTCCGATGATCAGGAAATCTAAAGGTAACCGCTACATGAGAGACGACGCAAGAAAACCGGTCTTCAAGGTTTCCGACAAGGTCTGGCACAAACCGGCCTGTACAGTCACAGATAAAGGCTAGAAGCTTAAATTTTCGGATTTAAGAAGAACAGGAATTGTACTATCCGAGTAGCGAAAACACTGATCAGCTGTTCAGTTACTGCACTGGTGATCTGCGCCTTTGTTTTTGGATAGACAAAGTCCGGCTGTCTCATGACGCGTCTCAGTGATGTAAGATGTCTTTGCAATGCGGAAATACAGAAAATGATTATAACAGTTCCAGTTTTACAAGCAATCAGGGAGTTTAGATTTCTGTACCAACATGTTCATGCCGGTTCTGGTCTCTCCGGGGACACTTTGAGAAAACTTTGAGAACTTTGATTTTAACATTATAAAACGATAGTTAAATTGAATCATTTATGATTATACATCAAGCTGTACAAATATGGAATTATTTGTACACGCCAGTCAGTTTACAATCAGTTGGTCTTCAGGTCTTGCTTTCAAAGAAGCCCAACGCTATGAACAACAAAATACAATATCCATTTTGTCTTGGTTTCAGGTCGAATAATAAACGTTTCAGTGTACATGGTCGGATAGCACTTGTTGCGAATGCCAGCTATGCTTGCACAAAATACGCTATCGAAGCCTTCTCCGATATTCTCCGTCGGGAAATGGCAAAATTTGATGTCAGCGTGTCCATCATAGAACCTGGACATTTCGGGGCTGCTACAGCAGTTTGTGGAAAAGCAATGGTAAACAGACTCATCGGGAGAACAACCGGATATTTAATGCGCATTCAGATATATGTACCCGAAACCACTGCAGAAATACTACTTAATTTGTGTTCAGTAACATAGCTGCTAACAACAAAGTGTGTGCCAAAATCTGGTCACTTAAAAGTAGACGTTTAACTGAAGATCCAAGTTTTTTAAACTTAAAATTGTAAGGAAATGAAATTGATAAAATATAAAATGTTCTTATTCAAAAGATGGATGTTAAGAATTCTCAACACTAACCCTATATAGATTACAGTGTTGAAATTGAATAAATCTGAATAAAAAGAGAAATGTTAAGCTAAAATATTAAAGCACTTTTTCAAGAAATGAGTGTTCCGTATAATATAGCAGTTGGTTTGTTTTCTCTTTTTTCAGTGTGATATTATGGAGAAAGATCTCAAAGATTACTGGGCATCTCTCCCATCAGACGTACAGCTGCTGTACGGTTGGGAATACGTCAACACATTAATCCAAGGAGCGCGGCTATCCGGTACCGTAGGAGCGCCAACTACAACCGCGTGCGTTGACGCAATGGTGGATGCGCTGTGGAACATGTGCCCGAAGACCAGATATCTGGTTCATGGCGGAGGGATATTATTTGATATGTGGGCTGTCAGTTGAAACTATCATAATTGGTTCTTTTTTTAGATAAAGTCCAATGTTTCAGGTATTTCTTTTAAAAAAAGTTTTGACTTCATCAATTAAAAGCCACACATTTTTGTATAATTTATTGAATAAAAACGTTAAGAAATTAAGTACAACAAATTAATAGAATACATTCAAATATTTTTCCTAACTATCTAGCAACATATCAATAATCATCTGGTTTTTTCCTTTCAGGTAATTCCAGTGCTCAACAACTATTTACCTGACAGCGTTATGGACTTAGTAATGTCATATTTTGCTCCTTGTCCAAGACTTGCGCTGGACAATAAACCTTGAAGTTTTCCTTGTGAAGTTACGAAAACAGTACATTGTATGTCTTTACCAAATAACAAGGTTTTGGCCTGATGATCTACGAAGTGGGTCACTGAAGGCCGAAGGATATGTGGATAAAAGTAGCACCTGAGTATACTGATGGTAGAATAGAAATATTGAACTTTGCCTAGAAATTTGTGAAAACGAATGGTCTTTGGAATGCTTGTGTAAACCTTTTGCAACGAAAGTGATATGCCCCTGTGATAATTTCTTTTAACGTTGGGACAATTTGCAGTCTCATTGGACAGTATTTTCAGACTGTAAGTGGCAAAGATTCATTGACTTGTTAGAGATTCACCACGAGGACCGAACAACTAACTAAATGTTGTGAACAACTGCAGAAGCGGAGGGTGAGGTTAGGATCCTGTAAAACTAATTTAAGCCCGCCAGTATTTTATATTACTGATCGATTCAAGGCGATACTTCTGTGGTGGTTTTAACTGTTTTATGTTTAGGCGTTCAATTTTTGTGCCGTTTGCATATTATGTGTGTTTTCATATTTTAGTGAAGTTAGATAACTGAGTGGCCGCCTGTTGGGATATAGCTGCTCACTCGGCTTACTATGTGTTTTTAGCTAACCTGAGCCGAAGGCTCACAAGGTGAGCTTATAGGATGGCCATGATCCAGCGCCCGTCCGTCGTCCGTCCGTCCGTCGTCGTCGTCCACAATTTCAAAGATCTTCTCTGAAACCGCTTGGCCAATCTAGTTGAAATTTTATGTGGAGCCTCCTTGGGTAGTGGTATTGTAATTTTGTTCGCGATATCTTGGTCACATTACCAAGATGGCCGCCACGCCCATATATGGTAAAAACACTTCAAAAATCTTCTTCTCCAGAACCGGCAGGCCGATTTCCACGAAACTTGGTATGTAGCATCGGGGACTTCAGCCCATCATAGTTTGATCAAATGATGACCCTTGGATGACCTTGACCTATTTTACAGCAAGGTCAAATTTGGAAACATAGTCTTTTACATGGGAAAAAGTGAAAACTATAGATTTTTTGAAAACTATAGCAGCCTGAAGCCTGAAAAGTGGTAGATGCAAACAACTAATGAAGTAGATGAAGGTATGTGATTAATTTAGGTCAAGGTCATCTCTTGACCTTGGCCAGTCTGTCGTCCATACACACTTTTCAAAGATCTTCTTATCTGAAAATGCTTGGCCAATCAAAATGAAATTTTATGTGGAGCATCCATGGGTAGGGGAGACGAAATTTTGATCGCGAAATCCAGGTCACATGACCAAGATGGCCGCCACACCCATATATGGTAAAAACCACTCAAAAATCTTCTTCTCCAGAACCGGCTGGCTGATTTTCATGAAACTTGGTATGTAGCATTTGGGACTCCAGCTCATCATAGTTTGATCAAATGATGACCATAGGATGACCTTGACCTATTTTACGGCAAGGTCAAATTTGGAATCATAGGCTTTTACATGGAAATAAGTGAAAACTATGGATTTTTGAAAACTATTGCAGCCTGAGGCCTGAAAAGTGGTAGATGCAAACAACTAATGGAGAAGATGAAGGTATGTGATTGATTCAGGTCAAGGTCATCTCTTGACCTTGGCCTGTCTGTCGTCCATACACACTTTTCAAAGATCTTCTTATCTGAAACTGCTTGGCCAATCAAAGTAAAAATTTATGTGGAGCATCCATGGGTAGGGGAGACGAAAGTTTTATTGCGAAATCCAGGTCACATGACCAAGATGGCCGCCACGCCCATATATAATAAAAACCACTCAAAAATCTTCTTTTCCAGAACCGGCAGGCTGATTTTCTTGAAACTTAGTATGTAGCATTTGGGACTCCAGCCCATCAAAGTTTGATCAAATGATAACTCTAGGATGGCCTTGACCTATTTTACGGTAATTTCAATTTTGGAAACATAGGCTTTTACATGGGAAAAGTGAAAACTATGGATTTTTTGAAAACTGTTGCAGCCTGAGACCTGAAAAGTGGTAGATGCAAACAACTAATGGTGTAGATGAAGGTATGTGATTAATTTAGGTCAAGGTCATCTCATGACCTTGGCCAGTCCATCGTCCATACACACTTTTCAAAGATCTTCTTCTCTGAAACTGCTTGGCCAATCAAAGTGAAATTTTATGTGGAGCATCCATGGGTAGGGGAGACGAAAGTTTGATCGCGAAATTAGGGTCACATGACCAAGATGGCCGCCATGCCCAACTATGGTAAAACCACTAAAAATCTTCATCTCCAGAACCGGCTGGCCGATTTACACGAAACTTGGTATGTAGCATTTGGGACTCCAGCCCATCATAGTTTGTTGAAATGATGACCCTAGGATGACCTTGACCTATTTTACGGCAAGGTCAATTTTGGAAACATAGGCTTTTACATGGGAAAAGGCGAAAACTAGAAATTGGCTGCAAGCAAGGCTTTCAGTATACCCCCCGCAAAATTATCTAAGGCCAATAACTTCCTTTAAGTCAAACATGCAAAACATATGTCAAAAATATCTTTTCAGCATTATAATCCTTCATGAAAATCCTCCGTATGTCTGACTCATGTCTGTAAGGTATTAAATAATATACTGAAAGCTCAGGGAGTAAAATTATTGTTGATTTCACTGTACACTGTTGATCATTATTTATCATGTGAAATGGTCAAAAATTGGCTATGCTAAAAAAAGCTGTAAATTTGTCAAAAATAAATTATTCAGCATAAGAATTATTCATGCACATCTGAAATATATCTGGAACAAGTGTGCAAAGAATTCAAATGAAACAATGAAAGCACTAGGAGGACTTGATTTCATAAAGTATGCTCTACCAGCCGTATTGTATATTAGCGATGGTTGAAAAATGTATAAGTTGAAAAATGCTGTAAATTTGTCAAAAATTATTTTTTCACCAATAAAATTCTTTATGCACATCTTCAATAT
This sequence comes from Rugalucina vietnamica, assembly GCA_964017185.1. NCBI lineage: Eukaryota > Metazoa > Mollusca > Bivalvia > Lucinida > Lucinidae > Rugalucina > Rugalucina vietnamica. The sequence continues at coordinate 43,119,571 of OZ024871.1, read as the reverse complement.
GTCTGTAACATGTCTGCAAAGTATTGAAAAGAATAACTGAAAGCCCCAGGAGGAGTTGGATTTCACAAAGTATGTACTATCAACCATAATTGAATATAAGCAGAAATGGTCAAAATTGGCTAAATTATTTTTTCACCAATAAAATTCTTTATGCACATCTTCAATATGTCTGTAACATGTCTGCAAAGTATTGAAAAGAATAACTGAAAGCCCCAGGAGGAGTTGGATTTCACAAAGTATGTACTATCAACCATAATTGAATATAAGCAGAAATGGTCAAAATTGGCTAAGTTTAAAAAGCTGTAAATTTGTCAAAACTAAAATTTTCAGCATAAAAATTCTTCATGCACATCTTCAATATATCTGGAACAAATCTGCGAAGAATTAAAAAAGAAACAATGAAAACCCTAGGAGGAGTTGATTTCACAAAGTATGCACTTCCAACCATTATTGTATGTAAGCAATAGTCGAAAAATGGCTAAGTTAAAAATGCTGTAAATTTGTCAAAAACTATTTTTTCAGCATTATAATTCTTCATGCACATCTTCAATATGTCTGTAACATGTCTGCAAAGTACTGAAAAGAAATACTGAAAGCCCTAGGAGGAGTTGATTTCACAAAGTATGTATGTAAGCAATAGTCGAAAAATGCCAAAGTTAAAAAATGCTGTAAATTTGTCAAAAATTATTTTTTCAGCATTATAATTCTTCATGCACATCTTCAATATGTCTATAACATGTCTGCAAAGTACTGAAAAGAAATACTGAAAGCCCTTGGAGGAGTTGATTTCACAAAGTATGTATGTAAGCAATAGTCGAAAAAAGACAAAGTTAAAAAATGCTGTAAATTTGTCAAAAATTTTTTTTGCAGCATTATAATTCTTCATGCACATCTTCAATATGTCTGTAACATGTCTGCAAAGTACTGAAAAGAAACACTGAAAGCCCTAGGAGGAGTTGATTTCACAAAATATGCACTACCAACCATTATTGAATATAAGCAATTATAGAAAATTTGCTAAGTTAAAAATGCTGTAAATTTGTCAAAAATGATTTTTTCAGCATGACAATTGTTCATGCACATCTGCAATATATCTGAAACATATCAGCAAAATATTAAAAGGAAACATTGAAAGCTGTAAGAGGAGTTGATTTCACAAAGTATGTACTTTCAGTACTATGGCAAACATGTTATAGGAAGACTTAAAAAGTCCCATAACTCTTGCAATACTGACCCTTTGGCCCCTTAATTCATACCACACATGTATTGTCTGGTGGTGCAAGTGTGGTGAAAATTTAAAACAAATCAGGCAAAAGCTACTCAAGTTATTCAGCAAAGATGTCCAAATGTTGACGGAATGACGGAATCACGGAGTCACGGAATCACGGAATGACGGAATCACGGAATGACGGACAGGCTGAAAACAGTATACCCCCCTAAAACTTCGTTTTGCGGGGTGTTTAACAATGGATATTTTGGAAACTGTTGCAGCCTGAGACCTGAAGGTTGCTAGATGCAGACAACTAATTGAGTCAATGAAGGTAAGTAATTAATGAAGGCCAAGGTCATTTCTTGACCTTGACCCAAAGTCATTTAAATATCGAAATTAAAATTATGGTTTTCTCAGAAATCACTGGGTTTTGAAACTGTTGCAGCCTGAGACCTGAAACTTTGCAGATGCAGACAACTTATGAAGTCAATAAAGGTGTGTGAGTATTCAAGGTCAAGGTCATTTCATGATGACTTAATACTCCAAGATCAGTTCTCAGGACCAATGGTCCTCTGGTCTTAGTATAAGTACCTGATTGTTAAGGTTTTTTGATTGTACCATTTCCTGATCTTTGCCTTCTTTTACCTTTATTACCTCACCTGAGCCGAAGGCTCACAAGGTGAGCTTATAGCACAGTAGTCGAGCCGGCGTCCGTGCGTGCGTCCGTCCGTCCGTTCACATTTTCAAACTCAAATATCTCTAAGACAACATGGCCGATCGTAATCAAATTTTATCTAAAGCATCATTGAGGAGTGGGAAAGGTTGTGCAAAGTTTTTGGGCAGGTCGGATTAGAACTCTGGTTTCCATGGCAACAGATGGCTCCCATAGACTTACAATGGGAAAAACATAAAAAAAAAATCTTCTTCTCCAAAACCATAAAGCCCAGAGCTTTCATATTTTGTGTGTAGCAATGCATAGTGGTCCTCTTCATAAATCCTGCCATACGTGCCCCTGGGGTCCATACGGGCCCCGCCCCGGGGGCGTCATGATGAAAATATAAAAAAATCTTCTTCTCTGAAACCACAAGGCCCAGAGCTTTCATATTTTGTGTGTAACAATTTTTAGTGGTCCTCTATATTAATCCTGCCAATCATGCCCCTGGGGTCAAAAATGGCCCCGCCCCGGGGGTCATTAGCTCCCATAGACTTACAATGGGAAAAACATAAAAAAAAATCTTCTTCTCCGAAACCACAAGGCCCAGAGCTTTCATATTTTGTCAGTAGCAATGTATAGTGGTCCTCTTTATAAATCCTGCCAACCGTGCCCCTGGGGTCCATAAGGGCCCCGCCCCGGGGGGCGGGGGGTCATGGGTAAAATATAAAAAAATCTTCTTCTCCGAAACCACAAGGCCCAGAGCTTTCATATTTTGTTTGTAGCAATATATAGTGTTCCTTTTTATAAATCCTGCCAACCGTGCCCCTGTGGTCCACACGGGCCCCGCCCCGGGCGTCATCATGAAAATATATATAAAAAAAAATCTTCTTCTCTGAAACCACAAGGCCCAGAGCTTTCATATTTTGTTTGTAGCAATGTTTAGTGGTCCTCTATATAAAACCTGACAATCATGCCCCTGGGGTCAATAATGGTCCCGCCCCGGTTGTCATTAGCTCCCATAGACTTACAATGGGAAAAACATAAAAAAATCTTCTTCTCCGAAACCACAAGGCCCAGAGCTTTCATATTTTGTGTGTAGCAATGTATAATGGTCCTCTTTATAAATCCTGCCTAACGTGCCCCTGGGGTCCATATGGGCCCCGCCCTGGGGGTGTCATGGTAAAAACATAAAAAATCTTCTTCTCCAAAACCACAAGGCCCAAAGCTTTCATATTTTGTAGGTAGCAATGTTTAGTGGTCCTCTATATAAATCCTGCCAATCATGCCCCTGGGGTCAAAAATGGCCCCGCCCCGGGGGTCATTAGCTCCCATAGACTTACAATGGGAAAAACATAAAAAATCTTCTTCTCCAAAACCACAAGGCCCAGAGCTTTCATATTTTGTTAGTAGCAATGTATAGTGGTCCTCTTTATAAATCCTGCCAACCGTGCCCCTGGGGTCCATAAGGGCCCCGCCCCGGGGGGGGGGGGGTTGGGGGTCATGGGTAAAACATAAAAAAAAATCTTCTTCTCCGAAACCACAAGGCCCAGAGCTTTCATATTTTGTTTGTAGCAATATATAGTGTTCCTTTTTATAAATCCTGCCAACCGTGCCCCTGTGGTCCACACGGGCCCCGCCCCGGGCGTCATCATGAAAATATAAAAAAAAAATCTTCTTCTCCGAAACCACAAGGCCCAGAGCTTTCATATTTTGTTTGTAGCAATGTTTAGTGGTCCTCTATATAAAACCTGACAATCATGCCCCTGGGGTCAATAATGGTCCCGCCCCGGTTGTCATTAGCTCCCATAGACTTACAATGGGAAAAACATAAAAAAATCTTCTTCTCCGAAACCACAAGGCCCAGAGCTTTCATATTTTGTGTGTAGCAATGTATAATGGTCCTCTTTATAAATCCTGCCTAACGTGTCCCTGGGGTCCATATGGGCCCCGCCCTGGGGGTGTCATGGTAAAAACATAAAAAATCTTCTTCTCCAAAACCACAAGGCCCAAAGCTTTCATATTTTGTAGGTAGCAATGTTTAGTGGTCCTCTATATAAATCCTGCCAATCATGCCCCTGGGGTCAAAAATGGCCCCGCCCCGGGGGTCATTAGCTCCCATAGACTTACAATGGGAAAAACATAAAAAAATCTTCTTCTCCAAAACCACAAGGCCCAGAGCTTTCATATTTTGTTAGTAGCAATGTATAGTGGTCCTCTTTATAAATCCTGCCAACCGTGCCCCTGGGGTCCATACGGGCCACGCCCCCCGGGGGGGGGGTCATGGGTAAAACATAAAAAAATCTTCTTCTCCGAAACCACAAGGCCCAGAGCTTTCATATTTTGTTTGTAACAATATATAGTGATCCTCTTTATAAATCATGCCAACCGTGCCCCTGTGGTCCACACGGGCCCCGCCCCGGGGGCGTCATGGGAAAAATATAAAAAAATCTTCTTCTCCGAAACCACAAGGCCCAGAGCTTTCATATTTTGTTTGTAGCAATGTATAGTGTTCCTCTTTATAAATCCTGTCAACGGTGCCCCTGGGGTCCATACAGGCCACGCCCCAGGCATGTCATTATCTACCATAGACTTATAATGGAAATATATGAAAAAATCCTCTCTGCAACAGCATGACACAAAGCTTGTATATTTGATATACAACATTGTCATGTGGAGCTCTACATAAACCCCTGGGTCAAATATGGCCCAACCCCGGGGGTCATTATAGGACCCTGGCGTTGTTAGATGATTTTTTCAAGTGAACCGAAATGGCAGAAAAGAGGATACACAATCCAGGCAAGAGCACTTCTGCTGATGTAAGTAGGGTTTCAAGGTCACATGACCAAGATTGTCATCATACCCTGGTAAAACCCCCAACTACTTTGTCCAGTGACTGTACTTGTTGGCTCTCAGGTGAGCGATCGTTGCCCCTGGGCTACTTGTATTTAGTTTTCCGACATTTTGGAGACAAAAGCTGCTCACTCGGTCTACCATAATAACACTGCATATTTGTACGCTGGTTATGTCGCACCTTGGTTTGAAGTTGAAGGTTTTAATTAGCACCAGTTCCCTTTAACACTAAACAAAAATAAATACTGTTATAATGTCACAAAGACTTCTTGCTGATATTTGTTTTAAAAGAATCGGTTTAGGTTTGGATATGACTAAACATCCCAGTCCACAATATGTCATGTCGGGGCGTTGTCAACGTTTCCATGGTACAGTCCAACCTGTCTTAAGCAAGCCCTGTATAAAGCAAGCACCTGTCTTAAGCAAGCACTTTCATTTCCCCCCAATTGATTTTACATGTAAATGAACCTCTATTAAGCAAGCACCTGTCTTATGTGGCCAGAGGCCACTAGTTTCTATCCCAATTTTGGCTTTAAGCAGCCGCTCATTTCATCAATTGTGTAAAAAAGAAATGTTTTCACATGGGTATGGTGTCAAAATTTTCTTCACACCTTCCAGATGCCATAATTCATTGTTTATTGTAAAAGATAATCCTAGACAACTTGTCTGTGAGAACTTAGTGACAATTAGCACTGACAGAACAATAACAGTAGTGCAAGACTATGCAGTCATTTGCAACACCTTTTCATAAAGATTTTATCTTCACTGTGTCAGTTCCATCCCTTCATGTTTTACTTTTCAATCAAATAAACACAAGTCTAAAGTGTTGATTTTAATATGGTGTAAATTTTCTGATTCAATAATAATTACTGAGAAAAAAATAATTTCTCAAAAAAGGCCAAATTATTAATGATTTGAACTCTTGGTACATCAATGTGCTACCACTTTTATAGAGGAAAATTATACCAAGAGCTAATCAAGAAGATGATAGTGCTTTTAGTCTGCACCTGTTTGCAGTTCCTAATGCATTTTACTTCTGTAGACAGCTGGGCTGTGCTATTATTTATTTCTAGCCAACATGGTTTGGTAAGGACGCCCACCCTAGTGACAGAACATAACCTCTATTAAGCAAGCACCTGTCTTAAGCAAGCGATTTTAGTGTTTCCTTTGGCCGCTTGCTTAAGACATGTTGGACTGTATTAAAATAGTATTTAGTGAAGCTTAGGCTATCCTGTCGAGGAAACTACAAAGCAGTGGTAGGTCGCTTCGGAGTCCTGTATTCTGATACAAAGGAAATATTATCCTAAAGAGTGCCAGTCAGATTATGTAAAGCTATTAAAGGAGTCTTAAAATGTAAACCACTACCGCACAACTATGAACTAAAACAAAATCTACCAATGATTGGGGTATGCAGCTAGCAGTAAAATCAGACTTCTATCATTCAAAGACAATCTTGAAAAATGAGCAATCAGCTGCCCATTCACCTCTGTTAAACATTAGTTTTCCCCTACTTATTGGGAACTATGATTTACCAACATAAGTTGTCGCCATTGATAGGGTAAACATCATTTATGGGTAAGGGGAGAAGGTAAACAACTTGTTTACTGGATGTAAAAAGGGAAAAGTATAAGGATGATCAGGAAAACATCCGATAGCAATGTAGAATATTCTGTGGGATAAACAGAAATAGCCAATGGGTGGGCTCTAAAAAGGAGAAAAACAGCAGATTTGTTTTCAATAATTTTTGAGCTTTACTTATGATGGAGATAAGATAGAAACATGCTTCTCTGCTGACATTGTTTCTATAATGTTGGTTACTGGTACCGTTCGCTTAGTGGTTAAAAATTCAAATTCTTAGTTATACAGATGTGCTTTTGTCATTTGAATGCATCTGTTTTCAAGAAAATAATTTTGCTTTATCAAGAATTCCAAATAATGTTAAATGTGCTTTACATACTTGACAGCAAGGACAAAATACTCTTTTGTTGGTTACTGGTACCGTTCGATTACTAGTTTAAAATCCAAATTCCTAGTTATACAGGCCGGGCGTTTTGTCAGTTGAATGAATCTGTTTTCAAGAAAATAATTTAGTTCTATCAAGAATTCCAAATAATGTTAAATGTGATTTTAGTATTTATCCTTGCTGTCACGTTCATGTATGTATTACATACGTGACAGCAAGGACAACCACTCTTTTGTTGGTTACTGGTACCGTTCGATTACTGGTTTAAAAACCAAATTCCTAGCTATACAGAGATGTTTTTGTCATTTGAATGAATCTGTTTTCAAAAAATAGTTAAGTTTTATCAATAATTCTAAATAATGTTAAATGTGTTACATACTTGACAGCAAGAATAAAAACGCTTTTGTTGGTTACTGGTATTGTTCGATTACTGGTTCAAAATCCAAATTCCTAGTTAAACAGAGGTGTTTTTGTCATTTGAATGAATTTGGTTTCAAGAAAATAATAATGTTTATCAAGAATTCCGATTAATGTTAAATGTGATTTACATACTTATCTTCTGATACTGAGTCGATCAATTTCTGATCATCACCTCAGGTGTGGGGTGGGTGCCTAAATTTAGAATTTAGTCAAGGGAAAATTAAACATTTGGGGTGGACCATTAAAACTATTTACAAGATATAGATGAGAGGCATACTAAAACGCATGCCTCTGGGCCAATGATTTAAATAGAAGCCTTAAATTCCTCAATGGTCTTAGATAGGACCACTGAAGAAGGGAGACTATTCCAAACCGGAATAGTTCTGGGGAAAAAGGAATTTTTCAGGGCATCACTATAGGCAAATGGTCTTGTGTATTGTGATTCATGTGATGCCCGAGTATGCCTTAGATTGGGTGCCGGGGTCAGGTATTTGTCTTTATCAAGAGACACTGTACCGGAGTGTATCTTGTAGAAGAAGGTTAAGGAGGACCGCTCCCTGCGAGACTCCAGGGATGGCCACTCAAGTTCGTCTAGCATTTCACCGACGCTACTGGTGTTCCTCCATCGCCTGCAGGTCCACCGGGCAGCAGTCCTCTGCACCTTCTCCACCATCTCAATCTGAGTTTCATGATAGGGATGCCAAATAGGAGCTGCATACTCAAGTTGAGGCCGAACCAATGTTTTGTATGCAACTTCCTTAGTATGCCTAGGTGCCAGTGCCAAATTGCGCCGAAGAAAACCCAAAGTCTTAGTTGCCTTGCATGTAATTTCAGAAATGTGTTGACCCCAATCAAGATCATCTGTGATAGTTAAACCGAGGTATTTAGCGGACTGAACCTGTTCTAATGTTTGCTGATGCAGTGTGTAATTGAAATCTATATGCCTGCTTGGATGTAGCCGCGTCACCATCATTGAATGACATTTGCTAACATTGAATTTCATTTGCCAATCCATTTCCCATTTGGCCAAGCTATTCAGGTCATCTTGTAAAATTTGACAATCCAATGGTGACTTGACATTTCTGTATAAAACACAATCATCAGCAAATAGCCGAACAGATGACCTGATGTTGTCAGGAAGATCATTAATGAAAATAAGAAATAGGACCGGTCCTAAGACCGATCCTTGTGGGACACCAGAAAGAACCGGGACTGGGTCTGAGGCACGGCCATCTAATACCACTTTTTGAGAGCGCTCAGAGAGCCACGAGTCGATCCACTTATGTGTAGATCCTCTAATCCCGTAGAAGTCAAGTTTGTATAATAACCTTTTATGTGGGACCTTGTCAAAGGCCTTAGCGAAATCCATGACAATCACATCCGTCTGCCTGTGGCCACGACCCACTGCTCGGTCCAGATTACTAACCAAATCATGATAAAACTGAACTAACTGGGTTTCGCAAGACCTTTGACTTCGGAACCCATGCTGACAGTCAGCAAGAATGTTTTCAAGAGCCAAGTGTTTGTTTATGTTGCTGACTATTATATGCTCTAGAGTTTTGCAACAGATACAAGTAAGCGACACCGGTCGATAATTAGCTGCATCGTATTTCTCACCTTTCTTAAATACCGGGGCTACATTTGCCTGTCGCCAATCGTCTGGTACAGCACCCTGAGCAAGCGACTCATTGAAGATATAGGTCAGTACAGGAGCAATTTCAGAACTACATTCCTTCAACACCCTAGCACTCAGGCCATCTGGCCCAGGCGCCTTATGTATATTCAAGTTATTCAACAGTTTAATGACCCCATTGGGGTCAACTGTAATTTCACCCATAGCGGTGAAAGGACTTGTGCCTTTGGAGGGGATTTCATCATCTGATTCGCGAGTGAAGGCTGACTGAAACTGCCTATTACAAATATTAGCCTTATCCAAAGTGTCAGTCTTCAAGATACCATTTTCTCTAAGAGTATTGATCCCAGACGCGTCTTTCTTTAGGGACTTGACAAATGACCAAAACTTTTTTGCCTTTTCATTTTTTCGGGGACAATCGGGATCAGGGTTATCATTTTCAAAGGAGAAGATATTGGTAATATGCTTCCAATATGCATCTCTAATGCTCTTTTGAACATGTGCTCTGAACCGTTTGTAATGGTTCTTAATGTCAGGGCTGCTTGACTTGCGAGCACGAAAGTAAAGTTTATCACGTTTCCTTATCAAGCGTTTGATCGAGCTATCGATCCATGGTAAGCTATATTTTGTCTTGGTCATTTTTGATGGAATAAACCTTTCAATAGCCGAGAGAACCTCCGACTTAAAACTGACCCACATGTCATTGACTGACACCTGACTATGGTCAGTTGAAAGGAACGAATCCCTATAGCGCGCTAGATGGTCATGAAGACCGTCCATATCCGCTCGTTTATATAGGAAAATCTTACGCGGGGCCTGCTGAATCCGTTTAGCCTTTACTTGACAGCATGGATAAAAAACTATTTTGTTGGTTACTGGTACTGTATGATAACTGGTTGAAATTCTGATTTTGCAGGTTCTCTGATGTTTTTTTTTTCAATTGACTGATTTTATTTGAAAAGAATCAAAATTATCTTTGGCAAGAACTTCCTATGTTTTTGAGTGTGCTTGATTTTCCTGACAACAAAGGTATAGCTATTTTGTTGGTTATTAGTACCGTTCGAATACCGGTAAAATATTCATTTTCGTTTACAGTCATTTTAATGATTTTTTTTCTTACAAACCCAATATAAGCTTTAACAAGATGTCTCATTCTACCAGTTTCTATATATCTATACATTCTACTCAGATTTCATGTTCTAAAATGACATGTCTCTAAAGAATTTGAAAAAAAAAAAGACTCATTATGGCATTATGGTGCATTTTTAACATGGCCGACTGAAAATTCCTATAAAGTGCCCACGAAGTGTTTTGTTAAAATGAAACCTACTAGGATATTTGTTTGTAAATATATCAGTTTGCTTCAATAAAATTGAACTCTTTTTTTTTTCTCATGTCTGCTTAAAGTATGCAAACAATATGAAAATTTACAATTCAGATATTTTGGCATTCCATGGTTATTGTATGTGCATTGTACTACTAGAACGTGCATAATATGCATTCATCATTTGAAGGATACCTTGGGTTGTTCATCCATGGACATGATCGTTGCATATTTCTTCTTGGTATAGAGGGTGACAGTTTGAAATAATCCTTTTTTCCAGAATTTAAAGCTGAATTTAGGCTCATTTTACGTTTAGTCAGTTACCATAGCAACCAATAGCAATATGTCTCTTTACACTATATTTTATCCGGTTTTGGTCATAAGTAGTAGGTACACAAATTTTTTTAACGAAATCTGAGTCGGAGCCTTTCCAGCCCCTATCTAAAATTTGCAAGTGCTTTCAGAGAATTGTTCTAATGGTAAAACAGAATAACATGTATTATGACACCTGCGCTGTCACGTTACAATAATTAGACAAATATCTACGTTGGCAATATACAGATATTTTTTGCTGTAAAATTTGAAAATTTCATCCGAAATTTATACTCAGAACATTAATTGTGGGTAAACGTTATGGCCGCCTCGCCAAGGTGGTTCTAACGAGTACCCACAATCTATGTTTTGGAACAAAAAATGTTTTGGAACAAAAATAAAAAAAAATAGCATACCCCTGCATACCCCAGTTCTTATAGTATATATAGTATAAAGGGGTATAAATTGCGCGGACAGATTTTCCTGATGGTATAGATTGCTTCAGAAATAGACATGTCATTTGTTTGGTAGTTCAAAAGTAGCTGAGAAACGTTCTCCTGTATTGACATTTTCCGCCATCATTCTTATTTCTGGTTCCCCAAAATAACCACAGAGCATGAACTCCTTCTTCAGATTCTCTTCATCGTCGTTCTCAAAGTTAACACATATTTCTCCAACATAAAAACATTCAGCATCTGTTACGTAGGTTGGATCTTTCATCCGTGAGGCAAATAATGTAAATGCAATCCTTGTTGAGCTGGTTGGAAAAAAGGCGTTTGTTTTCGATTCAATTCGCTCTGATAGTTTGATCACCTGTTCACATTCAACAAACTTGAGGAAGCGGTTTTTGCAAAGTCTCTGACCAGTCGAATTGACAAATAACTTATCGGCTGGATCAACTCCATCACGAAAAGACGTTCGCCAACTAATGCCATAAGTGTAGCTCAACATCCTCTCTGTTATAACTGCTGGATTGTAGCCGAACATCACGGCTCCTTTAAGTACTGATAACGCAGCGTCGGCGGGCACTACTATATCCAGTTTTGGGAAACCTGTTTTAAGACTGTCATATAACATTTTTGACTCCGACAGACCACCGACCATCAATACAGTTTTTGATCCTGAAACAGCCTTTATCTCCAGTAATTTTGATACATGTTCGACGGTGTTCTCAACTGCAGTGGTAAACATTTGTTTCATCATAGCAGGTTTTATCCTCAGCTTGTTTCCCTTCTCCGCTGTTACCAATCCAGATACACCTGACTTGCTGACAGCAGTTTTCAGTGTACCTTCTAGTTTGTCATTGTATGTTTCTATCAGCGCTAACGGAAGACTGACGATTGTGTCGTGTTCTGAAGTGGAAGATATTTCCCTTTTCTTCACCTCAAATGTACGAACGATATCAATGTAGTCGTCCATATTTTCAGTTTTAAACTTTTTGAAGACTTTATCGCCAAATATTTTGACCAGCATATCTTCATAAGCCTTGTCAACTGTTGTCCCACCCCATGCCCCGCCACTAGCCTTGTAGAGCTCTCTAAGATCACCATCTTCTAAAACCTCGTGTACCGACACGTCTATCGTACCACCTTGAAACAAAGAGCATGATGGAACATGAATCATTTATACAGAAATACACTCAGTAGCAATTTAATAAGTGAGTTCTCAAAATGGAAAATGCAAGTTTTTTTAGTTTTTTTTTGTCTTCAAAACAATTTCAAACTAGAAAGAGTGCCTTAAAAGGCACGTATACCCCCGGCTGGTAGCCACCCAGCCCGCCTTCCCCCTCCCGAAACCACCCAGCGCATGCAGACCTGGCATTGAAAATAACCGAATGAAAGATAGTACCCATAATATCAAATGCATTTTAGACATGTGCGTTCTAAAGCACTTTGCCCACATACATGGTGGAGTGTAGTTTTAGAGTGACAGATCTACTTTAGAACCGTACACACAGCTGACCTGTGTACTCCATCCAGGACTTAATCGCGGACATGTAGGGTCAGGTCCTCAGTCCTAGAAGGAAAATAAAATAGACTGTCTTTCTAAAAGAAACAAAAAAAAAAAAAAAAAAAAAAAAAAAAAAAAAAAAATGATGTCCTAGATATTGACTTCTACACCCCCCTCCCTGAGATGGACCCAAAGTTCTGAACCCAACATGGTACCTGTACATACGGTTTAAGTGTGTATGCTTTCTGACAAGTGGTTGTCAAGATATAGACCTACAGAATATTAATCTTGGATAACTATCACATTATATAAAGGTGTCCCAGATTTTGACATCTTGTCCCACCCCTGCGTTATTGTGTCATGGAATAAAAATCAACCCTACATGGTATCTATCATCCAAATAGGAATACATTCCTATGAGTGTTAAGCTATGGACTAAAATAGCACTGTGTAAATAGCACACACATTTTAAAGGTGACCAAGATTTTGACCTCTAGCCCCCCCCCCCCCCCCCCCACTATATACATGGACCCTAGAGTCTGTACCTAACAAAGTGCCTATGGTCTAAGTATGAATGCTTTCTGACAAGACTTTGTGTATGTCGAGATACAGATTTACAGAAAATTTATCATGGTTCTATTATATTTTATGGTGTCTAAAGTCCAATTCGCATGCGCCAAAAGTACACACGTGTAAATATACTCCGGTGTGCAAATTTTACTCGGGGTAAGGAAATAGCGCATGCGAACGCAAATACACACCGGAGTATATTTACATATGGGTAAATTTATTCCTGGGTCTGACCAGATGCAAATTTTATTTTTACAAATACACACGTGTAAATTTACTATCATGTCCCATGCGAACGCAAAGTAAATTTTACCCATGAGTATTTTTATTTCAAGTCAATATTCTGCTTTTAGATAATGAATTTTCACTTTTTTTGTTCTTAACTGATTATATGACAGTTGCTGAAACTCTGGACATTGTAGCTAAATAAGAGTTTATTGCCATCCAACACATATTAGATCATATGGAGTGCAAACAGCCACACTATTTCTTCATCATTTTTGGTGAGGTTTCTTGGGGCATTTAAACAGTAATTCCTATAGGATGATAATAGGGAACTGTATAACTGCTAAGGTTAAGCCTGGCCATTATATGATTCTCCTCTGCTGCCAAAGTCCTACAAGAACACCTTGAAGCAGCCTCTTCTTGTTTTGCAAATACAGAAAACTTAAAAAAATGCGCACCTCTCGTAGCTGATTTATTTTTATACTGCTACGAAAGAGATTTCATGGATTCTCTTAACCATGATAATCAAGCTGATGTTATCGAGGCTTTCAATTCCACTTCTAGGTACCTCGATGACCTTTTGAACATTGACAACCCTTATTTTGAAGGTATGGTCAATCAAAATCCACCTGAACTACAGTTGAACAAAGCCAATATCTCAGATACCGAAGCCCCCTTTTTAGATCTACATCTTTCTGTTGCAAATGGATTTGTTTCTTCTAAATTTTATGATAAGCGCGATGATTTTGATTTTGATATAGTAAGTTTTCCTTTTTTGGATGATGACGTTCCTCGTCGTGCTTCTTATGGGGTGTACATTTCGCAACTTATTAGGTTTGCTAGAGTCTGCAATCATGTTAAAGACTTCAACGCTCGAAATAAATGTTTAACGGCAAAACTTCTCCAACAGGGCTATCGGTATCATAAACTTCAAAAAACCTTTTCTAAATTTTATCGTAGACACTATGAATTGATTTCCAAATATAATTTTGGGTTAAAGACGCTTTTAAGTGAGGGCCTTTCGGAACCTGAATTTTATGGTGACCTGGTTTACAAAGGGGGTGTTACAAATGTGCCCACGCATGGATTTTCTTTAAATTTTACACATAAGTATGTCATCATATATGAGCTACGAAAATGTATATATTGAATTAAATAATTAATTATAGGACACAGGAGACAACCTTGGCTCACTCCCACAATGACATGATACCTGCCCTCATCTTTGTGTGTCGTAAAATTTAAGTTTTATAATTTTCTAAGATTTGTCAAGTGAGTTGGCTCGAGAACATCCCAGGCATTAAACTTATACCATAAAATCATTTTACAGAAGTATTATATTGATTTCCTAATTAAATAATTATAAAATTTCTCAATTTTTTCTCAAAAATTTAGAAAAAAATACCAAAGTTTACTTAAAAGATAAGTATGTTCCAGTCTTTGTCAAGATACCATATTTGCATAAAAAGATGCCATATATATCCTCTTGATATGAGCAAAATTTCATGATAATTCAAAGCCGGTAACATTGTCATTTTTTACATTGTATACATGTAGGTCACTTTTCATGATTTTAACAAAATGTTGAAATTGCTCCAAAACACGCAAAAAGGTTTTGGATTATGACCATAATGCACATTTATGACACACATTGTGCTAAGACAACCCTGAACGGCATATGTATGTAGTTACATTTATGTAACTGAGTGGCCACCTGTTGGGAAATAACCGTTCTGTTGGCAAACTGTACATTCTCTTTATACAAGTAACTATTTGTTATTTCATTGTTTTCCACATGGGATTTTAGGTTGAACCTTGGTTCTAATTGCAGCAGCTGTTGGCCATTGCTTACTTTTGTTTGCCAAAAAGATGTTATTCATTATGGTTTTCTACCATCTGTTTTTCACACTTGACTGTTTTCTTTAGGTTTAGAACGATATAAAGTAATTCTAAAATAGCAATGAGGCCAAATGGCTTACAGTTTGCCTTCAGTTGAATCAATGCTTAAAGTTCTGAATTATTCTTATGATGAAATAATAGAGGATGTTTAACTTTGTTTAACTGATAATCATATATATGCTTCTCATATAGGAGTGAGACAGGGAGGTCCATGTGGAATTGTCTCGTAGTGATAAACTGAATCTGATATTATTATTTCTTACTCTTGGACCAATAGTATTTTATTGTAAAAGACACAAGTGGAAATACAGACAAATGTTCAGTGTATATTACTTAACATACCAATTCCATGTTTTATTTTTTACAGGGAAAGCTAGAGTACCTCCTATATCGCTTACTGAACCCAAATTTTATAACTTTGATTTTCAACATACAATCTGATTTTGATCTTTACATGAAACTAAAACAGACATAAATTATGTTAAGTCATATGGCATAAGTATTTTAAGCATTTAAAGCATTCAGTCAAATACAACATCACTGCATTACATGCGTTACCCACATAAATGCTTGCAAAATAAACACCAAACCCAAATCTCTTATAAAATGTATGCACTTATGCTGATTATGAAGTATGTTTTATCGTTAAAGCAAGTCCTCTTCCTATATTCAGCCTATTTAAAACATATATATTGTACGTTACATACATTACATCAATCAAAACTGAATATTCAAGTTAATAATTTCTTGGTAAAAATTAGATTTAATAAAGTACGTTCTGTAATATCATGACAAACATCTTGTAGACAAATTAGATTCCTTTCATACAAATACAAACATTAATCTTGCATACCATGTGTTCTTATTGGTTACACAAGCCTGCAAAAGTACTAAGATAGAGTTTGCATAAATATAAAGCATTGAATGGTGAATGAATGTCAGAAAAACAGATTGGGTTATGAGCTTATAATCTTTTCTTGAGATTAATATCGCGGTACATGTATTGTGATGTTCAATGAAATGTAATTTCTTAATTTATGATTTTGTAAAATGCTAATTAAATAACGATGAATTGAATGCAATTGAAGAGCCCCATGATTTAGCATGTGTATTAACTAGTCACATATAACATCCTTTTTAAATAAGAAGAAAAAGTTCAGCTCTTAAAGGTCGTATCATATGAAAATTGTTCACAGTACGTGTTTGCGCTAAATGTAACATATGTAACAAATAAAAAGAGTACTGACAGACAACTTCTGAATTCAGGACGACCAGTAATACTGCATTTTAAACCCTGCAGTTATACTTACGTGATGTTTAAACACAAAACTTTATTGAAATCTTTAAATTATTTCAAGTCTGTCCAAACGGTAACTTATGTAACAGGGTATAAGGTCTGTGTGTTGGATTTCATTAAAAACATGCTTTAATAATATTAATTGCTTATATTTAGCCTACAGTAAAACTCCTACAGTCATAAATCAATTATAAAAGTACTTTGTAATTATTAGTGAAAAGTTAACATTTGGATGAATAAGGGTCATGTGTAATGAATGTAACAAAACACCATGTTACCGGTCCACGATTTTCGTGAAATTTTAGGAATATATTCCTAACATATGTGGGCTGTTTTTATATTAAAATGGTGTCTTGACAAAGACTGGAACACAAAAATTTTTTAATTCAAATTCTACCTCTTTGAAAATAAGCAGGTGAAAATTGGGGTTACATGTACATGGAAATGACTGCTCCTCCACTATCTTGATACCAACAAAGTCATTTATAGTATCAGCAAACTTATCAATGACTACTTTATTCCTGGAAAGCTTCCAACATTTGCTTTATGAATCGTTGTTCACTATAGAAACGTCTAAAGTGGGGTGCCCTTAGCTATCATAGTGACGTCATATATTACGTCATAATTTGCCAGTGGAATTGAATTTACAAGGGAATACACCATTATTATAGCAGTCATAACCAAGACAATTAATGTACATAATTTCATAAAATTCCATGCGTGGGCAAACTCCCATGTTAATTTCCCATACCCTGTAACAGGCCCTTTAAAAAACTTATAGGAATTAATGATTTTTCTTTTCAGTTCAGAAAAATCATAACACGTTACAGACGTATACACGGCTAACAAACCTTTAAATGCGTAACCGCGGTTAATAAAAGAAATCCGATTCACGTCCTTCCGGTTTCGCATCAGATGACCAACAAAAGGTAAACAAACTTTTGCAGCTGGTGTTTCCGAGTAAAATATTTTGATTCGAAGGCAGGTATTATGATTCTCTCAATGCTATTTTATCAGTTAGACATTGTTATATTTGGATCCCAAAGGATTTCCTGAAACTTTTCTTTATAATCGTGATTTTTATTCCCTCGTCCAAAATACATGTTGGGATTGCATAGAACACGAAGAAAATGTGGGTCAGTCGCAGGGATATTTGTAGATATCCGCCCATTACGTCCATATTAACGGAAAGCAATACAGTGTGCAGATGCTTTTAACATTGTGTGAGGAATGTTAACATTTTCGTTGTCTCTGGTCACTGCATTCTATGCATATGTGGTTAAAAGCTGTGTCAACAATTCGGTTACGAATTTAATCATTAGAATGATAGCAATATAATAAACATAGAACACATGTTTAAAGTTTTTGTTTTTGTTAATAGTTTAACGCTCAAGTTTTAATTGTCACATTCTCTCGTCCTCTCTGGAAGGGTTCTATCTTTGAAAATGTTTGATATATAATAATACAAACAGTATATACAATACATGTAATACAATAATTCTCATGCATGTTTTTCCTGTTCATGACGACGATTTTACAGCATTCTGTATACTTTCATTTGCTTTTTCCTGGTTTTATGTCACTCAAAAGCTTTACAGAGACAATTAAATACCATAGCTCGAACCGATAGAGCTTTTCATACATATTTTGAAATATATCCTTCATATTTTAATGATTAAATGCGTAACCATCTTTTGTTTCCCTTCAAATCGGTAATACCGGGCACTAACACAACAAAATACTGGCACAGACATCAGTTGCAATTTAGTTAATATATATCTGTAAATTTGTCGTGGAAAAATCACTAAAATTTGATATTTACACGCAAATTGTCCAATATTTCGTTCTATTTCGCCGATTTTGGCCGTGTTGTAGCACCAGGTTCGAAGGAGGGAATTAATAACTCAAAGACCATTAAATTATTTTGCGAGCTACTTTGGTGCTGACCTACAATAGTAAATAAGCGACAAAATAGCATTCATAGATAATCGATTTATTTCTGTACTAAAATATAATCATCAGTCGATCATAGTAGTGTATGTTTTGTTTACCTTTTCTTGGTCCTCATATGCGGAACCGGAAGGGCGTGAATCGGATTTTCTTTCTTAACCGGCGGTTACGCATTTAAAGGTTTGTTAGCCGTGGTATAGGTTATAACTTGAATGTTATGCGACAGTCTGCATGGATAGTTTTTAACCCAATCATGGTTAATAACTTTGCTGCCTTCTTTAATTGCACGCCGGTGGGTCGGGCGTCAGACTCTATGATGGCCCCGACTTGGTTGGGGTCGGAGCTTCTTGTCTGTTGCTTGGCCCACTGGGGTCCAACTGGTGTTTTTCTTTTGCTCCGGAGTTAGTAGGTTATTCGGCGCCCAGGGATCTCCATCGTCGGGCAGCTTACTCAATCTGTGAGTCCTGGTTTTTGATTCATCAGGATGTTTATCATGATTTATTTGTTTGTTCTTGATGATTCATTGACTAGTTAGAGATTCACCACGAGGACCGAAGAACTAACTAAATGTTATGAACCATTGCAGAAGCTGAGGGTGAGGTTAGGCTCCTGTAAAACCGGTTTAAGCCCGCCAGTAACTTTGTGTTACTGATCGTTCCAAGGCGATACTTCTGTGGTGGTTCTTTTTGTGTTGGCGCCTTATGTGTGTTTTCATAGTTTTAGTTAAGTTAAGGTAACTGAGTGGCCACCTATTGGGAAAATAGCTGCTCATTCGGTTTACGATATGTTTCATGGTATAAGTACCTGATTGTTAGTTTGGTTTTTTCCCACCTCGGTTTTTGGAGTGAGAATTTTTTTCTGATTGCGCCTTTTCCTGATCTTTGCCTACTTGTACCTTTTTAAATGAACAAGTTTTAATCTAGAAATGATTTATTTACATACAAAAATACTCCTGGTGATAAAACCCATGCGAACGCAATTTAAAGTTACTCACAGGTTGATTTGCACACCGTAGTATATTTACACACCGGAGTACATTTACATGTTTGTATTTTTTGCGCATGCTAATTGGACTTTAAAGAGCAGTCACACATCAGCGTATAAGTGAAACGCGCGCCGGGCGTGTTGAAAAAATAGCAAAATTCCTCACACGCCAGACGCACGTCGGAAACACGTTCAAAACTCGCTACAAGCGCGTTGGGTACGCTTGGTGTACGTCCGGCGCGCGTCGCTGTACGTCGCTAAAAGTCTCTGCGCGTTTCGCGCGCCTTTGGGCTAAAATTTTTTTTAAACATGCTTAAAAATTTTCTAAAAGCTCGGCGTGTCCCGGGTGTGTGACTAATACGTCCCGAATAAGTTCCACGCGCGCTACGGGCGCGTTGAATACGCTCTGAACGCGTTTGGCGCGCGTTTGAAGCACGCCAGTGTACGTTCCATGCGCGTTCCGATTTTATTAGATGTTGCTTCAGTAGCGTGTCCCAAGCGTGTGTGAAACGCGCGTTGAACGTTCGATGCGCGCATGTAGCGCGTGCTTAGCGTGTCTGGGACGTATCACAACCGTTCTCCAAAACTTTGAGATTTTTTATACGTCCGGCACACGCCCCAGTTGCGCGCTAATGTGTGACTGCTAAAGCGTGTTAAAGGAACAAATTAATTTTTATACGCCCAAAGTCTTCAGCGTGTTGAGATTTTTCATACGCCCGGCGCGCGTTTGGGTTATACGCTACAGTGTGACTGCTGTTTTAGATTTTGAACTCTAGCTCCATCCCTGGGGACGGTACCAAGGATTCGGTGCCATGGAATAAAAGCAAACTCTACAAGTTATCTATGATCTAAATAGGAATACATTCCTATGATTGTTTGTTAAGATATGGAAAACAGCACATTTTAAAGGTGACAAAGATTTTGACCTTTAGCCCCACCCCGGGCATGGACCGTGGTATCCGAACACATGAAAACAAAGCAACCCCTATAGGGTACCTATGATCCAAATATGAACAATTTCTGATGGTTGGTTCATGAGATATACACAACCAGAGAAACTTTAACCAAAACTTTGACATAAATTCTACGAACGAACTTACGAACGGACGAACGGAAAAGCGAAAACTATATACCCATCGGCATAAATGCCAAGGGTGTAATAATACATATTCAGATTACTTTAAAATTACCATATTCACTACTGAAAATCACGTGGTATTGTATAAATACAAACCGATAAATGATCAGCGACACACAGTGGCATTCTCAGTGTCCGAAGTTGAGGTTAGATTTTCGAGTTTTCTCCTATAGCGTTTCTTCTACTGACTGATAGATAGGTACAGACAATGCAGATATTGAACGTTTATTGAAAGAAAGTCACATAAGAAATCCATCCAATGTTATTGTGATGGAAGTACTATATGTTAAAAAATAACGGAATTTAAAATGACCGTGACTAGTTTAATTGAGAATATTGACACTCCCAATGACTCCCATGTTAATTTTGTCTTTTTTGCTTGTCAAAAACCAAGCGTATAGTTAAAAAGGCTGCAGTTTCTGTTTGCCTGGTTCCATCATATTCAAACATATTTTTATAAAAAGTTTAATTCATGATCCTAATTTTCAGTAATAATCAACCAGGTGTTAAGACATATGTTACCATGGTAACCATTTAAGTTGAACAGGTATCAATTTTAGTCATGTTATTAAATTGCCTAGCAACCAGCAAAGAATTTAAAACCAAGCTTATGGTCAACAAGAATTTATTCCTAAGTAATTGTACATGCACTTTACAATGGTATATAAGAAGGGAAGGTTACTTTGGTTTTGAAATACAATTACGATTAATATTTACCCCCCCCCCCAAAAAAAAAAAAAAAGACTTAAAACTTGCATTTTCTCACTGTGGGAACTCATTTATGGCCACTGATAGCGTACATACAGCAAGTTCAATTCAGAAAAATATATGTGTACATTATCTCAATAATTGAAATCATGCTTGTTAAGTCACAGTGCCGACTATATCAACGGGCATGAGCGAGATAGTATCCAAGTGGGAAGCCATCTAAGCCATGCATCTGATGCATGACGTCAATCCGCAATTCCCGTATTCAAGTAAGCACTAATGGGGAATTAAAAGAACACCTGTATCCTCAGGGCATGCATAGCAAAAATATTTACTCGCCAATATCAAGATTGTTAATATAACAATTATTTGATGATGTATATAAAGAGAGAGGGGGAGGGGGCTATGAATGTGTATGGGATACGATGTACAAAACAACTTACCGCCGCAATCTAGTACTATGTATTTGGCTCCAGGTTCGAATGTTGAAACCTTTAGATCACTTCGCGTCCTCTTTTCGACAGCTACAGTCTTGCAAAATAGTGAGGCGGCCTCTGGTTCTAACGCAATTCTCAGACAAGACGATGGTATGCCGGCCTGAAGCAAATATTACGCCGATTAATTTTGATGTCATGCCTAACATTTACGATAAACTGTCAAGGACATGTCAGAACGTTCAATCCCAAGTTGTCTGTGTTTTCTGTGCACTGATCAATATAGGGATGATTCGATATGTGTGTGTGTGTGTGTGTGTGTGTGTGTGTGTGTGTGTGTGTGTGTGTGTGTGTGTGTGTGTGTGTTCATTTGTGAATTGAATGTCTAAATATTAATCACCTCTTCTGCAGCTTCCCTCATGAAATGTTTCGCAGTCTCATTCCAAATGGCAGGTACAGTCAATACCCACAATACATCAGTGTCTTGAATCCCGCCCACGAATTGTTTGTTACATTCAGTTTTCAGGTCATTTCGCAGGAAGGCTATCGCATGTTTAAAGACATCTTTTGCAAGGAGAGACTTTCCATAGGCGTCTTCTATGTATGTTTTCTTTCCAATATCCTGTAATATCCGAAAAGCTGTTGTTATCCTAATGGGATTATAAGTTTACCAAGAGCATCTTACTGGCGGTTACTGGCCAGGGTGAAGGCTTATGAAAATTAGTTTGTTATTATTTTATCTTTATTAGGAAACAAGATGTTTTACTTACCCCCATCCCCTTTCAAAAATGTGTAAAAATTGTTTTTTCGCGTCCATGGACACTTCAGGGGTCTTATTCAAATGAGCATAGTACCGAATAGAACATAAGGAAAATAAAACTAGACGGAATATTTCCATCGGTATTCCGTTAAACCTCTTCATGTCAGGGAAGTGGAACGAGATACCGAAGTGGAGCGGAGTGACAGTTGCGCGGCCAGCTGATCTAAAACAAAGCCAGCCGAAGTATAACTTTCTGTTTATCCTTTGATGTTTTTGTAACATTAATTCAAATGCAACTGAATATCAAAGGAAGCAGTCCTATATATTAATACACAGGCAGGAGGCGGTATGAAAACCGTACTTCATAAAACTGCCTGATATTAAAACTTACAGTATGGACTGTCTGTCGTACAGTAAAATGTCTATTTTCGCAAACACTTCTCGTCGATGGGTTTCCCTGGTATTACAAATGCATATATATCAAAACCAAATTGGCATGGACATATCAACAAATTTATAACCTTTCACATGCAGATCAGTTTTTTTTTTAAACTCGCATCTAAAACGTATCGACATATAGATTTTCAAGTGGTAACCAAAGATAGCTTTTTACGGTTTCTGTGTAATCAACACATTTTGGGTAGAACTGTTACAAAAGTGGGAGAGTACTGCCGACTTTGAGTTCTGAACATGCCAGACACACATGCTTATCACCAACGTTTCATCTACTAATATGTGCAATTATTGTTTTTGAATAGAATGAGCGTCAAAGACACGGTATCAGCATGTGCCTGATGAGCCTTTTTGTTACACTACTTGTTTGTGTCCTCTTGGCATCTGTCATTTCAAGCCGAGATGAAATACGGGGGTGCACCTAACATTTCACATAGGCTGCTGTGAAATATGCATACGATACAGTGACAGAACAGTGCGTTCGCTTGAATCTCAATTTTCAGTCCCTAACTTTGACACTAACATTAGTTCTAGTATTATTTGAGCCTAGTTCCTTGAAAACATATTTTCGTTGATTTTTTGGTTTAACGTGTTACCAACAGCAAAGATCATAAAGGGAGCGGACCTAGAGAAGCCCGGGATCGAATCTGCGACCCCTGGTTTACACTTGGCGACTGACATATCTGTGCCAGGCATTTTTGAAAACATCTGTCCATAGTACCTGGCTTAGTATGGCAACATCCATGTCACAAAATAACTTAGCTCCGTATAAGCTGGTTGTTTTATAATGGTAAAAAAGCCACTGACATTTTCCCCAGATCAAGAATAATTAAACCTGACGATCACTGATCTTTTTCTGCAACATAAGTATACATAATGTACAGTAGCAGACTTCGGTTTGGTGATGACTGACGGGCATACTAGGTAATTTTTCAGCTGCCCCTTCTTATCATCAGTTTCCGGGGGACGGGGCTTCTAGCAGGTTTTACCACAAATTTGACGGGCTCTAGCAGGGCTTATAAAAATGACAAAGGCAAAAGCCCTGCCATTTCCCGGCTCCATAGAGACAGTGGATGCAACTGACTGTAGAATAGACCGTAGTTGGGTAGAGTATAGTAACTGACTCCCCCCCCCCCTGTCCCGAGACTGGACGAATTGCAGATTTCATTTTGTTACATGCCCCATAAACTAGAAGCGATGTCCCTACATGACCATAATTGTTGTCTGCGATGTCTGTTAGTAGTGTTTGAATCGCACCATCTATGTGTGCTATTTTAGCAAGGTGAAATATGATTTTGCGGAACTATCAACGCACCTTGCTCACCTTTGACATGGAATAAATTTTTACAGCGTTTACAATTTTCCAATTTCTTTTCATGAGTAAATAGCTGATTTTGTCTTTCATTCAAGCCCATTAGACTACTTGTGACATGCCGTGTGTACCAGTATCAGGTCATTGACCGGATGCCATAAAATACATGTATTAGACTCGTTAAAGCCTAGGTTACATTTGCCCCGATCATCGTACGATTTTTCGGTCTGCGATTTTCTCTACGATTTTTAGACATCGTAGGAGATCGTGGGCTACGACGTATGTGTTTACAATTCATACGGGCATCGTGCGATTTTTTGATCTGCCATTTTTCGACGTTCTCATACAAAAAACACAAGGCGATCGTACGGTAGTCGTATGTCTCCGCAGACAGTACGTAGATATCGTGCGGATCCCGTGCGTTATCCGTACGGAGCCCCTATACGTTTTGATACAAAACGCAAGGGGGACGCACGGTAGTCATAGGGTCTCCGCAGACTGTTAGTGGATATCGTACGGAGTCCCTTTGACTTCTGACTGATGCCTCGGTTACATTTGGCCTACGATTAGATTGCGATGATCGTACGATGCCATTTTTTGCATTTTCGTGCGGCCTCCGCAAGGTGACCTTACGATGTCCCTACGATTCTACGACTTCCTACGATCTCCGAAGCCTTTACGGTCTTGTAATAGTCTGCACTATTACAAATTTTAAAATCGTAAGACCGTAGCCCGTAGACACGTCGTAGGGCATCATACGGGCACCGTACGGATACTCTGCGATAATCGAGCGGTCACCGCACGATTTTTTATGATAATTTGGGAACAAAAATCGTACAGAGATCGTAGGGAGGCCACAAGGAGTAATGATTAGTAGGTTACATTTGCCCCGATCATTGTACGATTTTTCGGTCCGCGATTTCCCTACGATTTTTAGACATCGAATGTGATCATGGGCTACGACGTAGGTGTCTACAATTCATAAGGGCATCGTTCGATTTCTTGTTCTAGCTTTCTTCGATGTTCTGAGTCGGTACCGTTTGGAGATCGTAGGGAAATCAAAGGGTCTCCGCACACTTTAAGTTGAAATCGTACGGAGCCCATGCGATGTCCGTGAGGAGTCCTTACGATTTTTTGCGGTCTCCCTACGATAGCCGTACGATGTTAGGTGTCCGTCCGTCTTTTGTGTACTACCAAACGTGTACAACTCACAGTACATCATGGCTCCCCCGAAAAGAAAAGGCAAGCGTTCAAAAACGGAAACACCACAGCATTATACAGATGAGGTAGACGAACCTGGAGAGAAACAAGCCGCATGCACTGAACGACAGAATCGTGCAGTTTTTCGAAGACCGACCTTACTTCTACGATATATGTTTGCTAAGTCGAAAAATTCCGGTACCGGTTGGGAACGGGACTGATTTTTCTTCATGTGCCTTTAAAGACACACTCGGATCACGAAATATTGTTGCTGATGGTGTTTCCGTTTAGCCGGGGACATACTTTTGAATTTACATAGGAAACACGCATATAGTTTTATTTTTAATCTGCTCAGACGATCGTTTTCAGTGAGGCTTGTGGCGCCTATTGAAACCTAATGGCGAAATGCAACCATATCCCATAAAAATGCATAGCAATCACAGGGCGGCCGCACGTATCGTGCGGCCGCCGTAGTATGTCCGTATGATGACCGCACGATTTCCGTACGATTTTAATAAGCTTGAGATGTAACCGTACGGATGCCGTACGATCACCCTAAAGGTCTACGATTATCTTACTATTTTAGTCCCCAAATTATCATAAAACCGTGCGGTGACCGCACGATCATCGCAGGGTTTCCGTAAGGCGCCCGTACGATGATGCTACCTACGACGTGTCTACGGGCTACGGTCTTACGATTTTTAAAATTTGTAAACGTGCAGACTACTACAAAATCGTAGAGGCTACGGAGATCGTAGGAAGCTGTAGGAAGCCGTAGAATCGTAGGGGCATCGTAGGGTCACCCTGCCGAGACCGCACGAAAATGCAAAAAATGGCATCGTACGATCATTGCAAGTTAATCGTAGCGCAAATGTAACCTAGGCTTAAGGTCAACTTCTTTTGTCGCATATATTTATTAGATATTGCAATATTTGGGAAAATCGATATCGCTAATCGAAAGAGGAATGAATATGGATTATAACCCACCATAAACTAATTTTTATTTGTCAGGAAGGTATAAGACATGTTGAATTGCGAGTCACGTGAAAGTAGGCATTTGCGAAACTAACACCTCTGCTAAACTGGCACTTCCACTGTACTACAAGTTATGTAAAGGCCTCGTAGAAAAAAAGTACAAACAGCTCGTTTTTCACTCGCTTAATTTTTTTCTGCTAACTCCAACTTATCAGACCACTGTTTCTTGTATAATTGAAAAAAAAAAAAAAAAAAAAAAAAAAAAAAAAAAAAAAAGAAAAACTTGCCACATATTTCTGATGTTATGTTCGACACAAATTTTAATCCAAGTGTAGTCTTTCTTACCAGTTTATTATGAAGCATCATTTTAAATCTACTGAAATAGTAGAAGTCCTTTTGTTTGTCCTCAGTACACAGTGACGCATATTTGTCCTCAGCCTCATAACCAAATGCTACAAACGTCTTGCCATCTGGTTTAATCAGAACTGTAGTGGGGGTCTTGGAGGAGATGTTAGTGCCATTGTTCCAGTTTTTGGCATGAATGTTACACGGGTCTGACTCAAACTCGTGTTTGAAAGAGTAGGCCCAACCAGAGAACGTCGTACCAAAATCAATGGCTGCCACCATTAAATGCTTGTCCATGGTCTTCTTTTGTTTTGCCTGGACGATAGTTGTATATTAACAAATAAAATGTGTAAGCTTTCACAAAAAGCTTGGTCTGAGCTAAGTAATTATTGAGGAAATCTTCAGATACATTTGCCTTGTTTGCTCTGATCAAAATTGGTTGTTAGCAGCAAATGGTGCAAGAAGAAAAAGTTACAATCGCTAGACCCAAATCATTTGATTGAAGAAGACAAATGATTGTTCAAAACTAAATGAAATGGGGGAAAACTATTTATTTTTGCAAAGAATGCATGTTTTCGAGTAATTCACCATTAAACATTATTATCAGTCATGTCGTAGATATACAGTCAATATAAGTGTTCGTCACTTTCGGAAAACTCCATAGACTTCAATGTATTTTCATGTTCACACGAAAAATTACCCTGCTTCTCTTGGTCAACATATTTTAATGATTTTGATCTCATTTGAAAGGTAAATGTATAAAGCAATAAACAAAGGTATTTTCATTCTATTCCATGCATGCGTTTTCAAGCTGCATTTTTTTAAAAAGTCGTGAAAAAAATTTGACCATTTTTTGGCAATTTCTTTAAACTTTAAACTCTTGTAATTCAAATATGCAATGTCGAAATTTCATCAAATGACCTTTATTTATTGCTTTATTCATTTAACTTTCAAATGGCATTAAAATACGACGACCAGAAGAGGCAGAATAATTTTTCTTGTAAACACGAAAATACATTAAAATCTATGGAGTTTTCGAAATTGACGAACAATTATGTCTATTGTACATCCCATGACCATCTGTATGATGCCGATTTTGACAATGTTCTTGGAATGCAGACAATGCGCACATCATACCATTTACTATAGCTCACATGAACCAGAATGTTCACAAGGGGAGTTTATAGAACATGTGCGTTAGGGTCACCTAAGGGTTATGATTTGTGAATTTTTAAGAATTTTGAGTCCGCAATGTTACAAGCAATGTTACAGGAAAGGACTGAAGGTTTTTATGGAATATCTTTAAAGGATTTACCAAATATAGGCATGGAGTCATCTTGGTCATGCCATAACCTGGAGAAATATAATAACTTTCGTAGTTGAGCAATATCGGGGCCAATAGCCCCTGGTTTATCTCTTAAAATCAATTTGTTTGAAGAACCTTACCATCTTGCAAGTTGCACTGCAAGTAGATTTTCTTCTTCCTCGTCTGCTCTTGTATCGTTTTCCTGGACCTGAAATTCGGGGAAGTTCTTTAACGAAGGATGGGGGAGGGAGGGGGCTTGAGTATGTTGGTACAAAGAATATGGATTTGATGAGGTTGAGTCCAGTAGAGACTTTTACATCAATTATTAGCATGCAAACTGACCAAGCAAGATTTGTAAATTTTAAACTAGGCTACCAACTTAGCATTTGACTCGATTGGTTGGTAGAACGCTCCCATTGAAAGTGAAAGGTTTAGAGTTTGAGACCCAGTGTCGCCGACTTCTTTTTCATCGCTTGTGACATTTTGTGATAATATGATTTATTTAAAATGCTCAAATCTTACATCAAATGTCATTTGAAGATTGTAAAAAGCTATAAGCTTTTCATTTTCAAAAATTGTGCACATTTGGGGTAAGATTTTTTAGAAAAAGAAAGTATTTGCGCTTCATCTTATGTTGCGTTTATTACGTCGGAAGTGTGTATACGAACTCAGAAATAGCCATACGCAAGATTAATCTCTCTTTTTAAAGTAAAAGGTTACCAAAATCTAGGGTCACTTCAAAGAAATGTCAATGTTGTCACCACTAAAACAAACTTCCATCTAAATGGATTTGTAATCTTATCATGAAACCTAAGTATTTTAGCTATGATCAGTTGCCTTAATCCTATATTTTTGACATTAATTCAGCAGGTTTACTGTAAATGAATGCAACACCAACGACATCGGTAACAACACTGACATTTTGTAACAACATATATATTAATGGTAACAGCATTGACATTTCAATACAAAGTGCGGTTTAAATTTTTGTCTGATTATTTTTAGAACACTAAGACTACATCATAGATCCCATTTCTCATATTCATCTGCAACAAATCAACAAATACCGACAAAACCTTTGTTGCTATGCTTGTCAATATTGTTACTATGCTGGTCAGTGTTGATACTATGCTGGTCAATGTTGTTACTATGTTTTTGTGAGAAAACTGTAACCAGAGGACCAATGGTCCTGTAAACGCTCACCTGAGACCTGATATATATATATATATATATATATATATATATATATATATATATATATATATATATATATATATATATATATATATATATATATATATATATATAAGGGGATTAAACCATTAACAGTGCAAGAATAAATCAAACTAAGCGCGCTTTCGGCTTTCGCCTTCTTCAGAGTCAATATGTATTTACAGGTAAAAACTGGGAAAAAAATGAAAATAGGTAAATAAACAAAATAAATAAAAAACAATGCAAAAATACACAAATACACAAAAATCACATGAAATGTGACAAAGTTGACACCACTGTATGTTCGGCAGTGGGTAAACGACTTAAAATTAATTCATGAACGCCCTTTGAAAGGGCCCAGTATCTGCCAAAAAAGTCGGCAAAAATTGCGCGTCACTTTACTACATAAAGTCAGTTTGTAGCGGTGTGTTTAATTTACTCGGTAATTGTGTATGAGCTATGTAAGTTAAACATTGGGGAACCAGGGCTGGAGGCAACCAGATAAAAATCAAGGTGATAAGCACAAAATAGAGTCAAACAGAGTACTTTCCATGAATGCAAATCATCCCAGAACTGCTCATGGACGGTGCTTGGAAGGAGAGACGGCGAAAAATGGCCATCCTCGATTTTTGAAATATAGAAATTTAGATAAAAATTGCCTTTGTGCTCAATTGGCGAACATTTGATTTATTGAAGTTTGAAGAATTTAGATGAAAATCACATTTATGTGGTCAGAAGAGGAGGCGAACACACCGCTACAAGCAAGAAAAGGGGGATGCGAAAACCATGTCTTATGCAGAGAGACGAGACAGATATACGTATGTAGCTGAGTAAATTACCGAGTAAATTAAACACACCGCTACAAACTGACTTTATGTAGTAAAGTGACGCGCAATTTTTGCCGACTTTTTTGGCAGATACTGGGCCCTTTCAAAGGGCGTTCATGAATTAATTTTAAGTCGTTTACCCACTGCCGAACATACAGTGGTGTCAACTTTGTCACATTTCATGTGATTTTTGTGTATTTGTGTATTTTTGCATTGTTTTTTATTTATTTTGTTTATTTACCTATTTTCATTTTTTTCCCAGTTTTTACCTGTAAATACATATTGACTCTGAAGAAGGCGAAAGCCGAAAGCGCGCTTAGTTTGATTTATTCTTGCACTGTTAATGGTTTATACCCCCTATATACTTATTTCAATCATTTTCGAATCCTTTCTTA
Organism: Rugalucina vietnamica; assembly: GCA_964017185.1. Classification (NCBI taxonomy): domain Eukaryota; kingdom Metazoa; phylum Mollusca; class Bivalvia; order Lucinida; family Lucinidae; genus Rugalucina; species Rugalucina vietnamica. The sequence goes on along the minus strand of OZ024871.1, from coordinate 43,089,264 downwards.
GGATCCAGTGCCACCGGGAAGATTTTTGTTTGATGTTTGTCCTATTTCTCCCAATATATATATATATATATATATATATATATATATATATATATATATATATATATATATATATATATATATATATATATATATATATATATATATATATATATATATATATATATATATATATACCGAAGGGCAGGGTCAGAATAACCCCTGGAGTCAATGTCTTTTTCAAATCATAAAAATTCAGTCCATTTGCCAATTGACTGCAAGTTTTGCCCTTCAAATGACATTTTAACAATTTTCCCCATTCAAATGCATAGGCAACCTAAGTTGACCTTGCCCTAAAATATGTCAAGGTCATTCCAGGGTCATGATTTATATAAATTTTGTAGACCTCCATTCCTTGATACTTCATGCCTAGTTTCAAAATCATAGGCCTTCTGGTTCTGAAGAAGAAGATTTTTAAAGGTTTTTGTTATTTATAGCCATGGTGGCCATCTTGGTCATGTGACCTTGACTATTTATGTATACTTTCATTCTCCATTCCTATTTTTGCTCCAAATAAAGTTTGGCTTTGATTGGCCAAGCTGTTTCCAGAAAAAAAGATGTTTGAATATTTTGGTCATATACATGTATATAGCCCTGGGGCAGGGACAGACAACATTCAGGGACAAAAATATTTTCATAAACATAAATCTTCTGTCCATTTGCTCATTCCTAGCAAGCTTTCTGACATAAAATGACATTTTCCTATTTTTTCCCATTCAAATGCATGGGCAACCTAAGTTGACCTTGCCGTAAAATAGGTCAAGGTCATCCCAGGGTCATGATTTATATAAACTTTGTAGAGCTCCATTCCAAGATACTTCATTCCAAGTTTGAAAATCATAGGCCTTCTGGTTCTGAAGAAGAAGATTTTTAAAGGTTTTTGCTATTTATAGCCATGGCAGCCATCTTGGTCATGTGACCATGACCGTTTATACAAACTTTCATTGCCCCTTCCTAACAATGCTCCATATAAAGTTTGGCTTTGATTAGCCGAGCGGTTTCAGATGAGAAGAAGTTTGAGCATTATGGTCATATACACATATATGGCCCCGGGGCAGGGGCAGGCAACCTCCAGGGAACAAAATTTTCTCATGAACATAAATATTCTGTCCATTTGCCCATTTCCTGCAAGTTTTGCCCTTCAAATCATATTTTAACAATTTTTCCCATTCAAATGAATGGGCGACCTATGTTGACCTTGCCGTAAAATAGGTCAGGGTCATCCTAGGGTCATGATTTATACAAACTTTGTAGAGCTTGATTGCATGATGCTTCATGCCAAGTTTCAAAATCATATGTTCTCTGGTTCTGGAGAAGAAGATTTTTAAAGGTTTTTGCTATTTATAGCCATGGCGGCCATCTTGGTCATGTGACCTGGACTATTTATACAAACTTTCGTTCCCCCTTCCTAAGGATGCTCCACATGAAGTTTGGCTTTGATTGGCCAAGCGGTTTTAGAGGAGAAGATGTTTGAAAAGTGTGGACAACAACAACGACGACGACGACGCCAACGACGGACGCCGGAGCATGGGTATACTATAAGCTCACCTGTGAGCCTTCGGCTCAGGTGAGCTAAAACAATGATACAACGTTATCTTTAAAATATTCATTGAAAATTGTATACATTCGTGACACATTAAGCTACTTTTTAGCAATTGTTATTTTTCGTGCTTCCAGCATGTGAAAGAAAACGTCATATTTGTCAATGTTGTTACCACACAATGAGCAACAACATTGACAGTAACAGCATTGACAAAATTTGACAAATTGGCAAAACTAGGGACTCTGGTTGGATGTTTAAGCACGATGAAAGCTTGAATGTGTGTTTACGCTAAAGTGCAATTAAGCATTGATCCGTATTTGAACATTTGATATGTAAAGAAGTTTTTAATGAGTAACAACATTTGACATACTTACCGATCACATACCCAGCAGCCATATTATGATATCATAGTTGCTTTTGTGGGAGTCAGTACGTTTTGATCATGGTAAGTATATGGAGGTGTTCCAACTAACATTTAAAAAAGTATAAAAACGCCATGGTGTGTAACCCTAAGAAACGATTTATAAAGCAGTAACAACATTGACACGATCACATGGGACAAACACATAAGCCGAGACAAAATCATAAAGCAGTTATGGATATGCTTGAAAATAATTGCAGACGTCTCTTTGATAACTGTCCGTATTAAAAAGTAGCTGACCCTTTGGTAACATAGTGAAATTGCCATATTTTTTCACATCTCAGCTATAAGGGTCAGTGCACGACAGCCCAAAAGTACTACTATTTGTGTACTCAACAAGGGATAGTGGTGTTTCAACAAGACCACCATGGTGGCTATTGACTTACTAAAAGAAATAACCTAAAAAGCAGAAGGAAGTATGAATAAAAAAATTCTTTTTAAAGGAATGTTTGTCCAGTATTTAAAATAGAAAACAAACCAGAGTACCAATGGTCCTGTAAACGCTCACCAGAGATCTGCTACATACACCAATAAACATGTTTGTATATTATGGTATTTAGCCCCAAGTGCAGGGGCACATGAAACTCTTAGCAATAATTTTTCAGAATAATCAATATTCTGTCCATTTGCCAATTTCCTGCACGTTTTCCACTTCAAATGACATTTTAACAGTTTTCCCCTTTCAAATGCATAGGCGACCCATATTGACTTTGCCTTAAAATAGGCCAATGTCATCACAGGATCATGATTTATATTGTATACATTGTAGTACATTAGCCATCAATGTTTCATGCCAAGTTTCGTTGAAATTTATCCACCCCACCGGTTCTGGAGAAGACTTTTGTAGAGTTTTTACCATATATGGGTACAGCTTGGTCATGTGACTTGGATCATTTTTATACAAATTGGTTCCCCTTTCCTACAGATGCTTCACAGAAAATTTGGCTTTGATTGGCCAAGTGGTTCCAGTGAAGAAGATGTTTGGATATTATGGTAACATACGTGTAAATTGGCCCAGGGTGGGTGCAGATGAGCCCCTGGGGTCCATTTTTTTCAGAATCATCAATATTCAGTCTTACTGCACATTTGCCAAAATTACCTTTAAAAAGGCATTATAACAGTTTACCCCATTCAATGGCATATGCGACCTATGTTGACCTTGCCATAAACTAGCTCAAGGCCATCACAGGGTCATGATTTATATATACATTGTAGTACTGTAGCCATCGATGCTTCACGAAAAGTTTCGTTGAAATCAGTCCATCGGTTCCGGAGGAGAAGATTTTTGAAGGGTTTTTACCATATATGGGCATGGCGACCATCTTGGTCACGTGACCTAGATTATTTATATATACCTTGGTTCCCCCATCTTATAGATGCTTCACATAAAGTCTGGCTTTGATTGGCCAAGCGGTTTCAGAAAAGATGTTTGAAGATTATATTATATTGAATATAATATTCATGTATATTGCACCGGGGTGGGGGCATATGAGCCCCTGGGGTCAAACTGTTTTTTTTTCAGAATCAATAATAGTCAGCCCTACTGCCAATTTCCTGCAAGACTTTCACTTTAAATGACATTTTAAAAGTGTTCCCCATTCAAATGCATTGGTGATTACTGTTGACCTTGCCGTAAAATAGGTCAAGGTCATCACAGGGTTATGATTTATATACTTATTGTAGTACTTTAGCCATCAATGCTTCACGACAAGTTTCGTTGATATCGGTTCACCGGTTCCGAAGAAGAAGATTCAAAAGGGTTTTACCATATATGGGTATGGCGGCCATCTTAGTCATGTGACCTGGATTATTTATATATACATTGGTCCCCCCTTCATACAGATGCGTCAAAGTAAATTTGGCTTTAATTGGACAACCGTTTCAGAGAAGAAGATCTTTGAAATTGTGAACGGACGACGGACGGACGACGACGGACGGACGCCGGAGCATGGGTGTACTGTAAGCTCACCATGTGAGCCTAACGGCTCATGTGAGTTAAAAAGCGAAATTGCGAAAAGGCATGAACATATTCATACGTATGGCATTTCGTCCAAGAGAACTATATGTAGTTCTCAAGCCTAAAACATTTTTTCATTCAACAATTTCATCATCTATTTGGTATCATGAACTTTGTTCGCTGCATGACCTAAGAGACCAGTCATCCTAAGGCAGTATGACGCAACCTAGGCAGTGGCATTCAAACACTGCCCGAATGAATCACGCTTTCGGAAATGGGTTAAGCCGTGTTCATGTGCAGTATTTGCACCCTGGTGCAAAAATACAACCGGGTGCAAATCTGTTCCCGGTTACAATGTTGCACACTCTTGTGTAGCGTTCATATGCAGCAAAGCTACTAGGCTACTGACTGTACATCTGATGACTGGTTAACCGCCCAGGTCTGAGCCTGCCCAGGAAAAATTGTTCAATTCAAACCATCTATACAATATATGCCTTACAAGTATTTGAAGCACTTTTTGGATGTCATGACGTCCTGATTTTGGTACAAGTCCCATAAAGTGAAGGCAGCGTCCCGACCACCACGGTGTATTTTCTTAAAACACCGTTTACATGTCATAAAAACACCCGGGGTCCAAATGTTGCATATGAACACGACTTTTTTTTTAAAAAGTCATATGCCATGATTGATTTGTCAAATCATGTGCTCCTCCGGAATCATTGAATGTTTTAGTTCATCGCATTGAGATTATGCAGCAGCTTTTTCCTTAAATCCAGAATGTCAAGTCTTTTGTCATCTTCATTGGCTCTATCGCCAAATTTCAAAACATGCATTCTAATATTTAAAAAAAAAGGGGCCACTAGAAGCATGTCTGCTTTGTTTCCAATCAGGTCCGACACAAACTATATCGGACAGGCACAGAAGAAGGCCAAAAGTTTATTCCCGACGATCGTACTAGGCATGAAGCGAAATTCTTCGCTGATAAACTATGATGTTTAATGCTGTAAATATGTAAAATGCTCATTTTGTCACGATGCAGCTCATATTAACCGCTAACATGAGGAACATCATGAAAAGTTACCTTTTCAAAGAAATGTTTGTCCGAGTAGAATGGCATTTTACTAAAACAAAATAAATAAAATAGACGAAATAATAAATTAATATGTATACTGACGTCAACAAAAAACGCCTCAGTCAACTTTGACACGTCATACTGCTAAGATTAACAACTTTGATTATTTTAAATATTGGTCATATCTTTTGCTAAACTTTTACGCATTCGGAAATGCTGAAATGGAATTATTCAGACAGCTGCTTGAAAAATGACATGCTGTTGAAAACACACATCCCTCGCAAAATCCCTATTCTATTCATGAATCGGTCTATCGGGCATAGCTTCTTTCGATTACTGAAAGTCTCCTTTACAATACCAACACATAAGCCATAGAGTGGAATATCCACACGTTACCATAGTTTGTTGAAGCACATTTTTTGAAAACCGAATTTCGTTCTCTAGCGTTATTGACGTCACTGCAGCTAATGACCAATGCTGAAATGGTAATCGCAGTCAAAATGGTCAAAAAGTTTTCAAAGGCTATCCTGGCATAGCTATTTGACAAAGAATAGTTTCTATAGTTGCTTCTCCTGCCTTTCAGCTTGAAATGAACGTCCTTATGGATAACGTGTATTTGACGTCTAGCGAAATAAGCGTCATAATACCATTGCTCCATTCTTGGCTATTCATTTGAAATAATGCGACTACTTTATGAAAAGTAACTCAAGGTGTACATCCTAATATAACGGCATCGTTTCTGAAATGTTTCATCATTAGAATTCGTAAGCAGAGGAGACGTCGACGTCAAAAAGAATTTGCTACAGAAGCGTTGGTAAAAGAGCTACGGTAACAAAAATCGATAGAGGGAATCTTATGTCAAAGCGAACGATGGTCCCGGACTATGGAGTCGCTTCGAATGCCCGAAACCGAACAGTATCATTTTTTCGTTCAGTCTGTTTCTTTTCTTGTGAAAAGTCCCTATGTTATTTTCAGTATTTCAACTTCACATAGTCCAGTAACGTAACGTTTCAAAATTTTGATGTTCTTTAGTTTGTAAAACGACTTTGCACGGCTTTCAAGAATTTTCATGTCAAAAACGTCTGTATACTGACGTCAGGGTGCATTTGTAAAAATGGTGCACCCATGCAAGTTTTGAGAAAAGTGCGCATCATAATCAAATTAGGTTTATGCTATACCATGAGAGAGAACAAAGAAAATATGGAAAATGCAATTCCGTTCATATTGTGTGTCTATTGGCCAAGTTATGCAACATTTTCGGTGAGGCGTTTTTTTATTGACGTCAGTATATATAAATATTAATAAAAACTCGCATGCGCAACTCACCGGACGACAATAGAAAAACGACCTAATGTTTGCGTTCGCAAACACAAACAAAAAACATGGCGGACAGAAATATGCACATTTTATTTAAAAAAAAAGCCCTTATACATTAGTTTGTACAGTGGACCACTGATAATGTCAATTATCGAGACATAACGTGTCCCTATCACACTACTAAACCGAACTCCGCGAATTGCCACGAATCGATAAATTTTAGGAATCGTGGAATTTCGTGAACTTTTGTGTTTATTCAGAATTGCTTACGATAGCCTTACAAATATTCGACAGACTCGGTTGAATTTGGCTTCAATCGCACGAACATGGCAAGAATTTCAACGATTTCCAATATAATGAGGATAAAGTTTGAGAATGCGAGTATGACGATAACATGTGCGCATAATAAATATTCGTAGCTATTCTTGACAATTCATGAGATATACATGTAGTTATAAAAGTTATTATACACTTTGAGAATCAGTTTCAAAATAAATGAAGGACGATGACCACCCCCAACACTCATTCGATGATTTTGGAAACACTTGTTCATAAATTACAACACAACCGCCCATTTCTTGAGTCCCTGACTGTAGCTTTATCCCTGCAACATTTTTCACCTCTGGGGCTTGATTTTTTTTGAAGTAAGAAGCAGCTTCTCTTCAATGAAACTGCCTTCTGTTGCATCTTAAATGATAGCACTGTTTTTCTATGTATCTTTCTCCTGTCCTTTGGTGTACCTTTCTAGTTTGTCAGATTCTTGGTCTTCGTGGCTCGTTCTGATGCAATCGGATAACATTTCGTGAAATTCAGTATTAATTCCATTAATCTCCAGCTAAAAACAAACTCGTAGTTAAGTCGTGAGTCATTCGTGAGACTCTTGGCTCATTTGCACATTGCTGTGAATTCGTAGATATCTCTTCTATTTAGTATCTGCTTCGGCATGTATTCGCGACATTCGTTGTCAATTCGTAGTTGAATGACAAGGTCCGGAATTCACGAATGCATCCGAATCAGATAAGATTCAGTTACGATGTCACGGAATGCACTACGACTTTGTCACGAATTGAGTGTGATTGCTTGTCTAAAATTCGGGACCAAACTTTTGAACAGTTCAAAATTTTGGACAGGAATTTCTGACTGATGCCCCTCTCACACTACGATAAATAGTCTCACGAATCGTCACGAATTCATAATTTTTAGGATTCGTGGAATTTCGTGAACTTTTTTGGTTTATTTGAAACTACTTACGAACCAGTAAGGACACAGACACGACAGCGTTACGACTATTCGGCGGACTCGGCTGAATTCGGCTGCAATCGCACGAACTTGGTAAGAATTCTTAACGATTTACATAATCTATTGAGGGTATGCTGCGCGAAAGTTTGAGAATCAGTTACGAATCAGTTACGAGTATGACGATAACATGTGCGAATAATAAATATTCGTAGCTGTTCTTGACAATTCGTGAGATTTTTTCTCAAGATAGTTATAAAAGTTATAATACGCCTGCTTGAGAATCAGTTTCAAATTAAATGAAGGATGATGGCTAACTTCTCATGCTATTACTCTGTCGACTATGGCCCCCTACACCCATTAGATGATACTTGGGAAACTCAGTTCAAACATTACATCCCTGACTGTAGCTTTATCCCTGTAATGTTCTTCACCTCTGAGGATGGATTCTCAGAAGTAGCTTCTCTTCAACGGATCTGCCTTCTGCCGCACTCTAAATGATAACCTTGCTTTTATATGCATCTTTCTCCCGTCCTTTGGTGTACCTTTTTCGTTATATTTCTGTTGTAAGATTCGTGTACTTCGTGGCGCGTTCCGGTGCAGTCGGCTAACATTCGTGCTATAAACTGCCATATTAAATTCCATTTATCTCCAGCTTCATACAAACTCGTAGTTAAGTCGTAAGTCATTCGTGAGACTCTTGGCTGATTCGCATATTGATATGAATTCGTAGATAGTTCTTACCTATTTCGTATCTGCTTCGGTGTGTATTCGCGACATTCGTAACGGATTCGTTGTCAATTCGTAGTTGGGTGACGAGCTCCGGAATGCCCGAAAGAGTTACGAGTGCATCCGAATCAAATAAGATTTAGTTACGATGTCACAGAATGCACTACGACTGTGTTGAGAATTAAATGCGATTTTTTTGGGTCGAAAATTCGGGACCAAAGTTTTGAACAGTTCACGAATTTGTGACTGACCCACGATTCGCACGAACTAACTACGAACTGTAAGAATTAGTTAAGAACTATACGAATCGGTTACGTTTCAGCTACGAATCGAAAAAAGTGTCAAAAATTGTCAATTCGTGACGATTCGTGAGGCAATTTATCGTAGTGTGAAAGGGGCATGACCCACGACTCGTAAGAACTTACTACGAACTGTAAGAATTTTTTAAGAACTTCGCAAATCGATTACATTTCAGCTACGAATTGAAAATAGATTTATGACAGTTTAAAAAAAGCGAATGAATTATATTTATCAATGTGTATTTTCAGCAGTTGAAAGGACTGAATAAAGACAATGTCAAGGACCATTAATTAATTCGCTTACATTTTTAGACAATTTCAGCTGAAAATACCACATTTCATCTAGAAATAGTGAAAATAAAAAAATAAAGTGAAAATAAAAGACGAACTCAACAACCTAGCATCAAGACACCGTCATAAAGCTGTCTGTTTTAAATCGAAAGTTGAAAACGAAAGTAATGAATAATTAAACAGGACGACTTCAACATAATAAGTATTTAATGTATGTAATAATCAATCAATTATAGTTCTTTTTCTAAATACCTTCAAACAGTTGTCAACATCTACGAATCTTGTAAACGTAAGCATTTAAAACAGCTTCAAAACCGGGTGCAACACCCGAAAACGGCCCAAATCGAAAGAGGAAGTTTAACTAAAATTTTGTCTTATTTGAAACTTGTGAAGCGTATAGCGCAATTGTCAATACTTCCAAATTGATTTTTTTCCAATTCATTTATAAATCTATATTAAACTAAATAATTTATCATTCAATTTAGACAAACCCTTATACATTGCTTCAGTATATATGCCACCTAACAGAGGTTCAACATTTAATACAGAATTTTATTCCAAGCTGATGGATGATGTTCTTCGATATAGTAATTTGGGTAATATTATCTTAACAGGTGATTTCAATGCGCGAACTGGTAAATTACTTGATTTTGTACTTCATGACGATAGTTCGATTGACAAAAACTTTTGTCAAATCCCAGACAATTACATACATGACCAAGCTGATCTTCGTAATAATGTTGACTGTGTTATAAATGAAAGTGGCAAGATGTTGACCGCTTTATGCGTTGAATCAGGTTTAAGGATTTTAAATGGCAGAACTTTTGGAGATTCCTTAGGATTCTATACATGTTTTCATGATAATGGTGGAGTTAGTTCTGTTGATTACATTTTAGCGCCTGAACAAATATTTGATAAAATCCGGTTCTTCAATGTTCAACCTCCAAATGAGTTTTCAGATCACTGTCCTATATGGATGGGTTTAACTTGTAAATATACTTTGGCTGAAGAATCTGTTCCAATTAGTCAACTCGATGGAAAATTTATCTGGTCTGAATTCTCCAAATCTCAATTTATTCAATCAATTAACAGTCCAGTTTCTATTAAAAGACTGTCTGACTACATGGCTTCAATAGATGTGCATGAATTTAACTGCACTGATGAGGCAGTTTTGAATTTTAACAAGATTGTACTAGAAACGGCTAAAGAGTCAGTAACTTTCAAATTTAGGAGGAAACATCATAAAAATAAATACAAAAAATCTTGGATGGACCAAGACTGTTTTAGCTTAAGACGATCATTAAAAAGCTTAGGCCGAAAAGTATTAAATAACCCAAATAATATTAATTTACGTAAAACCTTTATTAAGGTGAGAAATGATTATAATAAACTTCGAAAAAAGAAACGCGCAGAATACATAAAAAAGATCACATCACAGTTAGAAGACACACGTAATAATAATCCGAAACTTTTTTGGAAAACTTTAAATGACATGAAGTCTCCTAACAAACAAACTTGTAATGTGAAATCCATATCAGAATGGACAGATTATTTTGAACAACTATATAAGCCTAATGACAATGATCTTAATTTTGATGAGGAGATAGCGTCTTTCTTGTCAGATGAGTCAACTTCACATGATCTTGACTTTCCATTCACTTGTAAGGAAATCAGACAGGGACTCTCTAGGCTAAAGATAAATAAAAAAGAAGGTATTGATTCTATATCGAACGAAATGCTTAAATATGGCTCTTCAGTCCTTACTCTTCCCCTTGTAAAATTATTTAATTTTATACTAAATAGCACAAATTTTCCAGTCACATGGAACATGTCCTTAATCTCCACTATATATAAGAAAGGTGATAAAAATAACTGCAATAATTACAGAGGTATAAGTCTATCTAGCTGTCTCAGTAAACTATTTACTGGTCTGTTGCAAAACAGACTAATAACACATTTGGAAAATAATAATTTTTTCAGTCCTTTTCAGGCAGGGTTCAGACCAGATCATAGAACAACGGATCATATTTTTGCTATCAAAACAATAATAAATAAATATGTGTATAAGTTAAAGAAGCCTGTATATGGATGTTTTGTTGATTTTGCTAAAGCCTTCGATTCAGTTTCAAGAAATTCACTGCTTTATAAACTTACAAACACGAAAATCGGTGGAAACGTTTATAAACTTATCAGAAACATGTATTCAAATACAAAATTTCGATTTAAAAAAGATGATAAATTAGGACCTGAAAGAACTTCATACAGGGGCGTTAAACAAGGTGATGGGTTAAGTCCCTTACTTTTCAATATTTTTATCAACGATTTGTGTGACAGTTTTGATGAAGATTGTAAACCTGTTTTTATTGAAGATATTGGCATTAATTGTTTGTTGTATGCTGATGACTTACTTATTATATCTGAGACAGAGAAAGGGTTACAAAATTGTATATCTATTTTGGAACAGTACTGTAGCAGATGGAAGCTTGAAGTTAACTTAGACAAAACAAAAGTAATTATTTTCAATAGTAGAAAGAAAATATTGATTAATGATATTCAATATAAAAATTCATCAATTGAACAAGTGTATAATTATCAATATTTAGGTGTCAATATATCTTATACAGGCAATCTAAAACAAGCCTCGCTTGATTTATCAGCAAAAGCAACTAAAGCTTTGTTCAGTATGAATTCAAAAATTAAAGAATACAGCACCATGAATATAGAAACTTTATTGAAACTCTTTGATTCTATCATTCAACCAATATTAACCTATGCAAGTGAAATTTGGATTTCCGATTATAAGATTGATTTGATGAATGATAAATACCCATTTGAACTTGTGCATTTGAAATCTTGCAAATTTTCCCTAGGAGTTCACAACAAAACTTCTAATTTAGCGACAAGATGTGAACTAAACCGACTCCCAGTTTTGATATCAATACTTAAACTTATGCATAGTTATTATTGCAGGCTCGTCAAACTTCCATCTGGCAGGTTGTTGCAAAAGCTATATCAAACAGACAAACAGTTGTTTCGGCAAGGTGGAAAGTCATGGCTTACAAATATCAAACATATCGAAAAGCTTTTGGGTATGCAAGACCTTTGTAACTATAGTAAAGACAAGTTTTTAGATGTTCTAAAAACATTTTATAACAAAAAAATAGATAATAATTTGGCACATATCAAAGCATCATCTGATAGCAAACTTGAACTTTTTAGTACGCTTTATAATTCCAATATACCATGTTATTTAAACATGAAATCTAGTAAAGATAAGAGATCTTTAATTACCAAATTTAGACTAAGCTGCCATACCCTTAATATTGAAACATTGCGATATTGTAGACCAAAAGTATCAAGAGACAGAAGATTTTGTCCCTTTTGTCCTGAATCTGTAGAATCAGAGGAACATTTTCTTTTAGAATGCAAGAAATATGATTCCTTGCGCATAAGTAATAAATTTATATCAGAAACGATACATGTTTTGGGAAAAGGGGTTGAAGCAATTAAACATATTCTAAACCCACAAAACCAACAAAATAGCAAAAATATTACTAACTATATCAATGATGCTTTAAAAGTTAGGAAGTGTTCTGTAAATAAGTAGATATACTACTATTTTCATGATTTTAAGTATTTCTATAGTCTGTCGAAACACCTGTTTTTCTTACAGATAATTCTAGCTATAAATCTTTAAATAATACATGTTTAACACTGTCCTGGGGTAGGATATTGCAGTTTATCTCCAGTTTACTACTGGCAAATATAGTCAAAATTATATGAAATCATATATGAATACAGACCAATCAAAGAGAAGAATACCCTGCCAAATGGCATTGTTAAAATCATAACAGGCATGTCCGTGTAGTGAATACCCCCTTGAGCCCCAATTTTATATAGCAAAACTGGGATATGCAGGGGTATACCTATTTTTCTTATTTTTGCTCCGGGGCATGGATTGTGGGTGCTCAGTAGAACCGCCTTGCCAAGGCGAATCTAACGTGTGCCGGCGGTCTGTGTTTTGGGCAGAAATGGGAGGAATATCACAAAAACTCTACTGAAATTTTCTTATTTTTCATCTGTAATATCCTCTGTTTATTGCATGAACATGTATTCGTAATGCATAATTGTATACAAAGACTACTAGCCTGAGTGAACTGGGCGCCCGGTTTGATTGCAACTTAAACCGATGGCTGGTAGGCACGGCCTATATCAGGGATACTTGTATGTATGACTGTATAGGCACTGCACCAGTTTTTCCTATGATGTTCACATTCTGGTCGGCCAGTTTGCACTATCAAACCTCCTAAATTTAGTGTGTAATTTGTTATTGTTTGATGTCCTTTTATTACATGTTTTGTGGATGCGCTAAAATGTATTTGGCAATCTGAATAAAGAATTGAATTGAATTGAATTGAATTGAATATTTCCAAATTAAATGTGGACATACCGACCTGAATGATGTAGATCCAATCTATTTTAAATAGGGACTCAGGCACTCTCGGTAGAACCCTCAATGTAGCAATACAAACCAGCTTTTCAGCATGATAAAGTGAACCTTCTTTTGAACCTTATTTGGGACTAAACAGACAAGCATGTTTTCAAGTGTAACATGCTTACCGATGGACCTATGGACAGTCCCAATATAATAATACAATATTTTGCAAACCCGACTTTGCAGAATTTTGGTCAGATCAAAACTGTTGTTTTTATATGAAATGGCGAGAGATTCGGCTTACATGTCAGCAAAAACAAAGATATGCACCTTGTGTGACAGCACAGCTGACCATTATAGGCATTAGATAGCCTACTACTAGTACCAGGGAATGGCATGCAAATTCAAATTATAGACTTTTGTACTGGCAAGGAAGGTAATCCCCACCGAAATAAATAAATAAATAAATAAATAAATAAAATAAAAAAAAAATGATTTTGAGCACCACCATTTATTTTTGCGGGAAAAAATAATCGCCTACCTTCCTTCAGCCGTGATGCACTACCTCATGTAGCGTTCACGTAACTTCAGCCGTGATGCACTACCTCCTGTAGCGTTCTCGTAACTTCAGCCGTGATGCACTACCTCATGTAGCGTTCTCGTAACTTCAGCCGATTTTGGACAGATTTTTTTTTGTTATTTATTTGTCAATGCAGCACATTTTGCAACAATCTAAGGGTTCAATTGTGCCAAGAAAACATTTAACCTAGACAGTTGCAAAATGTCTGCATATCAGACATCTCTAATAATGTCTCGGACAATCGTAATGATGTTATTAAACACTATATAAATAGAGCCTGTTTATATATGTAAAAATATAATCGTTGGTATGTTTAATGCTGAAATCAGCGGTAGCTTTACCCATAATTATAATGCTAGATGCCGTGTAACAAGTCGCTATACCCGGCCTCCTAGGGTGCATTACTGATAAAAGACATGGGTCGCTAACCAGGAGCTTGCACAATACGCACACCGACGAAACTATAAAGAACTTGATAAAAATAAAGTAAAAACTTTGTCTGATTAATCAAGTTAGGTTTCGTTAAGTCCATCTTGTCCGACTTGAAACGGCTGAAGTTACGTGAACGCTACATGAGGTAGTGCATCACGGCTGAAGTTACGAGAACGCTACATGAGGTAGTGCATCACGGCTGAAGTTACGAGAACGCTACATGAGGTAGTGTATCACGGCTGAAGTTACGAGAACGCTACATGAGGTAGTGCATCACGGCTGAAGTAACGAGAACGCTACATGAGGTAGTGCATCACGGCTGAAGTTACGTGAACGCTACATGAGGGACGGTGCATCACGGCTGAAGTACATGAGGTAGTGCATCAAGGCTGAAGTTACGTGAACGCTACATGAGGTAGCGCATCACGGCTGAAGTTACGAGAACGCTACATGAGGTAGTGCATCTCGGCTGAAGTTACGAGAACGCTACATGAGGTAGTGCATCACGGCTGAAGTTACGAGAACGCTACATGAGGTAGTGCATCACGGCTGAAGTTACGAGAACGCTACATGAGGTAGTGCATCACGGCTGAAGTTACGAGAACGCTACATAAGTTAGTGCATCATATCCGACTCGAAACGGCTGAAGTTTGTTATGGTATTAATTTGGTCAGGTTCAAATGATTCTGCAAAAGTTACCGTAAGTTGAAGAACTGCTAGCTTTATTGTTAATTCTCAGTATAAAAATCTATACAATGATACATTGCAAAATTACTTTGTCAAGAGATTATGAGCAAAACGGTGAGCATTGTTACAACCAGAAATGTAACAATGTAACAATTGTTACATTTTGGGCAGTTTGTTACATATTGGGCCGATAACGACGACTAGAAATGTAACAATCATGTAACAATGTAACAACAGTTACATTTTGGGCAATTTGTCGCTGTCGACGCTGTCGGTCCAAAATAAAAATGTAACATAAAGAATTTTTTTACAAAATGGGATATTCTAGCTGTCTACAACCCATTTTGTAATAAATAAACAGTTTTAGTCGTATATGATTTACTGATTTCGTAGGTACACCACTATATTGTCTTAATTGAAAGTGACGAACTTGGGTACATGTCGAAATACGAGTTTTTAGGACAAGAGCTATCGATATGAGACAGCTATCATACTGAAAAATTCTCAGTACTTATCAGGCTCATCGACAAAACACATGTATAGATTTTTCCTTCCCAGGTGGTAACAAATGGCCAAAATCCGGGGCCAAGATCACGTACTATTTAAGTCTTGGGTATTCAATATCTGATTATAGACTAGTTATCCTGATGTACCCGGTAGCTACTTTTCTTTTCAAATCTTTACAAAGGAAAGGGAGGAAACGCTAGTAGTTTGGAAGAGAAAGTTTAGATTTTGTTACATTGTTACATTTTGGGTCGTATATGGAAAACCTAAATTGTAACAATGTAACAACACGAATGTCTTGAATAAGAAAAAATGATAGAATAATTTATTCTTTCATCAGTTTTGGATATAACTGGAAAAGTTTCGACATGCGATGGTAGGGGTTAGTACTCGTTGGGAAGTCATGTTCTAAGTTTTAATTCAAAATATTATGTCTTAATATTATAGTTTGTTGAAAATGTGGATTGAGTGAAGAAATTGAAAGATAAACGCATTTCTCTTCATCGTATTTGACGGATAATAGATGCTAAAGTGTTTGTTTAAATATTCATTTTTTTTTTCAAAAATATGCCACTCATCGACCCAAAATGTAACAAAATTTTTGTTACATGATTGTTACATTTCTGGTCGACGTTGTCGGCCCAAAATGTAACAAACTGTCCAAACTGTAACAATTGTTACACTGGTTGCAACATACGTGGTCGAATGGCTCTAGCAGGGGATGCCAGCTATGGTTGCACAAAATACGAGGGTGATCCAAGAAGTAATGCAAATTCGTGTGTCATTTCTTTCACAATTGTTATTTTTCAAGATAGTTTACATCAGAATTATGATGCATTATCGATTTTTCAAGATCCGATTACTATTTTGACTGAATCCCATAACAACCCTCGTTGCCTAGCAACAAGAGAGTGCAAGGTAAACGACCTTGGCCACGGTTAAAATGGAATTTATTTATGCATTGAAGTGTCAGATGCAAAGCATAATTACGTCAATAATCGTTTTATTCCAAAGTACAATAATCACTTGAATAGATTTTCTTTACAAACCTTGATGAGTTTAACGCAGCGCAAATTATTGAGGTTTGGCTATCTGTACCCCCTAGAATTTGAGTCAATTTTGATCTATCAAAATCTCCACATTTTCATCAACGCCTCTTCTACTTAACCAAAAATGTTAAATTCCATACAATAGTTATTTTTTTGACTATACATTCTTAGTTGTAATAGGCTGTGGTCATACATGTCGATATTTACATCCTTATCGGAGTCAAATATACCCATGAATTATGGGTATTTTTCGTAATTCGTCGAAATTGTGAAATTTTTGTCAGATGCCGTTGCTAGGCAACATAGAATAGTCCCTGCTGATCTTTGCATTTCTTTTTCTCTATTATTTCAAAACATAAGGCATACATGTATATAACACAACGAATATGATTTGTGTGTATATAAATGTCAATTTAACGAATTGCAGCACAAAATCTTTCCCTGTACCCCTAACAAAAATGACGTTTTCAGTCAATTTCGCGCCCATGTCGTCTTCGGGTCAACAAATCAAATAATCCTTAAATCTCAACTCATCATCCGAACTTCATGATATTCCGCATAATTACTGCACATATAAGTACACGTGTAAACATGCCAAATCATTTAAATATATCTGCATTGATTACTAAAATATAGTTGTGTTCGCATTACTTCTTGGATCACCCACGTATGCTGCCGAAGCCTTCTCCGATATACTCCGTCGAGAAATGGCAAGATTTGATGTCAACGTGTCAATCACAGAACCAGAACACTTCGAGGCTGCTACGGCAGTGTGTAGAAAATCAATGGTAAACATATTTATATATAAAAGCAAACAATCAGATACTTGAAATTTTAGATACCCAAATCCACTGCATATATAATCTGCTTTAATTACATAGCTGGAAACAAAAAGTGTTCTGAAATTTAGACCACTCCAAAGTCATAAAGATCCAAGTTTTTTCTGTATATTTAAACTTTTAAGGACATGGGGTTGATGAAAAATAGAAAATGTTGCTATTCTATTGATGGAAACGATTAAGTGACCCCCCTTCCCCAACAGCCATGCAGACAAGAAAGCACGCAAAAAAGATTTTCTTTAGCTACCCAACATTCAGTGTTTGATTCTAAAATTAATGGATGATAAAAAGACAAATGTTCTACAGTGTTAGAGCTTAAATGTAACCGACCGCGGTAGTCTAATGGATAGTGTGTTCGCTAAAATGCAATTAGGAGATTGCTGGTTCTATACCCGGTCGTGCTGTTGTTTAATGTTCATCCTGGCGTTATAAAGACAAACGGTACGTAGGTTGTTAAAAGACACCGATACAAGAAATACGAATGTTCCGTACCATTAAGTACTAGTTTTGCTCCCATCAGACGTGCAGGCGCTGTATGGTGTGGAATATGTCAACACGTTAATCCATGAAGCGCGGGTATCCGGTACCGTAGGTGCACCAACTACAACCGCGTGTGTTGATGCAATGGTGGATGCGCTGTGGAACACGTGTCCGAAGACCAGATATCTGGTTCATGGCGGAGGAAGATTCTTTGATGTATCGGCTGTAAGTATAAAATATAACTGGTTCTTCCTTTTTCAAATACAGACAAATGTTCCAAATGTTTTGATCATTTTTCTCATTAAAAAAAAAAAAAAAAAAAAAAAAAAAAATGACTCCGTGTGTTTCTCAACAACTCAATCGAATACATTCACATATGTTTCTTAACTTTCAAGATTTGTTTTATTTTCTTCATTCAAGTTTTTTTTTTAATTCAGTTTATGTCCCTTTCAAGATTATTTCAGATCATATGAGACGAGCCAATCAGCAGGTGGGGCGAAAACGGGCGAATCCCGAGAAAAACCACCCGACACACCCGCAAGCAGAACTTGGCTTGTCTAACATGTGCCCAGAGCGGGGCTCGAACCCACACCAGACACAGCGGTGAGATGATCGAGTGATTAAGATTTTTAACGTTCATTCAATTACATGGTACGTATTGTTTCAGGTAATTCCAGTGTTCAACAACTATTTGCCTGACAGTGTAATGGACCTGGTAGCGTCATATTTCTTTCCTTGTCCAAGACTTGCGCTTGGTGAAAATAAACCTTGAGTCTTCCTTGTGAAGTTGCGGAATATTTTTGTGTAATGAAACAAGAAGAAGAGTTTGACTTGGTGTCTTTCGGAGTGGTTTTACTATGGGCTGTGAATGAAAATAGCACCTTATTATATCGACGGTGGAAAAGGGATATTGAACTTTGCTTAGAAATTTGTGTAAACGGATGTTTGTTTTTGAATGTTTGTGGTGTAAACCTTTTGCAACGAAAGTGATATGCCCTAGTAATGAATGCTTTTCTGTAGGGTTATATGGGTAACATAATGTGGATTTTGGGTCCGCTTCAATAAAGAGATACGAAGTCTGGTGAACCCAAGGATCATACTAAAAATAAAACTCCAGAATATCTCTCTTTATATAATCAGTACAGTTTCTGTGGTGGTTCTTTTTGTTTTATGTCTTGGTGTTTAAATTTTTTTTGTGCTGTTGGCGCCTTATGTATGTTTTCATATTTTTAGTTAAGTTGGGGTAACTGAGTGGCCACCTATTGGGAAAATAGCTGCCCATTCGGCTTACGATTGTATCATGGTATAAGTACCTGATTGTTAGTTTGGTTTTTTCCCACCTCGGTTTTTGGAGTGGGAATCTTTTTCTGATTGCGCCTTTACCTGATCTTTGCCTACTTGAACCTTTTTGTAATTTGGTTTTGTCCAACCCAGGATTTTAGGGTTTGGTAGCGCAAGTTCCTGACCATTGCTTATGTGTAACTTTTGACAAATAAATACTGACCTAATGTCAAAAATTGTTTCTCTTGTTGCTATTTGTTTCAAAAGCATCCAATTTCAAAATATTTCAGTCATATCGTGGAGTAGCCAATGTTTCCAGGGTATTAACTGGAACTACGTACCTCAGATTATCTCGCACAAGGACAAAACTTGGCGGGGATAGGTATTGAACCCAGGACCTCTTGCTTAAGAGACCTGTACTTTGTTTCAAACTAAATAATGTCCTAACGTCGTTTCATTTGACAACCAGATACACGTAAAGCTTTTAGATGGGTCTAACTCATAAACCATAATTTAAAAAAAAAAAAAAAAAAAAAAAAAAAAAAAAACATATGACGAAAACATAAAGGTACAAGTAGGCAATGATCAGGATCAGGAAATGGCGCAATTTAAAAAAATCCCATTCCAAAAACTGAACTGGGAAAAAAACTGAATTGATAATCAGGTACTTACATATATAAGAAAATATATCGTAAGCCGAGTGATCAGCTATTTCCCAATAAGCGGTCACTCAGTTTCCGCGACTCAACTAAAACATGAAACGAACATAAGGTGCAAACAGCACAAAAATTCAACACCAAAACATAAAATAATTAGAACCAGAACACAAGTATAATCTTGGAACGATCAGTAATTAACTCATTTAAGCCTGATGTCCCTTTTTGTGGGACATCCCATCTGGGGCTATTCTGTTTGCTAAAAGAAATTTCATCGAAAAATGAGATAAAAATTAAAAATCACTTCTAACACCCCTACAAATGAAAGTGGACTCACCCAAATGATAGTTATGGGTGAAACCATTCGTCATTAATGGGTTAAAATTACTGGGGAGCTTGAAAAGGCGCCTAACCTAACCCTCAGCTTCTGCTGTGGTTCACAGCATTTAGTTAGTTATTCGGTCCACGTGGTGAATCTCTTACTAGTCAATGAATCATCAAGGACAAACAAATAAATTATGTTAACCACCATGATGAATCAAAAACGAGGACTTACAGGTACAATAAGCTGCCGATATCAGGGTTACACTAGATATGAAGACTAGTTAACATGACCATAAAAGATTGGTCTAGGTATCGCGTCTGTCCATTCACGTGTTTACATGTCAAACTATGACAGAACATATGATAATGACGCATGGACTTGTGTTTAACATTTGACGATAACCTTTGCATTTGGTACATGTTACAATATTAGTGGACAGAGGGATCAACTAACTTAATAAGTAGTAACGGTTATCATCTTTTATCAAAAAAGGAAAGTCCACAATACTAAAACTGACAAGGTTACATATGGATTTGACATTTAAAATACAGGCGAGTAAACATTTTACATATGCATTTGCAGTCACGTTTGTTATAAGAGACTTTTTATATATATATTTGTTTGGTAAAGTCAAACTTGGATTTATTTTCATTCTGTTTCTACGTTGTATCAGCGAGCGGTCATGCCCTTGAGAGTTTTTGTAACAGTACGTCATCATGCTCTCGGCTATGCAAATCAGTATACACGAAAAGTCGCATGAATAAATACATTAATTACTTCATCAGAAGGAACATGTTTTTCATAAATTTGCAAGTTTCACGATGTTTTCAACGTTTTTAAGGTAAATCAAAAGTACACATACACGTATGCCATTTTTGGACGGTGTTGACACTTTTCTGGCCATCACACTGGAGAGACAATAAGCATGATTTTGTCCAAAATATTAGTCGTCGGCACTAATTAGAGTCATTCTTTATTTCTAAAGCCTAAAATTTTAGTCTTACAAAACGCCAATAAGAAGATAAGCGCCATGAAAAAATGACGAATTTTAGTGTTTTGGATGCTCTTACCTCCATGAGTTCAAGCGAAATCCGTGATACAGCCGAATATAAACACATAAATGTTAGAAATATGGACCGACTAGATAAATAAGATATTCCACTATTTAACACCACTTTAAATGAAACGATGCTACTTGTCGTTGTCTTAGCATTTGTGTGCAAAAAATACATGTCAATTTTTTTCTCCATTTTATCTTATAAATGTTTTTGTAATATGTGAGATGGCCCTAGATAAGGGGTATAGTGTAGAAGGTTTCAGTGGTCAAAATGATTTATTATTTTAAAATAGATTATATTTGTTGTTTGACTTACTGTAGGTATATGCTAGTGTGAGATAGGGAAATTTCAAACTGCTAACGGTGCCTGAAAAATGTAATATATGATAATTATATATATAAAATAATGGTGATGGTCATGAAACTGCATATTGTAGACTCACGGATACTGTCTCACTATTTATATGAGCAGTGTATCAGTGATGTGTGTGAACTTTTTAAACGCTTGGGTCTGAGGCTTATTGCGGTCAGTGGCTGATCTAGGATTTGAAAAGGAGGGGGGGATCGTTTTGTACAACATCCCTGATTGCTCTTATTTCCCCCACGAAATTGAAATGGTTCAAAATGGGGATGGGGGGACGAAGTCGCTTCGAACCCCTCTTAATCTGCAATTGGTGGTCAAGCTGCGCATGCTGACATGCAAATTCTGTTCTTGTGACATATCACGACGTATGTACATGGCGTATGTGAGACATACTGATGATTACCTACAGGTGCGTACACTACCTAGGGCCCATTAATTAATGTCTGTGGCGCTTTTGTCATTCATAAATGAGCCTGTGCGTGAGAAAACCACAAATATGCGCTCCGACCAGGTCTGACACAAACCTGCCTGTACAGTCACAGAAGCAGGCTAGAAGCTTGAAATTTTGGGTTAAAGTAGAAGAGATATTGTACTATCTGTGTATCGAAAAAAGGCGCTGATCAGCTTCGCAGTAACTGCGAAGCTGATCTGCGCCTTTGGTTTCGCCTATGCAGAGTTGGTTTTCCCATGCGGCGACTCAAATAGAAACCAGTAACAAGCGAGTCTGCCAACTCAGGGTTGTTTGCAGCGGGGTTTAAGTGGTTTAAGTAATGGATGCCTTACTAGCTTTTGGCTTGCAATTAACTCACGGCGTTCGAACTATGCAAGATTTACCATTTCCTTGTGGCGTCCATATGGCGACCTTCTGCACACATTTCATACGATTCTACAAGGACTCTATAGCGTATTAATTTATACGTTTTTGAGAAAGGGAATCAGCGATTCCGCCATTTCTTTTTCATGAGACTTCACTTGCTGCAAGATCGGAAAAAAAATGAGAAATTGCATGCCGCCGCAACTTCTATCGTGCCATCGCCAAGTACGATATGTGAATATTATAGATGAGTATTTGTCAGATCAAACTGTGATGCATCATACTATGTATCTACAATATGTATGCGAGTGATAATATGGCAGTGATACTACCTTTCAAACAAATATTGCTACAATAAAGGCATGGTTTGAGAAAGAGCAGATTATATAATTCAAGCCTTGTCAGCCTTGGAAAAGAAGCAAGCCATAGCAAACAAGGTCGCAATCGAAAATCGCACGGTCTCCGTTCGTTCGAACATCATACATGTTCCGTACGTAAGCCACATGTTTCCAGTCTAAGTTTGCAGTGATTTCCGTATGTGGCATTGTCCCAGACCATCGACTAAAGCCATAGGAAGATATAGCAAGATGCTGGTATATACCATACGCCAACACATGTTGGTCCGTGGTAACCTACATGCATAATGTCTGAATATTATTATGGAACTCGCAGATTGTATGGTAGCTCCCTGGACAAACGTAAGTTTAACATTATCAGTTAATTAAAGCCATGTAACACCGTCACACCGGTCCCAATAGTGTAATGATTAGAGTGTGCGTTTCGGGAGCGGTAGGTCGTAGGTTGGATCCTGGGTCACGTTATAAATAAGACTGTTGAAATGGTACCAGTGGTTACTTTGCTACAAGGCGCTCAGCATTATAAGGCAAGCACTGGATTCTCTTCTATCAAAATATAGTATTACTTACATCACAAAAATATATGAAAATGAATGAATAATAAAAAAGGCCTGACTGTATTCACTGGAAGACCGTATGGAAGATTGGCAATTGTGCTAAATGTGTTGTCTTCCTAAAATATATAAAGTTTATTTATTTATTTATTATTATTTTTATTATGATGATGATTTTTATTATTATTATTATTATTATTATTATTATTATAATTATTATTATTATAGAACTTGTTGCTTTAGGTTACTCACACCAACAGCAAAGCAAAAAAAAAAAAAAAAAAAAAAAAAAAAAAAAAAAAAAAAAAATTGATAACGAAAAATGACCTCTGAAACTTGCCTATATTGTGTCCCCTTATAGGATAGTCCTTGGGCAAAGTCGGTCAAGCAAAACATTGGTCAACCTGGTATAATAAGTCTAAGGCCAGAGAAAATTAATTTTGAGATTCTCATTCCCACCCGCCCCTGTTCAAAACCTGCACAAAATCATAGTTTTAATTTGGTCGTAAAAGAACTAAAAACATGTGTTAAATAGAAATTAAAGATAATTGTGCATAAATTCAATTCGCTTAATAGTCTGTTGTTGTTGTTGTTGTTGTATTTGGTATCCAACCTTGATAGACTCAACCCCATGGTGCAACTGAGCAAGAGGTGAATTTGCTGCACAATGGACACATATACCCCGAGACCATCACACGGTCAAAAAAAAAATCAAGAACGCTTGACGCAAATGGTGCCGTGCCAGTGTAGCGGTCTGAGAGTGTGTCTTTTAATGGATAAATGAAAAAAAAACAAATCAAGACACTAGGCTTTGTAGAGAGTCAAAGTGGGTGTCCTAAAATGAATAGAATTCACCCATGCACCCACCAAAGAATTTTCAAAAATTTGGATGAGAATCTAATAATTATATATTTTGGCCTAATGGGATGTATCCAGGGTGTCATTGATCCAAGAATTCTTCAGCCTCTCTGATGAGACTTCAAACCGAGCTTGCTTATCCGTATGTGACCATAGCTATATTATTAAGCGGGACGTAAGAAATTAAGACCAAACAAGCAACCCACGCAAAATGTTAATTTGTAAACATGTCAGTTGAAACCTTGGGCCTAATGCATGTATACAATGTAAATACTAACTCATAGGATGGTTGTGTCAAGTCACTTATTTATTTACCCGTGGAGGCGGGAATCGGACCGAACCCATGACCTATCAGTTGTGCACTAGCAAACCAGGCTCCCCGTCCATGCGCAGATCAAGAAATTTTCATGAGGTGGGGTCCAACGAAAATGGTAATTTTTGGTCACGGACGAGGGGGGGGGGGGGGGATGGGCCCCACCCCACCCCCCTGAGAAATTACCTTGTTAGGTAAAATTTTCAAATTCCAGGGGGGGGGGTCCGGACCCCCGGTCCCCCCCCCCCCTCTGGATCCGCGCATGCCGCCTTATGCTAGAAGATCCGTTTTTTCTTGGGTGTTACTGTACTGCATTAGAGGATAAATGTATTTATGGAGGTATCTGAATCTAAATGGTTTACTGGTGACACACCAAAGTGACAATCCGTGATCAGGATGGGTTGCGTCGGGAGGAAAATAAGTACTTGACTCTCACAAGTGATACGAACTGACATTTAAGGTAGAGCAGCCAATATAGGGTTAGGCTAAGGTCGTAAATTGTGTTGAATTGTGACATGTCAGCGGAACCGTAAAAATGATTCCTGACCATAAAAATACCATACAACGAACTGGTTTTCTATTTGTGTACTTGTATATGCAGGCACAGCAGACAAAGCAAACGAACAAATGATTGAGACATCATATCTGCTTTACCTACAAGCCGTCAACGCAGTGCCAGAACGCCGTGGAAACGCGATGCGAAAAGCCGTCAACGCAGTGCCAGAACGCCGTGGAAACGCGATGCGAACGCCATGGAAACGCAGTGCATACACCAAAAGCGTCGCGCAAGCGCACTGAAATCACCGTGCAAACGCCATGAAATGCCACACAGAACGCCGCAGGAACGCGGTAGAACACAGTGCGAACTCCGTAGCAATGCATTGGACTAGACGAGGACGCCGTGAGGATGGGGTGAGGACTTCATGGCTTCCTCTTTTCACAAATAATTTTTTGTTCTTGGGAATTCTCGCGGCGTTCTGGAAAATTTAAGAACGCCGTGCAAACGCCGCGAGAATTCCCAAGAGTACAGGGACTTAAAGCAACATTAACCACAATGATTGTGGCCTAAATAAATGGATGGACTGCTTGTGCCTCCAGATAAAGCTTATACGCTACTCACTGACCAGCTGATTACTGCCTTTGAGCCTGCCCAGGAAAAGTGGTTCAAGTCGAACCATTCATACGTATAAGCCTTTGTGGCTTAGTTGGATGGTTATATTTGAAGCACAAGTTGGATGTCATGACATCCTCATTTTTTGGTAAAAGTCTAATAAAATGGGGGCCACGTCCCGACATGACCTTTGCTATTGACTGGGATGTTAAGCATCATTTCAAACAAAAACTATAGTAAAGGTTTTGAAAAAAAAGTATATCTTATGCATTTGCCTTCTGTGTTTGTTGATGAGTATATAAGGTAAATTGTTGTGTCATGGTGTCCCAGGGTGTGTTTCAAACATTTTTGAACCACAAATAAATTAAAACATGTGCTTGGACATGCTTAAATGTCGAAATGCGTTGCACTGTGACATCTAGATTTTGTGTATCGAGTCTCGAGGAATAGACAATCATATTACGGTATGTTGTGTGAAATTTCAATTTAAAAATGCCACCCACTTTTGCTCTAATTAGATGAAATCCTGGTACATTTCCCAAATTGAAGACCAAGATGTCCGATAGATTATCCTTAATTTCGTCTTCGTATTTTCCGACTTTTATGTTTATTTTCAACGAAACTTTACAATTGCATGTAACCAATCAAAAGTGATATCCTTACCCATTTTTCTTTTCGTAGACAAACGCTGTACACATGTGTCATTCCTTACAAGCGATTGACACACATGTATATGGTGTTTAGTGAAAGCCGACTGCATCATGATACAGCTCTCCAAACAGAACGGACTGACGCTTTGTTTTGTCGTTGTCAACCTTGTTCTCCTGTACCATATCTTCGCCGCCGTCTATGCCCATCTGACATTGCTGGTCCTGGTCGTCATCACCTATCGATATATGAGGAAACAGGTGTCTGAATTTATCGACATACGGGGTAAAGGTGTTCTGGTCACCGGCTGTGATACAGGTTTGTATTGCTTAGGTTCATTCGTCTAATGTTCTGTCATTTCCTGTGGTGGTTAAGGTAAGCAATGACATAGAACTGGTGCGATCAGAACCGAAGTATCACCTCAACAACCCAGGTGGGAAACAACCAAACTTACAAATAGGTACTGCTACAAGGATAATACAATAATAGCCGAAATAGCAGCTACTTCCATAAAAGGCTAAAGGGAGCTACATTGTTTTTCATTAAATGTGCATATAAAGCCAGTAGTATCTACTTGCAATATCATTGCTGAGTACGTCGTTGCTGGGTACGGTTTAATATCATTGCCCAGTACGGTAAAAGCTATTTTAAGCTAATTATAAATAGAATCGTTAAAAAGCTAATTATAAATAAAATCGTTAAGATATATTGACAGTGTTACTTACATAATGAGTACCTTTGGTGGTCCAATTTTACACGTATATAGATTTTTTATTTTTGTTTTCATTTAATTACGTTCAAGTTTAAAATTCATTGTCAAGAAGATTAAATATTATTGTATTCTGCAGACCCTTAAACCCACTTGTATAAAGTAAAACTTAAAATTGAAGGGTAAATATATATATATTTTTTTTTTCGCCGACAAGAGATACTTAAAAAGTGATAGTCCAGCAGATATGCATTTTTATACAGTCGTGACAGTGAGTTTGGCGTTGTTTTTTTTTTTTTTTTTTTTTTTGGATTAAGGCCCCAGTCAACGATGTTTCAGTCACTGTCATGTCTAGCAAGAGCTCAAGTTTTTAACAGTGTTTTAGATTCAACGTGTTTTGTGAAAGGCCTCATACCTGCTATCCGTTTGGGTTCTCACCCAAAGACCTTTTCATTCTGAGTCCGATCATCGACCGATAGGCGACCGCGCTACCCTGAACGAACAATTTAAATAAAATGTTTTTCCAACTTGCAAAATTTAATGGTTAACGATTTTGGTGCCCATTAAGTGTTTTGTTTGTTTGCTTGTTTGTTTGTTTGTTGGCTTGCTTGCTTGCTTGCTTGCTTGTTCGTATCAAGGGTTAACGAGGGAGTCAACAAATTTTCAGTCATGTCCACAAAGCGGCAATGTTCCATGGGTATAAGACAGTTATTGGCCAATGTGTCTTGCTCAATGACACAACACGGCAGCCCAAGTGGGGATCGAACACATGCCCTCTCGATTTGGAGTTAATTGGTCCACCGCTAGGCCGTGCTTGGGATTGCCGTTTATCCTGAGTGACGTGTAGTCTATTTCTAAAGCCATATTCATGTGCAACATTTGAACTCGGGTGCATTTTTGCACACTGGATGTAAATTTGAACCCCGGGTGTATGTTATGCCATGAAAACTACACCCTGCAAAACTACACCCTGGTGCAAATTTTCTCCTACTTTCCAGGTGAAGCAAATTGAATTGCAGCCGGGTGTATTTTTGCACCCGTGTGTATTGTGTGCATATGAATGCAAAACGCTTAATCGTTACATATTTTTGTTTGTTTGAATTGATACTTTACGTCCCATACAACAGCTTAGGTCATGTCTGGAGATTGTATCCATTTTATGGGCCTTTCACTCAAAGTTACGACGTCATGACATCCAAAAATGCTCAAGATATAACCACACAGCTAAGCCAATAAGGCTTATAGGTATGACCAGTTTGACTTGAAACCATTTTTCTTGGGCAGTCTCAAGCCGCAGCGGTTTACCAGTAGTCAGATTACCAGTCAGTAGCAAACAAGCTTTGCCTGAGGCACAAACAGCCCATCTACATCAAATGACCTCTGCTAATAAGGAGTATTTTAGTCAAAATTTAATGTCAAAACCATGCGAATATGCATGATCTCCCTGTATATGGCCGCTACACAAGCGGATGAAAAATTTCACCCGGTTGCAAGTACAGCATGTGAACACGGCTTTAGATTGTAATTTAGTACTGCAGATCTATGAAACAGCGAAAGACCACGTGTTTGTCCTTAACACCGCGATTTCCATTGTTGGCATATAGTATGCCATACAGGCTCTCCGAAGAGCCTAAAGTAGCCTAAACACCCATTTTCACTGCTCTTAAAGGATCTAAGTTTTATATTTATATTCTACAATAGAGAACTATCAGTGGTTTAAGGGTGATGTCGTAACAATGTCCCAAGTAGAGATATACAGTGTCATTCTCTTCAGCATCGTCCCCAGTAGGGATCTACAACAACATACCCTACCATTCCGTCCCAAGTAGAGATCTATCGCCCCATTCCCTACCACAACGTCCCCAGTAGAGATCTACAGCGACATACCCTACCGCACCGTCCCCAGTAGAGATCTACAACACCATATTCTACTGGACCGTCCCCTGTAGAGATCCACAGTACGGTATTCTTCCACACCGTCTCGAGTAGAGATACACAGCGCCATACCCTACCACACCGTCCCCAGTAGAGATCTCAAGCGACATACCCTACCACACCGTCCTCAGTAGAGATCTACAGCACCATATTCTACTGGACCGTCCCCAGTAGAGATCTACAGTACGGTATTCTACCACACCGTCACCAGTAGAGATATACAACGCCATATCCTACCACACCGTCCCCAGTAGAGATATAATGTGTCATTCTCTTCAGCATCGTCCCTAGTAGTGATCAACAACACCACACCCTACCATTCCTTCCCCAGTAGAGATCTATCGCCCCATTTCCTACCACAACGTCCCCAGTAGAGATCTAAAGCGACATACCCTACCACACCGTCCTCAGTAGAGATCTAAAGCAGCATATTCTACAAGACCGTCCCCAGTAGAGATCTACAGTCGGGTATTCTACCACACCGTCTCCAGTAGAGATATACAGCGCCATATCCTACAACACCGTCCCCAGAAGAGATATGCAGTGTCTTTCCTTTCAGCATCGTCCCCGGTAGGGATCTACAACAACATATCCCAAAATTGCGTCCCCAGTAGAGATATATTGCCCCATTCCCTACCACAACGCCCCCAGTAGAAATCTACATTGGGGTAGTCTACCACACAGTCTCCGGTAGAGACATACAGCGCCAAACCCTACCACAACGTCCCCAGTAGAGATCTACAGTCAGGTATTCTACCACATCGTCCCCAGTAGAGATCTACAGCACCATATTCTACTGGACCGTTTCCAGTAGAGATCTACAATGCGTTAGTGTACCATACCGTCTCAAGTAGAAATATACAGCGCCATACCCTACCACACCGTCCCCTGTAGAGATCTCAAGCGACATACCCTACCACACCGTCCTCAGTAGAGATCTACAGCACCATATTCTACTGGACCGTCCCCAGTAAAGATCTACAGAATGATATTCTACCACACCGTCACCAGAAGAGATTTACAACGCCATATCCCACCAAACCGTCCCCAGTAGAGATATAATGTGTCATTCTCTTCAGTGAAGTAACCGTGGGCTTAAATCGGTTTTACGGGTTCCCAACCTCGCCCCCAGCTTTTGCAGTGGTTGATTGCTCTTCACATTTACATGTTGCCATAAGACGTCGGTATGGTCCAGTTTGATTTCCTGCAGGAAAATGTTTTATGTTTGGATATACTCATATTATTAAAATATACAAGAGGTTTTCTACCTGAGGACTTTATTTTTTCAGTAACATCGTAAATTTTGTCGGGCTTCATAATCACGTCTATAAAGTACAGAAATACGCATATTTTGCAAAGTACATTACTACTATGCTACTTCCTATTTGTCACTGATTAGATCATTATTGTTCCTTTCAGGTATTGGTCATGACCTGGCGTTACGATTAGAATCACTCGGTTGTAC
Source organism: Rugalucina vietnamica (assembly GCA_964017185.1). NCBI lineage: Eukaryota > Metazoa > Mollusca > Bivalvia > Lucinida > Lucinidae > Rugalucina > Rugalucina vietnamica. The sequence goes on along the minus strand of OZ024871.1, from coordinate 43,058,908 downwards.
AGTTTACGCCGGATGTTTACAACCAAACAGCGAAGGGGCAAAGAAACTGAAGAACAACACAGGTCTAAAGCATGTTCTACATCTAGATGTTACCAATGATTGTAGCGTCTCTGATGCGCTACAGTATGTTAAGAAACACAGCAAGGAAACAGGTTTGTTTAATTTTATACTTAATCATAAACGCTCTTTGTTTATGTCAACCAATCACAGAACTGAAGACAAATAAGGGCAACAAAGAGCATTTCTGTAGAAAATTTATCAATTGAACTCCAAACGTTGAAATGGGTTTTTGACATTTTGAACTGGGAATATACAAGTACGTTTGTTCGAAAATTTTGAAAAAAAAAAATGTTCTAACATCGATATTGCCACTACCAATGCTGACAAAAGTGACCTTTAAAACATCGCAGTTCTTACTGTATTAATGCTTGATATCGGATGATGACATCGTGACACGTGGTTCTGACGGATTGTTTTAGTCATTTTTGAGAATCAAAACAATTGGAGTATATCAATCAATGCTAAATAATGCAGGTTCAAGAAACAGATCTAGGATTTTGAATTAAATTACTGATCATCACTGGTACATGTAACGTCAGACTAGCAAAATCTAGCTATAAGCTGTCTTTTGCCTTTGGGTGTATTTTAGCATTCGCTTAATTCTCTGTTGTGGTGACATGTCGCCGTGCGATTCGTTGAAGAAAAATAGATTGTAGATCTTGCATAATATGCACATTAGCAGGTTGTATTGAAGACGACTGTGAGTATCCGACAACCGTTGAAAAACGGTCGTAAATTGTAGCTTCGGAGCACAAATGACTAAAAGCACATTACAAATCTTGACATTAGGGATATTGTCATTGTTTGATCGTTGACGTGTCGAATTCACTCCTGTAATTGAAAGTTCCTAAAGACTACTATAGTTCTACTTTTTGCACTGAAAAAAAATAACGAATTGATAGCGACTTCATCTTGTATCGAAAAATCGGCAAAAAGTAAGTGTCAAGTTTCTTTAGTGGTTAAATATATTTTAATAATTCCTCAGATAAAATGCGCTTTGGACCTTTGGAACTAAGTTTATTATCGTTAAAGTTAAGTGTTTAAACTCCGGGCCATATTTTACAACATCGAAGAAACGCAAAAGCCAGTTAGTAGAATCAGCCTCATTTACCTTTATTTTTCGCAGTGATATGCATGTAGTGAGCATTGTTGAATGGGTGAATTATTTCTTATGAATTGAAATATTGGCATATATTCTTTCTTGTAGGTTTGTGGGCCATTGTGAATAAAGCATGTGTATACATTTATTGTAGGTTTGTGGGCCATTGTGAATAATTATTGGTAGGTTTGTGGGCCATTGTGAATAATGCATGTGTATACATTTATTGTAGGTTTGTGGGCCATTGTGAATAATGCCGGTATACAACGGGTCGGTGATATAGAACTTATATCTCTGGATCAGATGAAACGAGTTGCTGAGGTCAACTTTTATGGACAAGTGAGGATTACAAAGGCTTTCATTCCGATGATCAGGAAATCTAAAGGTAACCACTACATGAGAGACGACGCAAGAAAACCGGTCTTCGGGGTTTCCAACCAGGCCTGACACAACCGGCCTTCACAGATGAAGGATAGCAGCTTAAAAAGGGAATTTTACTATCTGAGTAACGAAATCAAAGACGCTGCTCAGCTGTGCAGTTACTGCGTCTTTGTTTTCGGGTAGCTAAACGTCCGGCTTTCTAAATTTTGTCTTTGCAATACGGAAGTACAGAAAATGATTGTAGCAATTCCAGTATTACAAGCAACCAGGGATTTGCTGAGATTTCTGTACCCACATTTTCATGCCGGCTTGGTCTCTGTAACCTAGACTTTGAGAACTTTTGAATTTGATATTATCATAAAACCATAGTTGAATCATTAATAGTTATACATCAAGCTGTACAAAAACGGAATTATAAGTCTACTGTTTATGCCAGTCAGTTTTACAATCAATTGGTCTTGCTTTCAAAGAAGCCAAACGGTATGAACAACAAAATACAATATCAATTTTGTCTTGTTTTCAGGTCGAATAGTAAACGTTTCCAGTGTACATGGTCGGATGGCACTGGTAGCGAATGCCAGCTATGCTTGCACAAAATACGCTATCGAAGCCTTCTCCGATATTCTCCGTCGGGAAATGGCAAAATTTGATGTCAACGTGTCCATCATAGAACCAGGACACTTCGGGGCTGCTACAGCAGTTTGTGGAAAAGCAATGGTAAACAGACTCTTCGGGAGAAAAATCGGATATTTAGTGCGCATGTAGATACCGGAAACCAAAACATAAATACTACTTAATTTGGGTTTAGTTTCATAGCTGCTAACAACAAAGTGTGTGCTGAAATCTTGTCACTTAAAAGTAGGAGTTTAACTGAAGATCCCAGTTTCTGTAAACTTAAAATTGTAAGGAAATGAAATTGATAAAAATAGAAAATGTTTTATTCAAAAGATGGATGAAAAGATTCCACATAGGTTACAGTAGGCAAAGATCAGGAAAAGGCGCAATCAGAAAAAGATTCCCACTCCAAAAACCGAGGTGGGAAAAAACCAAACTAACAATCAGGTACTTATACCATGAAACATATCGCAAGCCGAATGAGCAGCTATTTTCCCAATAGGTGGCCACTCAGTTACATTAACTTAACTAAAAATATGAAAACATACATAAGGCGCCAACAGCACAAAAAAAAATTTAAACACCAAGACATAAAACAAAAAGAACCACCACAGAAGTATCGACTTGGAACGATCAGTAACACAAAGTTACTGGCGGGCTTAAACCGGTTTTACAGGTACCTAACCTCACCCTCAGCTTCTACAGAGTTGAATTTGAATAGTCATGAATAAAATGAGAAATGATTAGCTAAATACTAAGATACAGTTTCGTTTCAAGAAATATTAGTGGAAGTTGGTTTGCTTTCACTATTTTCAGTGTGACATTATGGAGAAAGACCTCAAAGAATACTGGAAATCTCTCCCATCAGATGTGCAGGCGATGTATGGTTGGGAATACGTCAACACATTAATCCAAGGAGCGCGGATATCCGGTACCATAGGAGCACCAACTACCACCGCGTGTGTTGACGCAATGGTGGATGCGCTATGGAACACGTGTCCGAAGACAAGATATCTGGTTCATGGCGGAGGGATATTATTTGATACGTGGGCTGTGAGTTGAAACTCATAATTGGTTCTTTTTTTTAGATAGTAGATAAAGTCCAAAGTTTCAGGTATTTCCTTAAAACAGTTTTGACTACATCAATTAAAAGCCACACATTTTTGTATAGTTTCTTGAATAAAAACGTTTAGAAATCAAATATATTACAACTTAATAGAATACATTCAAATATTCTTCCTACTGTCTAGACATCTTCCAGAAACTGCATTTTTCAAAATATCACTTTTCTGAAATACCTAAAGAAAATTATGACCATGTCACGATTTTGCATTCCAGTTGTCTTAAAAAGTGCCTCAAAATTTTGAAAATCGGTTTACAAATGAAAATATCATGCCAGAAAATAATTTTGAATAGGGCTTTTTGCATTGTAAAAAAATGTCAGCAAGGGAAGCAACTATTTTCCCAGAAAAATATAATTGATTATTTTTCATTTAAAATGCACCAAACCAAAACAAAATTGTATTGTATGCATAGCTGAGGGCCAAACTCTTAAAACTATTTCACAGATTTGCTTGATATTCAACTTTAAGGTTTTTGGTTTACCTCCCTTTCACATGCAAAAGGCCTATTCAAAATAATTTTTAGGCATAATTCTTTTATTAGTGAACCAATTCTCAAAATTTTTGTGGCACTTTTTAAGACTTTTGGGATGCAAAATGGTGATATGGTCATATTTTTCTTGTGGTCATTCAGAAATGCGATATTTTGAAAAATGCAGCTTCTGGAAGATGTTGTGTAGACAGTAACTATTTTGATTTGTTTTATTTCTTCTTTCTAGCAACATATCAATAATTATCTGGTATTTTCCTTTCAGGTAATTCCCGTGCTCAACAACTATTTACCTGACAGAGTTATGGACTTAGTAATGTCATATTTTGCTCCTTGTCCAAGACTTGCGCTGGACAATAAACCTTGAGGAGTTATGAAGACATTCTTATGTCATTACTAAATAACAAGGTCTTGACCTGATGATCTACGAAGTGGGTCACTATAGGTTAAAGGATAAACCGAATTAGCTCCGCGGATAAAATAAGCACCTTAGTATACTGATGGCAGAATAGAAATATTGAACTTTGTCTAGAAATTTGTGAACACGAATGCGATTTTGGAATACTAGTGTAAACCTTTTGCAACGAAAGTGATATGCCCTTGTGATAATTTCCTTTAACGATGGGACAATTTGCAGTTGCATTAGTTAGTATTTTCAGACTCTAAGTGAAAAAGATGCCTACATTTAGTTTTCAGGTAACTGGTTGGTGACCTTTTGGTGACAACAGCTGCTCACTCAGCTTACCATATGATCTCTTTTTAACCCTGCATATTTGTAATTTGGTTATGTCCCACCTGGGTTTTAAGGTGAAGCTTTAGTTAGCACCAGTTCCTGATCATTGCTTACCTTTAACATTAGACGAAATAAATACTGTTGTAATGTCATAAAGTCGTCTTGCTGATATTTGTTTCGACAGATTGCGTTTTTGGTTTGGTTATGACTAAACTTTTTCAGTCGTGTCAGGGCGTAGTCAACGTTTCCATGGTATTAATATAGTACTTTATGAAGCTTAGAGTGTCTTGCTTAAGATCACTACACGGCGGTGGTAGGTATCGCTTCGGAGTGCTGTACCCAAGTACGAAGGAAATATTTTCCAAAAGAGTATGATGCCAGACAGATACAATAAGCTTTTGAAGGATTAAGTCTCCCGGCAGCTTAATATGTTAAAACACGAACCTGAAATGTTTGGTAATTGCGACTGTGGGTTCCCACCCATTGGTCCTAAAGAAATAGATGGACTGATTGTGCCTCCAAGCAAAGCTTCTACGCTACGGATTGGCCATCTGATTACTGGTCAACAGCTCAGTAAAATGGTTCATGTCAAACCATCCATGGCTTAGTTGGATGGTTATATCTGAAGCACTTGTTGGATGTCATGACATCGTCATTTTAGATAAAAGTCCCATAAAATGGAGGCAACGTCTCGACATGACGATAGCATGACCATGGGACGTCAGGCATCATTTCAAACAAATCGAAACTGCGACTGTTTATTTACGTGCTCTATACAGCTGTACATGTGAAACTGTGACAGAGCAGAACATATAATAACTTGGAGCCAGAGCTTCTTGTCTGTTGCTTGGCCCACCGGGGTTCAACTGGTGGTTTTCTTTTGCTCCGGAGTTAGTAAGTTATTGGGCGCCCAGAGATCTCCATCGTCGAGCAGCTTACTCATTCTGTGGGTCCTCGTTTTTGATTCATCATGGAATTTATCATGATTTATTTGTTTGTCCATGATGATTCATTGACTAGTTAGAGATTCACTACGAGGACCGAACAACTAACTAAATGTTATGAACCACTGCAGAAGCTGAGGGTAAGGTTAGGATCCTGTAAAACCGGTTTAAGCCCGCCAGTAATTTTATATTACTGATCGTTCCAAGACGATTCTTCTGTTGTGGTTCTTATTGTTTTATATCTTGGTGTTTATTTTTTTGTGCTGTTGGCGCCTTATGTATGTTATCATATTTTAGTTAAGTTTAGGAAACTGAGTGGCCACCTATTGGGAAATAGCTGCTCATTCGGCTTACTAAATGTATACATGGTCTTAGTGCCTTATTGTTAGTTTGGGATTTCCCGCCTCGGCTTTTGGAGTGGGAATCTTTTTCTGATTGCGCCTTTTCCTGATCGTTGCCTACTTGTAACTTGTTTTAACAGCCAAATTGAATTACCTTTGGTACTTGGCAATCTTATTTTTGGACAAAGGGATCAACTACCTTATAAAAGTAGGTACACTTATCATCGCTTATCAAATTAGAAAAGGTCTACAGTACGTTAACAGTAGTTTAACTGGCAAGGTTTTATATGAACTCGTGATATGTAAAACACATGTAAGTAAACATGTTGCATTATATCACGACTATGCAGTTTTATATGAGTCTATTTTATATTTAAGGGGATTGAATTCATTTTCAGTCTGTTTCTATTTTGTCATCGTCATGTCCTTGAGAGTTGGTGTAACACTATGTTATCACACAGGTTGATCTCTACTCTGATAGTCAGTAATTCATAACACAAAAGTTGCATGTAATACATGCTCAATTTAAAAACATATATTAATTACTTCATCAGATGGGATATGTTTTCCATTTGCAAGTTTCACGATGTTTTCAACAACGTTTCAACGTTCGTCTTCACCATCTCCAGATTTTTTTTCCAACTTTTCGTTTAATTCATATTAGCAAGTGGTATCCTTATCATTTCTCTATTCGTAGACAAACGCTACACATGTGTCATTCTTTGCAAGCAACTGACACGCATGTTATTGGTGTTTAGTGAAAGCCGACTCCATCATGATACAGCTCTCCAAACAGAACGGACTGACGCTTTGTTTTGTCGTTGTCAACCTTGTCCTCCTGTACCACATCGTCACCGCCGTCTATGCCCATCTGACACTGCTGATTCTTGTCTTCTTCACCTATAGATATATGCAGAAACATGTGTCTGAATTTATCGACATACGGGGTAAAGGTGTTCTAGTCAGCGGCTGTGATACAGGTTTGTATTGCTAAAGGCCTCGTCACACATAAGAGAAAATCTCTCGACGCAGACTTGCGTTTAATTGGGAAAAATATAGTTTTTGTTTGTTTAATTTATCGCTTTATGTCCAAGTCAACAGCTATGATCATGTCGGGACGTTATCTGTTGCAAGAGACGTAAAGCAATAAAACAAACAATCAAAAATTCTTTTCGCAGTTAAACGCAAGTCTACGTCGAGGTATTTTCGTTTATGTGTGACGAGTCCTTTAAGTTCATTCGTCTAAAGTCCTTTCGTTTGGAGGTTAAGATAAGCAATGAAATGGAACTGGCGCGATCAGAACCGAAGTATCACCACAACAACCCAGGTGGGAAACAAACAAACTTACTTATTGGTACTTATATAAAGAGAACACATGGTTGCCGGAGCGAGCAGCTATTTCCCTAAAGGTGGCCACTTATCTCATGAAAAACACATAAAATGTGCTAACAGTTAATACCGATTCCAAAACACAGAACCAATAGATACCCAATACAACACGTCATTGGAACGGCTTGTAAAATAAAGTAACAGGGAGCTTACATTGGGTTTACGAGATCCCATCCTCGACCTAAGCTTCTGCAGTGGTTAATTGGTCCCCGTATTTACGTTTTTCCATCCTCCTCGGTTAGTCCAATGTTTTTTTTTCCATTCACTCCGTTAATTCTGAAAGGATGTCTTGGTGGGATGTGCTCGGACCAACCTGCTATACAACTCTATTCTTTACTCAACCGTGGCTGCTTGGGATTTGCCCAGGAAATCAGCCGGGTTTACTGATCGTATGCAATTTTTAGCTGAGGACTCAAATCAAATTCTGTCGGACTTCATAAGCGCGTCGACTATTATCGTCCATTGCAGGGTTTGGTCATGACCTCGCGTTGCGGTTAGAATCACTCGGTTGTACAGTATACGCTGGTTGCCTACGGCCAAAGGGAGACGGAGCCAAGAAACTGAGTGACTTGAACAGTTGCCGTATGCATGTTCTACATCTGGATGTTACAAGTGACGACAGCGTCTCAGATGTTCTGCAATATGTTAATAAACATAGCAAGGAAAAAGGTTTGTGGAATTGTTTTTAAACGTGATTTATTTTCCTGATTTCCTGATCTCAGAAAAATGGTCTGCCTGTCCTTCTGATTGCCCTTGTCAAAGACACATTTCATTCACGTAAAGTAATTACAAGATCATTCATACTAGGTGATGCTTGTGACACTCATGCACGTGATATTTTGATTTTTAGATTTATGGGCCATTGTAAATAATGCGGGTATAGGGCGTGTCGGCGACATAGAACTTATATCTCAAGAGATGATGAAACGTGTTGCTGAAGTCAACCTATACGGTACAGTGAGGGTTACAAAGGCATTTATTCCCATGATTAGAAAATCAAAAGGTATGCATCTTTTTGTGTAAATGCTAGTCATTTTGCCCTTCATGCATTTTGTAGTTTTTTTGTAATATCATAAACTGTCCTTTCTCTGGGTTGGGATTATGAACTCATGAACCTTCTTTTTTTTACTTTATAAATGCATTTTAGTTATGGAATGCAATTATCCAGATTCGATACAGGTATTTTCATTCTTGTGTTTTTGTTCAATTTCCATCTAATTTTCTTTTTGGCTTGGTCTTTGGAACTAGGTACCGTATTGTTGTACAAACTTCTAAAGAGAGTGAATATCCGCCATAGAACAGTCAGATTTTCGAACAAAATATATTCAACGCAGCCATACGTCATACAATGTAAGCAACAAAGCGTACACCATTTTAACCTTAGGTCGAATAGTGAACGTATCCAGTGTACATGGTCGAATGGCAGTAGTAAAGGGTGCCAGCTATACTTGTACAAAACATGCTATCGAAGCCTTCTCAGACATACTGCGTCGGGAAATGGCTAGGTTCGGCGTTAAAGTGTCCATCATAGAACCAGGACACTTTGGGGCTGCTACAGCACTTTGTGGAAAAGAAATGGTAAATTTTTATGACAGATACAAGATACAAGATACAAGATACAAGAAATTTTATTTTACGTCGGTTTTCATATAACAAACAACATTAGCTCTTAGAGCTATTTTCCGACAAACATAAGTAGAACAACAAATATATAAAAGGCTGCAATGATTAAGAGATTACTGTGGGATCACCATTCATGATAAACTCACGTTTTTGGCTCTCAGCTGGAAATGGATCGATATTTCTTGTAGAAATTTTGGATATGGATATAAATAACAAAAGCGCAACAAGTATATTTTTTTGCCTTACAACATTTACTTTACTAACAGCTGCAGTATCTTGAAAAAATAAATAACTTAGTTTTTTTCACTTCATAATTACCCTTACTGTGCCCCAAAGTTAATATTTTCAATAAATCCATGGTGTAAATACCTTTATTGGCTGACTGCACACAATTCTATACTGAAAATCAAATGAAACCCTTGTAAGACGTGCACTACAGTAGAGTACTTACATATGCACTTAGGAAGCTACTCGGTTACCTTCTTTGGCAAAAAGCATTTGGCACATGAGATGACTCAAATTATTTTATGTTTGCAACACAACCATAACATCGCTTGTAACAACTTAACAAATGGATTAGTCGATAAAAATGCTAACTTAATAATTTAGTTCAGTATAGTAACTACAGGTGCAAATTGCAGGTAAATAGTCAATACCAACTTATAAGTCCAAAGACTTTATACAATCTGTATGAAGGCCCATCCCCCTTCTCATTAATATGCTCGCTGCTCTTAAAGGATCTCAGTTTTATTTTTATTTATTATTTAACATATGTCCAGAAATGTGATTTAGTAAAACCATATTTACACACAAACCTCAGTACTTTGCTAGGCTAGGTGTATTCAAGCCTTGAGAAATAGATGAGCTGCTTGTGTCTCCAGGCAATGCTTATAAACTGCTGGCTACTGACCTAACAGTTACTGGCTAACCACCCAGAAGGTCTGACCCTCTGAAGAGTCATTCAAGTCAAACCACCCATACATTTACTTTTTACAAAAGTGGTTATATTTTCAAGCGCATTTTGGGTGTCATGCTATCCAAATGTGGGGTAGAAGTCCCTTAAAATGGAGGCAACATCCCGATATGGTCATTGCTGTTGACTAGGTCCGGCCGTCTAAGCCACACATCAAACAAAAAATCAAAGAAATAATATGTTTAAAGCACATTGCGAATATCGTGACACCCCTAAGTCGGGTAGAAATCACTAAAAATGGTGGAAAATTCCAGACATGACCATAACTGCTGACTGGGATATTGAGCAGGAAATCAATGAAACAAAACGTAATTTGCTAAGCTATCATTTAATTAATTTTAACTCGTTCCCCTGGTTAATACAGAATTCTCCCCAGTTTAAGGGGAGCGCGGTGGACTGGTGGAGAAACATCAGACTCCGAATCGAAAGGTCCTGTGTTCGATTCCTACTCCGGGCACCATTTTGTGTCCTTGAGCAAAACACATTAACTCCCAAAATGCTTGTCAATACCTAGGCAACAGTGGGTTTATCCTGATTTGCCTGAAAAGTTTTTGACTAGGACATCATTATAACCTCGATACAAGCAAACATATATCCAATTCAAGTGGATCTTTAAGTTTTTCAATCAGTGAAATTTCGTTCAAAATCGATCAATCTTCTTGTCCGGCACATTTGTTTCATGAAATTTGTAACATGAAAATATTTATTCCGGAGTTTTGTCATCTCCTATTGATTCTTTGTTATTTTTGTCAGTGAGTTTGTTTGTTTGTTTGAATTAATGGTTTGCGTCCCAGTCAACAGCAATTGTCATGTCGGGAGGTTGCCTCCATTTAACGGGAATCTTACCCAACATTAGGATGTCATAACACACAAAATGTGCTTCATAAATATAACCACGCAAGCAAACCAGTAAGGCTTATATGTATGGATGGTTTGACAAAACCACTTTTCCTGGGCAGGCTCAGACTTGAACGTAAACTAGTAATCAGATGGTCGGTCAGTAGTTAAGAAGCTCTGCTTGGAGACACAGGCAGCCCATCTATTTCTCCTATGCCCCAATGGGCGGGGACCCTTGTCAGTTAGTAATGAAATAAGTCTGCACTAAGAACTGGTAACTTTCCTCCTGGAGACTAACCAAAGTTTGTTCACTTCTTTATCATTAAGTATAAGGTGGAAAAATCTACATGTATTATAAAGTTTACGGGCTCTTTGCTATGACATACACTGCATAGGTTACATAATTTAAGCAAAATTTGACCAGGTAAAACAGTTCGATATGTACGGAAGAGTATAAGGGCCAGGTATTTTTTTTTTAATTTTGAATTTTCGACTTAGTTAGTCGAAATTTCGACTTAGTAACTCGAAATTCCGACTTACTATCTCGATATTTCGACTTATTATCTCGAAATTTCGACTTAGTAAGTCGAAATTTCGACTTATTATCTCGAAATTTCGACATAGTAAGTAGAAATTTCGACTTAGTAACTCGAAATTTCGACTTACTATCTCGAAATTTCGACTTATTATCTCGAAATTTCGACTTAGTAAGTCGAAATTTCGACTTAGTAACTCGAAATTTCGACTTACTATCTCGAAATTTCGACTTATTATCTCGAAATTTCGACTTATTATTTCGAAATTTCGACTTAATAAGTCGAAATTTCGACTAAGTAACTCGAAATTTCGACTTACTATCTATTACAGGAAACTGGCGTACAGTAGAGTAAATAAGTCGAAATTTTGAGATAGTAAGTCGAAATTTCGAGTTACCAAGTCAAAATTTTGAGTTACTTAGTCGAAATTTTGAGTTACTAAGTCGAAATTTCGAGTTATTAAGTCGAAATTTCGAGATAAGAAGTCGAAATTTCGAGATAAGAAGTCGAAATTTCGAGTTACTTAGTCGAAATTTCTACATATCAAGTCGAAATTTCGATATAATAAGTCGAAATTTCGAGATAGTAAGTCGAAATAGTAAGTCGGAATTTCGAGATAGTAAGTCGAAATTTCGAGTTATTAAGTCAAAATTTCGAGATAATAAGTCGAAATTTCGAGATAGTAAGTCGAAATTTCGAGTTACTAAGTCGAAATTTCTACTTATTAAGTCGTAATTTCGAGATAATAAGTCGAAATTTCGAGATAGTAAGTCGAAATTTCGAGTTACTAAGTCGAAATTTCTACTTATTAAGTCGAAATTTCGAGATAGTAAGTCGAAATTTCGAGTTACTAACTCGAAATTTCGAGTTATTAAGTCGAAATTTCGAGATAATAAGTCGAAATTTCGAGATAGTAAGTCGAAATTTCGAGATAGTAAGTCGAAATTTCGAGTTACTAAGTCGAAATTTCGAGTTACTAAGTCGAAATTTTGAGTTACTAAGTCGAAAATTCAAACTTAAAAAAAAAATACCTGACCCTAATACTCTTCCGTAGATATGTGTTTATGATGCTAGTATATACATTTTAAGTTTCAGTTCAGCGAATGTTACAATTGTCACCAATTGTCACCAAGCCACACCCAATTCAGGTACAATAAGGGAATATCATAATATTAAAAATGAAAATTTGTGCAAAAATCCATCATATCACAGCACAACTGGCTTCACATAAAAAATTGAAGAAAATATTTTCAGATACGCTTTTCAAATCTATATCATATTTGCAAACTGAAATTGAATTGATTTAAGATGCAACTAAAATATCGACAAAAACGTGAGTTTATCATGAAGGGCGATCCCACAGTAATGAGCACATACATTATGTCAACTAAAACAGAATTTAAAGCACATTCAATAGCATAAAATAAATTAAAGCAAACATACATATATCACACAAAGCATTTAGTTAGCATGCAGAGCAAATAAAACAAGCAAGTTTAGCACACAGATTTACATGGACAAAAAAAAAAACGTGAAAACGGTACTGAAAAGCTGATGCCCTTCCTTGCTGCATGGGCAGTCTACACGAGCACAGGAAGGACAAACAGCATAAACAAAATTCCTAAGTAAAAAATAATTATATATATACAAACAAACACCCTTGAAGCAAAAAAACTTAGGCCGAAAATGAAAAAAAAAAAAAAAAAAAAAAAAAGAAACAAACAAGACCTGTGGGAGCCTTGTTTCGAAAACGAAAATTTCCTAAGAATTAAAAGTTGCCGAGAAGGTGTAAAAGATATATGAAATGGGTATATAGCAGTAAAACAAATACATGATCTCAAGAAAACACTAATACATACAGAATACATGTAAGAATATTAACTAAAACAGATGCAGGGAAAAACACAGAAAACAACTACAATTGGCACATTGAACACTTACATTTTCGGCCTGACCAAGTGTGGATCAGCCTTTTGAATTCTTTGAAGTTTTTTGCACATCTGATTTCATTAGGGAGGCTGTTCCACACTCGGGCAGCCTCAAAACGGAAACTGTTCTTGCCATACCTGCTTGTTCTAACTGTAGGGACTTGCAGCATGTTTTCATACCTGAAATTATATTTATTATCTTTAAATTTAACAAGATCACGGATATATTCTGGTGCAATACCATTCAAGCAGTTTAAAGTTTCTAAAGCTATGGATTGCATTCTTCCAAGGTGCAAAGTAGTGGTATTTACACGTTTAAGTAGCTCTTCGTATGATGCTTGGTAGTCATTGTATACAATTCTTAAAGCCCTATACTGAAGCTTTTCCAGTTTCTCAGTATTAGTCTGACTACAAAAATGCCAGACAACTGGACAAAAGTTAATATTGCTCTTTATAAAAGATTTAAAAACTGTCAATCTGGTATGATCATTTAAAAATTTACTGAGTCTTTGAAGTACATTTAACTGTCTAGCCACTTTTTTACAGATGATTGAAATTTGTGCATCAAAGTTTAACAAAAAGTCAATTTCTATTCCAAGAAGTTTTACTTGATCTTCACATTTTATTTTGGTACCAGCAATATTGAATTCACTAATTACTGATGATGATTTTTGGCCAACAGCTATTGCCTGGAATTTACCAGGGTTGGCTTGCATTTGGTTGTCATCAAACCATTCTATCATTGTGGTGCTTTCTTTTTGTAAAACACTAAGAACAATTTCATAAATCTTATGGCAGTATGAGACAGTGTTGTCATCTGCATAATTATATAGGGTTGATTTTTCCAAAAACTAAAATATGTCATTCATAAAAATGTTAAAAATCAGGGGTCCTAATATGGACCCCTGTGGGACACCTTTTATTATGTTTTGCCAATTACTTATACAATTTCCTAGCTTAACTCTTTGTTTTCTGCCCGATAAATAACTATGCATGATGCTGACAAGACTGTTCCGTAAGGCCATATGCCTTTAGTTTCTCAATGATCAGATCATGTGGAAGACAGTCGAAAGCCTTGGATAAATCCATCAGGATAGCCCCGACATAAAGATTTTCATCCAAGGCTCTCTTCCAGTCTTCCACAAGTCTAAGTAATGTGGTTTGGCAGCCGAAAGATGGTCTAAATGCTGCGAGAAAAGAGTGAAAAATATTCTCAAAATGAGAACTAAGTTGGTCACTAATGACCCTTTCATAAAATTTGGATAATGTAGGCAGGATACTGACTGGTCTATAGTTTTTTTTCTGTGAAAGGATCATCTTTTGTTTTATAGATGGGGGTAACCTGAGCTAATTTCAGGTTTTCTGGGAAACTCCCCCTACTGATAATGGTGTTTGTCATGTCACGTATGGGAACTGATAGGGACTCACATGCAGCTAAAATGAGTTTAGGCGGAATCAAATCCACACCAGTTGACTTTTTAGGGTCAAGTTTTTTAATACATTTATTTATTTCCCCCTCAGTGACAGGTTTGAATTGAAATTCATTTATTTGCCCATGTATGGACTTTATTTTTTGTACACTAGGGTGGGTTTCATCATTCTGCTTGTTTGCATTTATATCTATATTCTGTGCAAATGGATAATTGCACATTTGGTTAACGGAAGCCACACCATAAATATTACTTATTTCATGTAAGTGTGTTCTGAAATGCCACTTTTATGCAGCAGTTTAATATATTTCATGAAGATCTAAAATTCAAATACTGAAACAAATAATGAATTGGGGTTGATGAAAAAAGAAAATAGAAAAGTGCTATTTAAATGATGGAAAAGATAAGTGACTCCTACAGTCCCGGAGGCAAGCATTTTTTTTAAACTAACTCCACATAGATCTACCATTAAACTCTTTGACTTGAAAATAAATGGATGTTATTAAAAAGAGAAATGTTTTGTTTGAATATTTTCTTTGAATGTAGGCATTTAGATAAAATATTTTGACAAACATATACGAAAAATAAAAATGTTCTGTATCATAAAGATGTTGCTGTTTTTCCTGTTTTCTCCAGTGTGACATTATGGAGAAAGACCTCAAAGAATACTGGAAATCCCTTCCATTAGACGTACAGGCGCTGTATGGTTGGGAATACGTCAACACTATAATCCAAGGAGCGCGGCTCAATGGCATGGCAGGTGCTCCAACAACAGCCGCGTGCGTTGACTCCATGGAACACGTGTCCGAGGAGCAGATATCTGGTTCATGGCGGAGCGGGGAGTTTCTTTGATATATGGGCTGTGAGTATATAATCTATCATAACATTTTTTTTTCTAAATAAACTATCAAATTATTGTTTTGACCATCTTCCTCATTGAAAGGAAACAAGAATACTTTATCCATTAGAAGTCACACATCTGTTTTTCTTATTTATCTCAACAGCCATTTCAATTTTATTTTTCAAATATTTGTTTCTAGATTTGTTTACTTCTTTGATTTTGATTATGTAATTTGTTATACATCACCGTGGACAACATGTCCTTGTAATATTTATAATATTTATCCCACTATACCCCAAATATGTATATAGTGTAACTGTGTGTACAAGGTATACTATTTTTTTATTATATTATTTGATCAAAAACATAGATTGTGGTTACTCGATGAGGCAGTTCTACCGTATACCCACAATCTATGTTTTGAGTACAAATAAGAAATATATGAAAACTTTTCAAACGGAAATGTTCAATTTTTACAATGTATTAGATGGTCATGTTTTCGTAATATGATGATGATTATCTTTGCATTTTTCAGGTATTGCCCGTGCTCAACAATTATTTATCTGAAAGTGTAATGGACTTGATCCTAGCATATTTTTCTCCTTTTCAAAGACTTGCACTTGACAATAAACATTGAGAACGTCTTTCTTGTGAAGTCACGAAATATTATCCAGGTTGTTGTGTAATGAGCAAGGAAAAAAAACTTGATGGTCTGCGAGGTCGGTTACCATTTGCTGATGAATTAAATCAGCAAAGCGCTTTGTTATACCTACGATAGAAAAGATAAACTGAACTTTGCCTAAACTGTATTAAATCTGAAAACGCTTATTGTTTTGGAGAACGTTTGGTAACGAATGTATTATGTACTAGTGGTGAATGTGTTCCTTAAAAGTTCTTACAGTAACACAATGTGCATCTTCGCAAGCCAAGGGTACTAATTAAGTCCACTTCGTTCATATTCGCAAGCCAAGGGTACTAAGTCCACTTCGTTCCTTGCGAGTAAGGAACTCTCCCCGTACATCATCCATAGTGCAGATCATATTTTTCTTTTGATCCTTTGGGATCAGTGAGAATATTTGGAGTATTTCAAATTATTGTACGCTAAAAATCATCTTAACGGTAATTTGATTATTTGACCCCTTTGGGAATAAGAGTCTTTGATTTAGACTACACTGGTGTAAATTCTTATAATTGCAGAAATAATGTCTGGCTTTCGCTGCTGGTTTTGTAAAGGGTGACTGATGAAGGTTCATTACCCGAAATTGTACAATATGGCCCATCTTTTCACTTTTAATGTTTTTACTGATTTCAAAGGATCTAACAATTATATTTTATTTAGTACCCTTGGCTTGCGAAGACGTGGGAAATGAAGTCTGCTGAACATCCAGGACATCAAAACAAATTAAACCACCGTTTTTGTTTTTTTTGTAACGTTTAAAGGACAGATTAGCGGTCTTTCGCATCAGTGCAATACTGGTTAGACTGGACTAAGCATTACATAGCAGGCTTTTCATTTTGATCAACATGTTTTGCGAAGATACAGGTATAATACTGGAAACTCTGCTAACGCAGTCCCTCCCATATACCGATTATCCCTTGCGAATGCTAAAATTTGACATTCGCACTGAAATCACCAATTATGACGCGATTGGACAGGACGGGGGGTCCAAAACCGAGGTCGGAAAAAGCCTAAATTGATACTAAGGAAACATGCTGTAAGCCGAGTAAGCAGCTATTTCCTAATAGGCGGTAAATCAGTTACCTGAACTTAACTATAAATATACTGTAGCTGTATATGATATATGAAAACGTACATAAGGTGCAAACAGCAAAATTTATAACACCAAAACATAAAACAATTAGAACCACAACAGAAGTATCGCTTTGGAACGATCAGCAATACAAAAATACTGGCGTGCTTAAATCGATTTTAAAACGTTATCATATGACATCAACGGCCAAGGTCAAACTATTTACACAATATGTTGCATGCAGGTTAGGTTCAACGACCACAATGTTGATTGTGCTGTATTATTGACTTATTGACACTCATTACTGTCACGATAACATTTGCACGTTGCATATCCCGAGAATAAATGCTTAAGTGACAGAAATGTAGTAATAATTATAGGAGAAAATAGTTATTTGTTTGATTATAATATGGATGCTAGACGTGATGTTTTATTTGCTGCGTTTGCATTTTTGACGGCGATTTTGATCTACGGCGTCGTTACGCAATGTTTTATATACTTACTTTCGATGCTTCTCGTATTTTTAGGATATAGATATTTGAAGAATGCATTAAAGGAATGCGTAGATTGCAATGGAAAAAGTGTGCTTATTACTGGATGCGACACAGTTAAGTATACATTTTATGTAGGTCGTTTTCAACACGTATGCTACTGCATTTTAACTTACCTAATGACTACATTAACGTGGATTGATATATTTACAAAGTCCCTAACCCCCCCTAAACTTTGAACATGTTGTTCTCAGTCCTGGGATACAGATCATTCATGATATTACATCTCCTGAAAGGGCTATGAATGACAAACGTTATCCTAGTAATATAACCAGAATTTGTATTTGCATTTTCGTGCATGTTGGTAGTGAAATGCACTGTTAGTTTGAAAACTGCTTTTATTTTTCTTGCATTGTTTTACGCTTAAATAAGAAATATTGTGGGATGAGTGTTGGCACGGTAGTTAGTAAGTAGAAAAATCTATCAACTGCTATCATTTTTGTTCTGTTTGAAACAATTCTTACCGAAATATCTGCAGACAAAAAGCCCTTTTTTTTTAGACTAATCAAGGTCAAATTAATGGGCTTATTTGTTATGTAAAAAGGCTATGGAAATATACTGTATATGTATGTTCTACCTGAATGAACAGACTACCTGTCCTATTTTAACAGGTATACACAGCGTGTACATACTATAATGCATATAAATATACTGTACAAAATAATTTTATCTATGTTTTATTTGAGACATGTCTCAGAGGACTTTAAATCCAACGTTACTTCAACACCACACAACAATTGTTTTTACCCTTATTAGATATATAAAAGATATTGTCAGAAGAACTTCCCTAATGTCTAAAACGTATGAAGACACTGTTCAAAGTAAAAGTTGCTTAATTTATTTGGCATGGTATATTTAAGGTACAGGTATTTGCATAAGTGACGGACAATATTATTTATAGTAATAAATCTGATAAAGATGATGCACCTGCTATTCATGCAAATCGTTTCTAAGCTAATTTTTCAGCTTGCAAATTAGTTGGAGAACATTATTTAGACCTTCACAAAGGTTTCTATCAATTAAAATCAAAAATTTATTTTAAAGGATTATTTATGGAAATTTATTAGCAAAATAGGTAATTTCACTAAAAACTTCTATTACAATGGCTTCCCTTTGGAAAACATTATCATTCATAAGAAAGTTTAAGGTTTAGGGATTATTCTGGTATGTAACATGCCACATTTTTTAAAAAAAATCTATGAAATATTTATGAGCAGAAAACACTATTATTATAGTAATAAGGAACCTTAACTGTAGTTATCCTATTTTGAAATAACAAAATGTATATTGCTATGTACATATATACATTGAACATAAACTTAAGACCCTTACAAATATATAGACCGCGGCGTCCAAAATAGTTAACAAAAAACTTACTTGACACATGATATACAAGAGTTGACGTAATTAAACACTTCACATACAGTTTTGGTGATTCCCCTGCTAATATACTGAAACGACACACACACACACACACACACACACACACACACACCGATTTATATTGTTATGTTTGCAGGTTTTGGTCATGATCTTGCGTTGAGGCTACACAGCCTTGGTCTCACTGTTTACGCTGGATGTTTGGTACCATCGGGTGATGGCGCTGAGAAACTGAGACAGCTAAGCGAAGATCGAATGCACGTTCTTCATCTAGATGTAACGAATGATAGACATGTTGCACAAGCTGTAGAATACGTGAAAGAACCGAGGAAAGGTACTTTTTAATTGAGGTAAAAGCAGGCAATGATCAGAAAATGGAATGAAATTATTTTAGCGACGTGGCACCCCATTTAACAGTTGCGATAATGGTGAATTTTACAGAGGTACAGCAACATAAGAAAATTAATACGATTTGAAACTGACATGACGATTTTAGCTATTTCTGAACTAGAATACAACCCTTTCGAAAAGTATTGAGTTAAGCAGAAGAGTATTTAGTGATTATTGATGATAACTAATAGATAAATGCGCTTCGTCCTAAAACTTGCGACATTGGGTCCTCATTAATGAGCACTAACAATATAGATTTTACAGAAGAAGTAGGAGAAGGAGGAGGAGAAGAAGAAAAAAAAACGCCACATCTTTCAACTACCACAGATTATCATCAAAACTCCTTTCATCTGCAATTCTGTACAAGAAAATTTAAAAAATAACGCTTATTATGCATCTCATCATTAGGGTTGTGGGCTGTTGTAAACAATGCTGCTATAGAACCATTCGGTGATATTGAGTTAATACCTGTGGAAGAGATGAAAACAGTAGCCGATGTTAACTTGTATGGAATGGTTCGAGTAACAAAGGCGTTTATTCCGATGATCAGAGAATCAAAGGGTAAGAACTGATACTGTTGATGAAGAATTCGACCTTTGCTTTGTTGTCTTTATTGTCGAGCGACATACAAACGAGGTAAAGCTTTTTGGACAGAATAAAACATTAAATATAAATACTTTCACTTTAAATAAAATTTGATAAAATATAGAATTAAAATTTCTTAGCATGGGGTAAACTATTATCAGGAACTGCCGAAATTAGAGTCCAAAGTCCAGTGCTGAAGTAATCATTCAAGCATTTACATAACGCTTTTCTTGTGAACAAGATAAAATAAAAATAGGGAGACACTCTCTGAATAACAGGAAATTAACATAGGGAGACACTCAATGAATAGCATCAACCTTAATTTCAATGTGTACAGTCATACAGAAGCATTTCTTCTTAGTGAAAACATAAACTGTTTAGGTCGTTTTATCAACGTATCAAGCGTAAAGGGAAGGTTTGCAGTACCACATGACGTGAGCTATAACGTCACAAAATATGCGGGAGAGGCATTCTCAGACATCCTCAGGCGTGAAATGTACAAGTTTGGTGTCACAGTTTCTATAATTGAGCCTGGTCATTTTGGAGGCATAACTGCAATGATGAACAAAAAGACGGTACAGTACACTTTTTTTTTCGAGAACACTTCATTGCTCTTAAAATACCTTATTCAGATAAAATGTTAAATGGTAACTGGGTACGATCATCTCCGTTGGACTACTCTGAGCTTCTTTCATGTCATAACTTCGGTCTCTGTGAAGAGTACGCACGTGTCACGAAAGTATGTATCGCCCGAGGAGTTCATCAAGACAGACATAACGGGATCCAACAGTTTTATCATTTGAATTATTTTAAAAAAGTGTTATAAGAGGTGAAAACTTTGTTGTTTTGTTTTTCGTTGTAGCCGATGCGCAATGGTTATCTTCAGTTGACTGTGTGTCCAAGTTCGCATCTCTTGTGAGAGCCAGGGACTAATTTCCCCTCCTTGCGCACCCGCCCCCTCACCCCTGGTGGAGTATTGTCCATTCAGCATGTCACCAGCAACCATTCAGATTCACTTTGTAATTATTCTGATTGTCTATATTTTAGTGTGATGGAATAGAGAAGAATCTTAAGGAATATTGGAAGACACTGGACCCAGAAGTACAAGACATGTATGGCTGGGAGTACGTAGACCAACTCATCCAGGGCTGTCGTAATATCAAAGCAGGGGGAGCTGCAACAACAAAGCCAGTTATAGATGACATGGTAGATGCTATCCTTAATAAACACCCTAAAGCTCGGTACCTGATCCATGGAACTAATAGAATGTTTGATAAATACGCAGTAAGCATATACTTATTGTATGGAAAATTCTAATACGTAGTACATGTAGTAGTAGTAGTAGTAGTAGTAGTAGAGACCATAAATATGTACGCGATATTCTCTATACAGGTGGGGAGGCCGGGAGCTCATACATGTATACGTCACGTTTTACGTTTGGTTAATAAACATAAGTACCTTTGTAGTTCTGTCGGTTAAATGTAAAACAACGCCTCGGGTAGTTTGATTCGATATAGACTATAAAATGTAATCTACAAGTATCTGATGCAAGTCTCGTCTCATGCATGCTTTACTTTGTTTCAGATATTAGCTATTCTAAACAGTTGGCTACCAGAGGAAGTAATGGATTGGCTGATGCGATTTCATTTCCCATCTCCTAAACTGGCTGCTGCAACTAAATAATCCGAGCCTTCTCGCGAGAAAGCCAACAATCTAGGTTTCCGACCAGGTCTGACACAAATTAGACTGTACAGCCAAGCTTTAAAGTTCAGATTTAAAATAAGACGAGGGATTATACTATTAGCGAAAACAAAGGCGACGATTAGCTGTGCATTTACAGTCCTGGTGGTTAATTATCATAATTCACAGACAAGTTAGAAATTCACCTCGAGGACCGAACAACTAACTAAATGTTGTGTGTCACTGCAGAAGCCGAGGGTGAGGTTATGCGACTGTAAACTAGTGTATGCCCGCCAGTAATTTTATATAACTGATCGCTCCAAAGCGTTACCTCTGTAGTGGTTCTATTTGTATGTTTTGATGTTGGATTTTGTGTTGTCAAAGTTGCGCCTTATGTACGTTTACATCTTTTTAGTTAAGTTTGGGTAACTGAGTGGCCGCCTATTGGAAATAGCTGCTCACTCGCTTACGATATGTTTTCTTAATATAAGTACCTGATTGTTAATTTAGTTTTTTCCCCACTTCGGTTTTTTGAGTGGGAATTTCTTTCTGATTGCTCCATTTCCTGATCATTGCCTACTTCTACCTTTGTAAAAATTTGGGTGCGCTGAAACCGGTCATTTGCAATAAAATTGGTAAAAAATAATATTACATTAAACAGATATTGTAGCGGGTATGTCGGGACACCCTGTAAAAATTCAAAAGGCACAGCTAGAGCTAGGTATAACATAGGTGAATGACGCATCATTACACAAGCACTTGAAGGAAGAAGAATTCTATGCAAGTGAATTCTATGAAATGTTATTCCTCTTAGTATTAAGTGTGGTGAGGGGAAATGTCATCTAAATTCCTTCGCCAGAAAGCGTCGTTGCTGTCCCTATGTGCAATCAAACACTTTTTCACTGAATATATAGTTTTATTTAAGACTGAATAAATGTGCATATCTAATAAATGTTTGGGTTTTTCGACCGTCTCTCTGGGTACATGTGTATGTATTAATCACGCTGGTCATTCTGAGACAATTACCACGACTGAGAACAACTACCACGGATAAAATCATTATGCGATAGTAGACAATAAAAACCTGTCCGGCAACAACTTTGATCTGTTGACAGGTATTTGGACACTACAGTGCTATATTGGTTTTATCCGCGGTAGTTGTTCTCAGCCGGGGAAGTTGACTCTGGATAATCAGCGTATTAATGGATTTCGAGGATTTTCAACAGTTTAGTACGTATCAGGAAAACATGTCGGTGAAATGTATACCCCCCTTACACCACAGGGGTATACCTAATTTTCCTGTTTGTGATCCAAAACATAGATTGTGGGTACTCGTTAGAACCGCCTCGGCGAGGCGGTTCTAACGTGTACCCACAATCAATGTTTTGAGCAAATATATTAAAAATATCATTTTTTTTCTTATGAAATTTTCAATTTTTGCTGCTGAAACCCCGTGGTGTCGAGTGGTGAATAGCGCTATTTCATTACTGCGCTTAACCATTCAATCATTTCACCGCTGTGTCTGGCATGGGTTCGAACCCCACACGGGACACACGTGAAACAAGCCAAGTTTTGTTTGCGGGTGCGACATGTGGTTTTTCTCGGGGTTCCCCCGTTTTCACCCTACCTTCTGATTGGCCCGTCCCATATGAGCTGAAATAGTCTTGAAAGGGACGTAAAACTGAACTTAAAAGTTAAAAGTTAAAAATGTTAAATATACAATTTATCTTTACAGATGATTGCAAAAAGAAAAGTGATATTTGTATAGAAAGAACATTTTAGTTCAGATTAATGAAGCAAAACAAAGTCAATAAACATGTATACTACAAATGCCACTGTAGATTTTAACCCTTTAAAACTAACATCCAACAACCGCTGGCAGGTGATTTGTCATTGAACAGTTTGGTTAGGATATTTAATCATACTGCATCTGTTTACCGTGGACAAACTGAATTATATGTACAAAAAAAATGGGATGACCACTTTCAGAGTGCAGTTGTTGATTTTTCACAGATGAAGGATAATCCCCAACCACATGGAATGTCATTTAATTTTGGACGATCCTTCATTAGTTCTACACAGTGTTCTTTTCCTTTGTAGTTGTTTGGTTCACCTTCGTTCCACAAATTCTGAGGCACGACCTGTTTGCTCTCGTGGAAGACATATGTGCCCTCATATCCTTCTTGTTTATCACTTGCACCGATCCATATTCCTCTTTTAATCCAAATGTCCAACCCAGCGACAAACTCCAGCTCCGATTCAGAAGTTATCTCTATCAAATAGCTGTTGTTAGACCTACATCTATCTAAAGCAGTCCTCCAGCGTACCTTCGCAGATGTGAACAAATAACAATGGTTATTAAAACGTATCCAGTTTTCTTCGCATGGCTTCGTGCTTTTACCAACGCTGACTCTTCTTGCAAGTCACTGACTGTCTGTTTTAGTTCAAGGTTTTCCATTTCGAGTTTGTTTTGCTTAGTATTGAGATTTTCTAACATCTCTTTTATAGTGCCAATTTCGATACCATGCACTCCAGTTTCATTAATATTGCCACGAAGATAAAATATGATAGTGTCTATATGTTTGCTTGTTTCCTGTAAGTTTGACACTTCCGAATCTAGTTTCTTTAAATGGGTTTTGGTTTCCGTCATCGCCTCTATCATGTCAGATTTGAAGTCGCTAAAATATTTCTTAAGGTCATTGTTTTCTTTCCTGTAAAATTCTTTCTCATTTGCAAATCCAATTCTTGAACGCAGAATTTGATCTTCTTTTCTTGTAAGTCTGTTTATTTTTTTAACTTTACGCCTTGCACTGGTCATCTGAGACTGGCACATAATTGCCAAAAGCAAAATAATTAGGAATTTCATCTTTGAAGCAGTTTTTCTCTATTAAATGTATATTCTAATCCCAGGAGAACAAATAAAGTGTTGATTCAATGATAAAGAAACGTACATGTACTTGTTGTCGGTTTGTCATAACATATAAAGACGAGGTGTAGTAGTTCGATCGGTAGCGCGTCCGATTTCTATTTAATGCGGACTTGAGATCGACCCCAACCGACTCCCGCACATTTCTTTCAAGATGAATTTGTTATATGAAAGTATTTCCACAGCCATTCGTATGCTAAAATTAATAAGTAGAGAAAGAAATGGGCGCTGTTGATGCAAATAAAAATAAAACTGAGATCCGAGCAGTGAACATATTAAGGAGAAAGGGGATGGGTCATACCGCGGTTTCGGCTACTTAAGCCTCTTCAGTTGCCGTATAAGATTTGGCAATATGGAGCCAAAGGGAATTACTGCATTTTGCATCTTTCAACGGGATAGTCAATACAAAGACTAGAATAATCCAAAATGGGCCAAATATTTTAAACATAGTTTAGAAAATGAATCTAAACGGATAATAACTTTCTGATTTCTCAGAATACCCTGCAGTCTACATATAATAGTCTCCTTGAAGGTTCGATTAGGACAATGTGGGAACGGTTCAGATTGCCTTGTACCGTTGACCATAGACTTAGAATATTAAAGGTAATCATTCGAACTACGAAACCTGTACATGCTAATCACTATCTAACAAGTTCTCGTGAATATCATATTAAAGGAACATGGGGTACTTTACTCGTACTAGCACTTCTACAGGTATTGGCCAATAAATTGTATAAAACATATAGGGAAAAAATATTTAACACTTGGTAACTTTCTTATTTCTTATGATATTTTTATATCACGAACGGCGTTAGAAAGTATAATTCTTTTAATTATATGGCAAGTGATGAAATATAGAGAAATATGTATTAAATATAACTAATATTTGAAAAAGTTATATTTTCACATGTGAAAATATAAAAAAGTTATATTTTCACATGTGAAAATATAAGATTTGAGAATACGCAAATTACGATTCCACCGTTTCATTTCTAATTTATACATAACTGAATTTTATAATCTATGCTATTGTTGACGCAATGAACGTTCACACACAATAGCGACGTAATGACGTGACGTAATCACGTCATTTAGGATTTTGACGTCATATGCTTTAGCGCGCAACGTTACAATGACTTCATGCAATATAATAAAAAGAATTTCGGCACTCATGAAATATAAAATTTTTTCACTTCACTCAATGAAATAAAACTCATATTCACTCCAAAAACTTGAATATCCTCTATATCTTTACCACAGTTTTTAAATTTTTGACGTAGCGCTATTATAAAATGGTCTGTTTGGGGACGGCCGTCTTTTTGTACGCAATTTAATTAAATATATAGCAAAATTTCCGTAAAACGCGGTCAAATACGCCTAGGTACATGACTTCAGCAACAATTTTAAGCTATAATTTTACATAAATGTTAGGCGTCACAAACGGTCCAATGTAGTAGAAATATTATACTTTAATCTGGTGTGCACTCTATCTGTGGAAGTCTGTCGATTGCATCCTTATTGATGCTTGATGGTCGATTAAGCACACTATTGAAGTGTTCTGCCCACCTTTCCAAGATAGCTTCTTTATCTGTGAGAAGAGTGTTTCCATCTGCACTGAGCAATGTGGTGGCTCCAGAACTCTTTGGACCATAAATGGTTTTCAGTGCATCATGAAATTTCTTCATGTCCTTTCTATCCGCAAAAGACTGAATTTCTTCTGTTTTCTTCCTCAGCCAGGAATCTTGCATGTCCCTAAGCTTGGTCTGAACTGTCTTACAAATGTTGCTGTAGGCTGCTTTCTTTGATACTGAGCTAGTATCATCTTGATGTGCCTTGTGCAATCGGTGCTTTTCTTCAAGAAGCCTCTGAATTTCCTACCGTTACGGAAACAAGAAAAGCAGTTCAACAACTATCATCTGGCAAAGCCCCAGGTGCAGATGCAATTCCTGCCGAAGTTTACAAGGCTGGGGGGCTACCCATGGCAGAGAAACTGACAGAGTTGTTTCACTGTATGTGGAGAAAGGAGGCTATCCCACAAGAATTTAAGGATGCATCCATAATCCACCTATACAAGCGGAAAGGAAATCCTCAAGTCTGTGACAATCACAGAGGCATCTCCCTCCTATCAATTGCTGGGAAGATACTTGCAAAAATTCTGTTGAATCGTCTGAATGTTCATCTTGATCAGACGGGACTTATCCCAGAAAGTCAATGTGGATTCAGAAAAGACAGAGGGACAATAGACATGATCTTCACAGCAAGACAGCTTCAGGAGAAATGCCAAGAACAGAATGTAGATCTATACATGACGTTTGTTGACCTCACCAAAGCTTTTGACACTGTTAGTCGTGATGGACTCTGGAAAATCATGGCCAAATTTGGCTGTCCACCCAGATTCATAGCAATGGTGCGGCAGTTTCATGATGGCATGCAGGCACGTGTGCAAAATGATGGAGAGTTCTCTGAACCATTTGAAGTAACAAATGGGGTCAAACAAGGCTGTGTTCTGGCACCAACACTGTTCAGCATGATGTTTTCTGCCATGCTTATGGATGCTTTTCAGGACAGTGACACTGGTTTTCCAATCAGGTACCGTTTTGATGGCAACATATTCAACCTCAGAAGGTTGCAAGCCAAAACTAAGGTCCAGACTGATGTGCTAGATGAGCTCCTCTATGCAGATGATATGGATAAGAATGCCAGCACAGAGGCAAAAATGCAAAGAGCCATGGATCAAGTCTCACAGTCATGTGATAACTATGATCTCACAATCAGCACAAAAAAGACAGAGGTTGTACACCAACCAGCGCCCGGAAAGCCATATAATGAACCAACCATCACTGTGAATGGGCAAAAACTGAAAGTTGTTGACAAGTTCACCTACCTGGGAAGCACTCTCTCCAGAGCAGTGCATATTGATGATGAGATCACTGCCAGAATTGCAAAGGCTAGTGTGGCATTCGGACGACTCCGTGCAAATGTCTGGGAGCGAAATGGAATCAAGCTTGACACCAAGCTGAAAGTCTACAAGGCTGTGGTACTGCCAACCCTCTTGTATGCATGTGAGACCTGGACAGTATACCAACGCCATGCAAAGAGACTTAACCATTTCCACTTAAGCTGTTTGAGAAAGTTGTTAAAAATCAAGTGGCAGGACAAGATTCCAGACACAGAGGTCCTGACGAAAGCAGGGATGCAAAGCATGCATACAGTCTTAAAGCTAGCACAGCTAAGATGGACTGGCCATGTTATAAGAATGCCTGATGCGCGACTTCCAAAGAAAGTTTTCTATGGAGAACTACAGGAGGGAAAGCGCTCTCAAGGTGGCCAGAAGAAACGCTACAAAGACACCCTCAAAGCCTCTCTGAAGGATTTCGAAATACCAATGGGGTCCTGGGAACAGACTGCACAGGAGCGATCAAAGTGGCGAGGTCTCATCAACAAAGGGGCAGCTCTTTATGAAAAGAAGAGAATCTGTGAAGCTGAAAGAAAGCGAAGAGAGCGCAAAGCCAAAACAAATGTGCCACCATCAGACTCTATGACATTGACTTGCTCTACTTGCAACCGACAGTTTAGAGCCAGAATTGGCCTAGTCAGCCATCAAAGAACTCACCAACACACATCAGCACTATTCAAGAAATAATGATGGTCTTTCTCATTAGTGAGAGACGAACTATCAATCTGGTGTATTTTTATTTTTGGAGCTCAACGATAATTTGGTCTGTTTGAGCATTGACCAAAAAAATAATAAATATTATTTTCTATCTGGAATTTCCGTGAGTATCCGTAAAATGCACCGACAAGACCCGACTAAATATCCAGGTATTAATGCCGTGGGCGAAGATTATTGCTCTAATATGAAAATGAAATGTATTTGATGACTGATAGTGTAATAAAGAATTTCATATGGATAAATTAATAGGCTTAAGTTAGAGAGTGATATTTTGCGGAAATAAAACATTAAACTTTACCATATTTTTTTCTCCTTTTTCGGCAGTAGATCCCGAATTGAAAACGCAGATGTCAACTCGCTCATGATTGCATAATGTCAATTAGTAATGACACTGTGTTAAATTCGCAATCACGTTCTACTCATTTAATTTATCATTTTATTTTTATGAGAATCTTTTTTATAATTATTTCATGATGTATTTGTATTTTTCTTTTGATGCTGTAATCCGCAACAGGAAGAGTGCTCGATATCTGTCATTCAAAGTCAATCCAAACAAAATAGCATCTTTTATAACCTTTAATTAAAGAACAAAAACATCAAACATAAACGTTTAAAGCGATCATCGCATGAACAGTTGAATTCCGACAACAATTACAGAAATCAAATTACATGTAATCCATTTAACTTACGTATTTCGCACATACTCGAGATATAATTGAGCAAACCGAACGAGTATAATTACTCATTTACCGAAAGCGGTGCATGGTGATGACACTGTGCCATAACACATTATGCATGCTTTATTTAACCAAGGTGAAGAATTCAAAGATATTTAAAATCTATTTTTTAATATCTTTCTCAAAGCATTTTGTTTATATTTAAAATCTATTTTTTAATATCTTTCTCAAAGCATTTTGACACGAAACAAAAACATTTAATCATTATACATGTATTGTAGTAGAGAAGACTCCTACATTTATCAACCTAAATATGTGTTATTACGGATTCGTGAAATGCGCATTCATTCATTCATTCATTCATTCATTCATTCATTCATTCATTCATTCATTCAATTTCTTTCTTTCTTTCTTTCTTTCTTTCTTTCTTTCTTTCTTTCTTTCTTTGTTATATGCGATATATGAAATCCTTGACGACAAAGAAATAATTTGAGATAATTCTCAATGAAAATGGCAAGTTTCCGCGTCTTTGTTTTCGCTTAAATACGAAATTTTAAACTTCTAGCCTGCTTCTGTGACTGTACAGGCCGGTTTGTGCCTGACCTGGTCGGAAACCAAACTTGTTTTCTCATGCGAAGGCCCATTTGGTATTTTATTCTTGTACATGCGATTGTTTCTTGACCTGCCATAGAAAATAAACCGTTTGTATTTATTGAGGCATGTCAGGTTTACACCGCATGGTGCTTTTAAATTAACAAAACAAAAATGTAGTTTAATTAAACATGAAATTTCGTTTTAAGAATCTAGATCTCTATATGCAGACTTGGCTAAGAGTAGCCTGCCTGACATGCAGAATCAGTTTTGTCTGTCAAAACAGCTTTCCTATGACGCTGCCAAATTATCATGTGAGAATGTTTTTATAAGAAGCGTGCCTTTAATACCTTGCGGCGACAGCCTAAATACGCTGGATGTCAGGTGTTAACCCCTGATCTAGTCATCCATGATGATCGTTTTAACTACCTTATAATCAGCAAAGCGTGAAAACCTACTTTCTGGTCGGCATTTCTGACCATGTCAGACAAAGACCAGATTGTTTATCATTAAAACTGTATCAAGGTTGATCTGCATACTTGGATAAGAAAAATAACCGGTGGAAAAATGGTGTTTCAGCGCTGTGCAGGTCATCACCGCCCGGTTATATCTTTCATGATAATATAAACTGTGAATATCAAAGTTTTTTTTACCCAGCGAAAATGTATAAATATTCCAAATTCATTTATTTGGCGCGAATTACATTTAATTTCTATATAAAGAAAAACGTATCATCAGGAAAACATGTCCGTGTAATATTTACCCCCTTATACCCCACTTTTATATAGCAAAACTGGGGTTTGCAGGGGTATACCTATTTTTCTTATTTTTGCTCCAAAACACAGATTGTGGGTACTCGTTAGAACCGCCTCGTTTTTTACAACTTTAAAAATCTCTGTATATTGCATGGGCATGTTTTCGTAATGTATTATTTTATACGTGTCTTTCACATTCGGATCCTGATAGCCTTCTAAATTTATTTTTAACAATATGATAACTACTGCGCAAATATTTTCTAAAGGGTAACAACACGTTTATACTCCATATAAGGTTACAAACAACTAATGAAGTCTATTAAAATATACAGCTTCTTAAATCATCTTGAAAATGCAAAGGCGTGTCCGCGTCTGCAAGACGAATGACTTTGTTTACGTTGGTTCTCTGTTATATCCTATATAATATCATCCGAAGTGACATGGGGGTAGCAGATGAATACCCCTGGTCCCTGCGTCATGCATTTAGTCTTTTAAAATCAAGTTTTCACACAGAGAAAGCTGCAGCGAAAGCTGCTAAAGTAAAGCGATGAAATCTTTAATCCATACAACAACTGTCCCCAGGCAACACTGACATTACCTGGACAGATTAGCCGAATGATAATCGAATATCGCCGGCCAATATCGGATATTATCGGAAAGTCTCCGTAAATTTACCTGAGCGCTAGTGAAATCGATTGCTTGCTTATGTGCCTATATTGAAATACGACTATTGTTCCGGTTGATTATGTCTAATACTAACGTATGAAAAAGCAAACCTAATCTGTTCTCCTGAGATTATTTTAAGAACAACGTCGCGGATTAAGATAAAGCAGCAGTTTTCTATTATATATCTTGGAGAGCAACTTCTATACCAAGAACACTTGTAATCTTAAGGAGCTTTTCTCTTAAAACACTTCTTTTGTTCCTGTCATGTATCATTCATATGTTATAAAATGCATCCGGGTGTCGGATGACTCCGTGTGATTGGATGGCGTAATAAATATTCCTCTTTTATTATTCACTTTTACGTCCCTTTCAATGTTATTTCAGCTCATATGAGACGGGCATATTAGTAGGTGAGCGAAAACGGGAAAACCCCACGAAAAACCACCCGGCACATCCGCAAATAGAACTTGGCTTGTGTCACATGTGCCCCGGGGCTCGAACCCACATCAGACACAGCGGTGAGATGATCGAATGATTAAGCGCGTTAATGAAATCAGCGTCTTAACCACTCGACCACGAGGGCCGCCAAAATATTCCTTGAGGCGTGGATGAAGGCAACACCCATAAGATATGAGCCACTGCATAAGAAAACCAACAAAATGCTTTGGCGAAAACAAAGGCGCGGATCAGCTTCGCGGTAACCGCGAAGCTGATCAGCGACTTTGTTTCGCTACACGGATAGCACATTTATCCCTCTTCTTCCTAAATCCAAAATTTCAAGCTTCTGGCTTGCTTCTGTGACTGTACAGTGGGGTTTGTGTCTGGCCTGGTCGGAAACTCAAATTGTTGGTTTTCTCAGGCACAGGCTCATATATTTTACCATGTCTGTTGTTGCTTGTTTTCAGCATATACATTAATATAGCTCAGCATATGACATTTACGTGGCAGTAATATGAATATATTTCAGTAATATGAATATATTTTGGCAGAAATGCTTTCCCTTTGAATGTTTTGGTGCTTCCAGACTTCGGATTGTCCATTGACAGACGGCTGTCGATAGCAGACATTCGGTAAAATTAATGTGCTATTGACAGACGTCTGACATTAGCAAATTTTCCGACTTTTTGCTAACCTAACACGGCCCTCTGAATACCAGTTTTTATTGTTTGATATCCAGGAACATAATGCGTGGTACATCGACACATCGAATGTAACTAATTTCCCGTACTGTGCAAGCGAAACTGAATAATCAGGAAGTAACTTGAAAATGGTTGACGAACATGATTTTTTTCTACTTCTTGCAAATCCATATACTTAATTGTTTTTGACAGAACTGTGATGTTTTACTGCACAAATTTAGTGCTAAATTAGGCGATAATATATTCCATCAACACTTAGATGATTTCAAAATCATGAAAATATGCGACATCGGCAAAAATTTGAACAATCTGTTTGTTTTGAATTGATGCTTAACGTCCCAGCCAACAGTTATGGTCATGTCGAGACGTTGCCTATATTTTTATAATTTTATTAGGACGTCATTACATCCAAAATGTGCTTCAAATATACCACTCAACTAAGCCTATAAGGCTTATATGTATGGATGGTTACTTTTGTCGAAAAACGTGGATCTTGCGTAAAAAATCGACGGCCATGAAGTCAGACTGGAGCATATTGAAGAACGCTAAATTGATTTCAAATGAAATACTTTTAACTCATTTAAGTCTGACGTCCCTTTTATGGGACATAGGCAAACAGAATAGCCCCAGATGTGAAGCCGCAGAACGCGGCGTCCCATCTGGGGCTATTCTGTTTGCTGAGAGAATTTTCATCGAAAAATTAAATAAAATTTAAAAATCACTCCTGACGCCCCTAAAAAATGAAAGTGGACTCACCTAAATGATAATAATGGGAGAATCCATTCGTCAAATATGGGTTAAACAGATCGTCGATGACCTTTGGCGCCTGTCGTGGATGTTGGGATCAATTGCCTTTATAAAAAGTCGCTGTACGCTTATCGTCGCTATCACGTATTTTATACATATTAAGGTCAATAGTACTTACAAACATAGCAGGCAACGTTTTCACCTCGTGATAATGTAAAAAATGCAGGTTAGTTAACATTTTACATACTGATGCGCGTCTATGCAACCGTGTTACTGAGACTTACGTTTATACTACAGTTTCACGATCAAAGATCGGTCAAATCTACAAATTGAATTCATCTACATGATATTATTGTTTCCACCAAGTATCCAATACTACATTCGTACACAGTATGCATTATACTGCACAAAAATTGATAATTTACTACATAATGATAAATAATTTTAATGTATGCTTCCATTTATTACTTCATCAGACAGTAACCAGTACAAACACGTTTTAAAATTGTCTCTGTACATATTAAGTACAAACAATGGGTTGGGCTACAAGTTCTACCAACATTAGCTACACCCCTACCCCCACTATAATGACATGGCGTACAGGACAAACAACATCAGACATGGGTTTGAAGGGTTAAAACTGAGCAATGGTTAGGAAAAGATGTAATCAGAACCAAAGTCCCACAAAATTCCAGATGGAAAGCAACCGTTTAATGACACGAAGGTGATGTTCGTTAAGCCCAGTCAGAAGCTGTTTCTTTAAAGGTGGCCACTCAGCTATCTGAGATTCACTAGTTAAAATATGCATCGGCACATAAAATTCGCACAGCACAAAAATCGACACCAAAATTAGGAACAAAATATATCTACAAGAGAACTTACCGCTTTGGAGCGGCCACTAATCTATATTTACTAGTGGGTTTAACCAGAAAATTGAGCTCAGGCAACCCTCGAGGATTGGAAAAATAAAAGCAATAAAGTGATTTTAATAAGCATATCTTTCAGTTAAGCATGACAGGTTTCGGCAATTTATTGTCAACAACGTTTTTAAGCTCATTTTCAGTAGCTGTGATCTTTTTAACTTTTCGTGAAAATTATTTCAACGTAGAAAAGTAAGTTATAAATTTTACGTAGCCATTTTGTTTTTGCAGACGATCACCGACACACATCGGCCAAACTCTACAAGTGTGTGACATTTGGTTGTCTAGCAAGAGCTGTCGCCATCATGATGAAATTCTCCAAACAGAACGGACTGACGCTTTGCTTTGTCGTTGTCAACCTTGTCCTCCTCTACTACATCTTCACCACCGTCTATGTCCATCTGACACTGCTGATCCTGGCTGCCGTCACTTATAGATACATGAGGAAACGTGTGTCTGAATTTATCGACATACGGGGTAAAGGTGTTCTTATCACAGGCTGTGATACAGGTCAGTTTTGTTAAGCATCGTCTATTTCAGCATAGTGTTTGAAACTGAGCTTTTTCAAAAATACTTATACCTACCTTCAGGGTTAGTTTCGTATTGGTCTAAGACTTTTTAAGTGATAATTCCGCCGATTTCTCTACTAATGTATAACATCGACAGACATGTTTCTCCCTTCATCAAGTTCTCAGGTGTTTTTGGCTGAATTTATTGGATCTTGCATACAAGATAGCTGAATTTCATTGAAAGTCAATATATCTTGCATACAAGATAGCTGAATTTCATTGAAAGTCAATATATCTTGCATACAAGATAGCTGAATTTCATTGAAAGTCAATATATATGCATTATACATGAATTTTAACTCATTTAAGCCTGGCGTCCCTTTTGCGGGACATAGGCAAACAGAATAGCCCAAGATGGGACGCCGCAGAACGTGGCGTCCCATTTGCTAAAGGAATTTTCATCGAAAAATGAGTAAAAACTTAAAAATCACTTCTTACACCCCTAGCATGAAAGTGGACTCACCCAAATGATAGTAATGGGCGAATCCATTCGTCATTAATGGGTTAAGTTATCGCCTTTTTCAGGGTTTGGGCATCATTTGGCGGTCAAACTTGAGTCTCTGGGTTGTGTTGTTTATGCTGGTTGCCTGCTACCAGAAGGAGACGGTGCCAGAAAACTAAGAGAAATCAATAGCAAGAGGCTGCACGTCCTGCACCTTGACGTAACGGATGACAGTCATGTCTTGGATGCCGTACAATATGTTGAAAAACACAGCTCTGGTAAATATGTTTGAACAAAGATCCATTCCAGTCTTAACAAAGTGCCAAAAGTGTGCAGTCTATAAAGTTGAAAGGAAATTAAAGTAGTTTTATATGCATGCAGTCTTATTTGATAACATTACCAGTCACTTATCATTACTACTTATTCATTTCCCTTAGGTCTATGGGGAGTTGTGAACAATGCTGCAATAGAGCGGGTGTTTGATATCGAACTGGTACCAATAGAACAAATGAAAAAGCTGGCTGAAGTCAACTTCTACGGGATGGTCAGAGTAACCAAAGCTTCTATACCCATGATAAGGAAGTCGAAAGGTAATAACCAAAATGGGACCAAAATAATTGAATACTGGCAACGATTTAACTCAACAGAGATGTAGTGTGATTACCTGTATTTGTCTCGCAAGCTAAAGAGACTGCTGTAAACATTGTTTATCCACAAAAAGATGACGAATTGTCCGGAAACCCAAGAACACGTTCCATTATACATATATGTGACAATAATTAAACTAGTCAGTACATCTATTTGATTCTGAATTGGAGACGAACAATAACATGACTTTATGAATTTTCATAAATTACCTAGATTTGTAACTAGGAATTTTAATTTTGAGGAACCAACCGAAATGGGAATCCCCCAAGAAAAGGAGGAAGGGTAGTGACTCATATTGCTATGTGTGACCTCCCTTACAATCTGATTTTGCGTGCCATGTTCGTTTCGCTCGCTCGTACTAGATACTAATGTCTTCCCAAGCCGAGCACATTGCTGAAATATTACCATTTGGCATGTCACTTGTAAACTATTCAGATTCAGATATCAGTTTATCATTGAAAACTACTGATAAACATTAGACATTGAAAAATACTGATAATTTTACAGGCAGAATTGTCAATGTTACAAGCGTGAAAGGAAGAATTGCAGTTCCCCATGATGTTGGCTACTGTGTGACTAAATACGCAGCTGAGGCTTTCTCTGATATCCTGAGAAGAGAAATGCACAAGTTTGGTGTGAATGTGTCAGTCGTGGAGCCTGGGTACTTTGATGGTGCTACGGGTATGCTGGATTCAAAATATGTAAGTACAATTCCTGCATATTAATGCTACCATTTTATTAAGGTTTTGTAACTTGTTGGGTTCTCCTATAAGGTTCGTTGCCTGTTATTGCATTAGGCCTCGGCTCTGCAAACTGGTCTGCATATTTTTCGTGGCAAGCGCTTTAATTAATTTCTCAAACTTAAAGGGAAACGATAAAAGCCTAACATCACTTTTAAATGCTATCAAATAAATGAGTTATATGAAACATTTACATCATTTTCAAGTGTGACGTCATGGAGTCGGAACTGAAAGAGCACTGGAAAGTTTTACCAAAGGAAACTCAAGACCTATATGGTTGGGATTATGTCAAAACACTGGTACAGCGCTGCAGAGACGGTAGGGCCGGGAGCTGCTATTCACCGGACCCGGTATTGGACGCCATTGTGGATGCCCTAGCCAATACTTGTCCTAAATGTCGGTATCTTGTACATGGGAGCAAGAACTGGGTTGATCTGTGGTGTGTAAGTATTTGGGAATCTATTGCGTCTTTCATTCGTATGCAGTAAACAAGCGGAATGGAATATTTCATATACTAAGCACGTTTTTCAGTTGGAAACTTTTATGCTTAAGTTAACAAATGGTTTAATAAATGATTTATGTTTCGTCTCTGTTTGCTATGATTTCCCCGTGACTGATTTCCTCGTTAAAATTTTCAGGTTTTACCAATCATGAATGAGTGGCTCCCAGAAAGATTTGTTGACTGGTACATGCTAAAGCGTGCAGTGCCGCCTCCAAAGTTAGCTGTTGAGCAATAAAGATATGAAGGCTTGAGGTTGACCATACTGCCGCGGAGTTTCGTGTGACATTAACTGCCAAACTGGAGAATATTTATTGATAACTAAGAATTATCATGATGAATAAGTTAGAAATACAAAAAATTTTATCAGATGCTTTGAGTTGTGGCAATTCAAAGATTTACATCCACGGGGTGAATCAAACGGATCATTAAATACAATGTATGCATGTCAACATTTAAACGCTCTTCCGATTTTAACTGAACTTTGAAGTGAAGTGGTTTGACATCCAAAAGTAGACCATACTGAAACTAGCTTAAAAAGCTGTATGGCTGTCTGCTTTAACGAGGAATCATGTGCTTCTATTTTTCGCCAATTCCTGATTTGGCTTTAATTCTTATATTTCATATCATATTCATGCGCGGATCCAGAAAATTTTCTCGGGGGGGGGGGTCCAAATTCCCAGAAGGGGTCTGACGGAAAATTTCAACATGCAAAAATTAATAATATGGCAATTCCAGGGGGGTCCGGACCCCCTGTTCCCCCCCCCCCCCCACTCTGGATCCGCCCATGATATTCGATATTGAAACCACTAGATTTTACAGACGCAAAAGAGGCGCCATAAATTATTTTATTTTATTTTTTATTTATTTATTTTTTTTCCCAACTTTTGCAATTTAAAGTCAAAGGGCAGATATAGTGAGATCCCTGCAAAAGTAATAAAGAGACCTACAAAGCTTAAAATCACATATGCACTTTCACCATTATAAAAATATTATTGTCTTCTTACGGTCCTTTTTGGTTCTCAATGTGTTGTCAATGACCAGTCCTTAATAATCAAATAAGAATATACTGTGACGTGACGCGCGATGTTCGTACAAATTTGTGACGTTCACGTTCAGTTTGATTTATTTTGCGCTGAGTGATGCATGTAGGTGTCAGGTTATTTGATTGTGCGCTGCACTGTTTGTATTTTCGAGAGTTTTAATATTTCTTCTTTTTTCAAGTGATCCTCCTACACTATTTTTTTTTCTTTAACACTGCGCAGTTCTGTTTTAAGAAGCTGTGTTCCAATAAAAGTACGGTATCATGGCGTTCTGTGACGTACATTAACATGCGTTTACGTCAAGTGTGACAAAAATTCAGCCTTGATAAATAATTTATAAAAATAGCATTATTTGTCGCACGTCAATGAAAATAGTATGATTTTAAAGCTTAGAACATGATCATTTTAGTAATAGTATAGTATGTCTTGTTTTCTTGCATTAAATTTTCTTTATCTTACAATAAGGAAGATAACCCTCTCAAAAACAACGCAATAATCGCATGTGTGACATTTTTTCAGCCAAAATAGTCCGGCAGAAAACAAATTTGACCTGGAATTGAGTTCTAAAGTTTTTTTCTTTACTGAATCATGTTCAGTAGACATTGCCTTTGAAGAATCCGAATGATGCCACCTTGGCATCATTGAGCATTTTTGTATTTTCAAGATGGCGTTTAAGATGGCGGCCAGAATATAAAATATTCTTTAATACGGGTCTCTGATTGTCTTTATCTGGTAAAACTGTGGTTATTTCAGTGCAAAATGATGAATAGGTATCAGATTTGTGTAGGTATGTACATTCTATCACAGTTTTTCAAGATAGGATACAAGATGGCTGTCAGCTTTCTTATATAACACTGTATAGATGAAATAATTCAAGGTTTTTCATGTTTTCGGTTTTACTTTCAAGTTTTGGTTCATA
Source organism: Rugalucina vietnamica (assembly GCA_964017185.1). Lineage (NCBI taxonomy): Eukaryota > Metazoa > Mollusca > Bivalvia > Lucinida > Lucinidae > Rugalucina > Rugalucina vietnamica. Next base: position 43,020,276 of record OZ024871.1, on the reverse strand, counting down.
CAATTAGCACTTTAACTTTCAGAACCATTGCTCAAGCTAGTTTGCCTTATCAAAATACAGTAATTATCATATTTAAGATGGCATTCAAGAAGGCAGCCATGATTTCTTGCGCAAAACAATTTTGACCTAGAATTGAGTTTTAACATTTTCCCGCTCTGAATACACTTAGCACTTAAAAGTCATTACTCTAGACATTTTGCCTTATAAAGATAAAGGATAATAGAGCAAGTTTGTATTTTAATATTGTGCATTTCAAGATGGTGGAAGGATGGGTGAAAAGATAGCGAGTGTTGATAAAGATCTCGAACTAGGTACAAAAACAATGAAACGGTTTGAAAGCAAATAACATACAAGCTTTAAGAGCAGACTTTTAATATGTAGAAACTCAAGCAGCAGTATAAATGATCTTACGGTTGGTAATAATGAAGCAGTAGCTACCATCTCAATTAACACTAGAGTGATTGGACAACAGGCAAGGTCATATGACATAGGCATAAACACATTAGCACATAAATTTGCACTAGAGACAACCTCGATATTTGCAGATACATATACAGGTGATATTCAAAGCAAGACGAAGAAAATATCACAAACAAAAGTATATGTGGGTCAAATAAAAATAAAATCATTTGTTCTATATCAGATGAATCGATCTGTCATTTTATATACTGGTCTACTAATGATCTGTCAAAGTACAATGTGGACAATTTCCAAACTAACCCAAATGTGAATGATGTTTACCTGGTATTTGGTAGATAAAATTTCAGCACAACAATGTCACAAGACATGCAATTATTGTTCCCACAAAGTGTTGTACAGACAGTGACAGAAAACCAACAGTAGCTGATTAAACTTATTAGTAAATTAGTGTAGCAGACAATCAGAATTCTAAGTTGACAATTTAAAAGGGAGAAGATGACATGTACTTTCAGAAGTTTGCAAGGGTATTGTCATTGAAAGAAGTGATCATGAAGAAGGAGACACCCGTATGCAGCAAATGGTGTTGGCAGCACTTGAAAATCTGAAAAAGATTTCAGTCACCATAGATGTCACAGATGCATTTGTACTGTTATGTTTTCAGTACCTGACTCACAGGCTAAGCATTGTTGTGGTAAAGTCATCACCAGTGATATAGAGGTCTGCCATGATTGATGTAGAGAAACAATAGGGAATAAATAAAGCTATTGATCCTTACCTGATTTAATTTAGTGGGCATGCCCTTTCGGGATGCCACACAGTCAGCTATTCTTATGTCATTGGTAATGGCATTGTGATCATGGTATTGCAGGATGGTTATTTACTTCCAATTCTGGGTGACACTGATGTCACATTATCTTTTATGGTTCAAGAATAAGCCATATGCTTCTACGTGCTGCGATTGCTGCTGAGCAGGACTTGGTTGTACAATCATGTTCTTGCATGTATGCATAATGAACATGCAGTTGTGTTTTAAAAATGTTTACATGCGATTTTAACATTTATCTTTCATACCATTATGTTGGTCTAAACAATCATTATAATGGCTAGTTTTACCATTTTTCTTCTTCATGACTGGAAGACACATAATGGTGCTTTACATTGTGTAAAATTGTATTTTGTAAGATACATATTTGTTTAGTTTGCTTGTATTGTGGTTTGACAATCCATTAAATAACCAATTAGTCAGGTTGAGATGGAGCTTATATTTCTTTGGTATGAACCAGTACTGTTATAACCAGCACCATGGAAAGGTTAAATAACATGGCATGCACAACTCTGTGGTGGCGGGCTCAAACACCAACCTCTCAGTTCAGAGTATGGGCTACTGTTGTCGTCTTACAAACCTTTGTGATTCTTGCGTAGCTTAATATGTATAGGCCAAGATCTGACAAGAGGGGTCTTATGTCCTAAAAATTCAAAATTAATATATATAAATAACAATGTGAAAGACCAGGTTTAGCTGAGTATTTCCTGAAAGTTTGAAGAGATTATCTGCATAAATATATGAGAATCATAAGGTGTGTAGCAATCTAAACATAACGCCATAAAAAATATTGATGGCGTTTTGACATGATGTTAACGTCTTTATACCATTGTACTGACTTTATACCATTGTACTGAAAATAATATATGACTGAAATTCTCAAATTTCTAAGTGTTCTTTGAAATTCAACACCTATACCACCGTTCAGATTATGAAATAGGCACAATTTCACACACAATTTGATAAAATATGTACAACAAAGAGCATATTTTTTTTAAAAATGAGGGTATTCCTTATGGCGCAACGATTGCCATGGCAATATGCGTGATACTAATATCTTTGTTTGATAAGATATTATATGTGTCTTGGATTGTTTTACAATATCAAAGCAGTTTGGCATAAATATCAGAGCATGCCAAATATTTCAAATTCATTTTGTTTTTAAATTTTAATTGCATTCAATGTACTTTACTGCCCAGACCTCTTTTGTCTGATCCGCGCTCATATAAGAGCTACTACTTGGCAAAATTTACGAGTACATCTAAGCTCTTAGCACTGGATGGATTATGGCCAAAATTAGACTGGACTGACATGATAAACAAATGGATGACATGTATATTATTATGCAGGTTGCTAAAGAAATGAAGCACTGCACAGTTAATACAAGCGTAAAAATACATGAAATACAGTTTTGATGTTTTGACTACCATCTTGGATGCCATCTTGCATATTATAATTAGATAATTGGTGAAAAAGATATGCCTCCATAAGATATGCCTCCATTTCTTAAAATGATATGCCTTACACAAAATGTTTAAATTAGCACAACATCTCAAATGTAAACAGGTAAAATTGTGTTTTTGTGCTTATTATCATGGCCGCCATCTTGGATGCCATCTTAGTTTCTTAAAGCTACAAAAATGCTATGACTTGTTATGAGCTGTTATGTTTCATAACTTCTTTATCCATGTCTTACTCAACAGCAAACCAATAAATCAAATCATAGATTTGTCCCATATAAGTAAAAATATTGATTTTTGCTATTTTCTGGCTTTCATTTTGGATACTATCTTGAATATATCAAAATGCTCAATGATGCAAAAGTGGCATCACTTGGATTTTTCAAGGGCTTTGTCTGCTTAATAAGATTAAGTAAAGAAAAACACTTTAGAACTTAATTCCAGGTCCTCTCAGATGCAAAATATTGATTTTTGCTATTTCTAGCTTCCATCTTGGACACCATCTTGAATATATCAAAACGCTCAATGATGCCAAAGTGGCATCACTTGGATTCTTCAAGGGCAAGGTCTGCTAAACAAGATTCAGTAAAGAAAAAAACTTTAGAACTCAATTCCAGGTCCTCTCTGAATTCAGCTCTTTTCTACCGGACTAAAAGTAAAGATTTATAAGAGTTAACTTTTCAAAGTTTTATAAATATTTCTGCATACATTTCAATCAGCTGTTTATGAGCATTTATTTGGTATAAAAATAGTCTTACTCGTTAAATTTGTGTAATAATTGTTTATTTTATTTTCAAGTGCACCCTTGATTTTCCCCAAAGCGTGACACTTTTGGTATCGACAGTTTTTTAACTGCCAAAAATGGAAGTGCGGTCCGAAATTAACTAAAATTATATCAGTGATATCTACATGTATTGTCATTATCCCGCCGTATTTTGATGGGAATTGGTTAAAAAAAACTTCGGAGATATACGTTTTCAAACCTTTTTAGCAATGCGCTTTTGTTACGCGTGACACGCTGTTTTGGCGTATAAAATGCATTTTATTTGTATCTTGTTATAATTTGCGCTTTAAAAAACATGCATGATTGTTGTTATGCAATTATCCATGCGAAGCGAATTATTTTGATATATAACACACAGATATTGAGCCGAAACTGTGTTTGTTATTGCGTTTTTACTGATACAGCAAGCATTATTTTGAAATTTGTACGAACTTTGCGCGTAACGTCTGTATGCCTTTAAGATGGATTTAAGAATTATTATGAAAAGCATTGATAACGGAGATAAAGAGTTGTGGGTCAAGAAATTTTCATTTGCTTGATATGTGCTTAAACTTGTTTGTAGACAGGTTCAGTATTAAGGAGAACATTTTATGACATTTTTTCTTCATTTATTTTTTCAATTAAAACTTCCTGCAATGATTGTTATTACATTACTGCAAGTCACTGTGATACATGGCTCCCTATACAGAATTTGCTAGCCTGGCACTCATGACCTGGTGCTTCGTGTACTCAGTATTTGAAGGAATCTTAAAGGCATTTATTCTGGTGTTTGTGCTATATTTCGTGTACAAGCGGTTCAGGAAGCTGTCAGAGACAACTATTCGAGTAAACGGGCAGGGGGTTCTCATAACTGGATGTGACACAGGTTTGTAGTTATTCATTTTGTACCTCGAAAAATCTGTATATGGTTACTGTCCTAAACTTGTAGCTTATCGCATTTAAGGTGATCTGTGAAGGGTTACTCTACACTCCTTTCATATTTTCGAGATTTCTTTTAAACAAGTGCGTTTATGGCTCACACTTTTAAAAGAATGAACATTAATGGAGCTCATCTCTCTCTCTCTCTCTCTCTCTCTCTCTCTCTCTCTCTCTCTCTCTCTCTCTCATAAACTACATTAGTTAAATCTTACAGGTATTGGCCATCACACAGCTTTGCTGCTGGATTCCTTGGGGTTTACAGTATTTGCTGGATGTCTCAACCCAGCCAGCGAAGGCGCTACAAGACTACGGTCCGCTCTGTCGAGTCGGTCGCATCTTGTACATTTAGATGTGACGAAAGAGGAACACGTGACGCGAGTAGTTGACTACGTTACCAACAACTGTGGAGCGCGAGGTAAATGGTACATCAGTCATTACGCAGTTTTAAAATATGTCCAAACAAATGCACTGCAAAGAAATATGTTGGCTGAAACACAAGGCTTGTAATTTGATTGGTGCTGACTTTCGTATATTTATTCAGGAAACTCATTTAAGCCGCCTCATGAGAAAATCAACAATCTGCTTATGCGAGAACAAAGACGCAGATCAGCTTCGCGGTAACCGCGAAGCTGATCAGCGCCTTTGTTTTCGCTACACCGATAGTATACTTCCTCTTCTTTTTAAATCCGAAATTTCAAGCTTCTAGCCTGCTTCTGTGACTCTACAGCCTGATTTGTGTCGGACCTGTTCGGAAACCACATTGTTGGTCTTCTCACGAGATGGCTCATTTGTCAGCCTGCGAAATTGTACTGTTTGTTAGCCTTCACTGCGTCATGGAGCGGTAAATGAATAAATTACTGCATAATGGACCAACAATGTCAAAGAATGATCAACGAAGTTCAACAAGAATAAAAAAAAGTTAATTTCAAATGGGCACAGTTTTTATAATATTTATTTTTCTGCAAATATTTACTGCATTCTTATAAGGTAAAATCAAAACTGACTTTTTGCCTTTTGTGAGGTCTTTGGGCTGTTATAAACAATGCTGCTATCAACAGACTTGGTGACGTAGAATTGGTTACCATGGAGTCAATCCGATCAGTTGCAGATGTCAATTACTTTGGGATGCTTCGAATCACAAAGGCTTTTCTGCCGATGATAAAAGCCGTGAAAGGTATGTTAAGCTACAATAAAATCAGCGAATCAGTTGTTTGTAGAGCTATGTTCTGACAGCATAATGTGCAAAGGAACTAATTCAACAAAATGTATTTTAAAATTTAAAAACATACAAGCTAAATACACTTTCACCGGGTAAGGTTAAGGAGCAAACATTTCCTTGATTAATTTTAATGTTATAATGTACATTTATTTTTTTGTTGAATGTTCGAAATCTACTTGTCGAGATGAACATTTTGGTATAGAGAACCCCTGATTAACCGGCAAACAAAAACTACGGGAGTACATAAAAGACCTCACTATTATTGAAATATATACTTTAAATTAATACTTGACATTATGTGTTCAAGACAAGAACACCGCCAAGACAGCATACATGTTCATTTTAAAAAAAATCATATGTCTACCTATCGAACTATTTCTTGACCAGTTTAGTCCTGGTCACGGCACCATGCAAAAATGTCTGTTGTATTAACGACACTATTTATTGTTATTAACACTGTCAAAAGTTGGCTCAATAGTTTCGTTTTGTGGCAACTTGTTCTCATAAATGTATTACATGTATATAAACTAAAATAGGTTAATTATCAGGTCGTATTATCAACGTCACCAGTGTGAGGGGCAGAATAGCCGTACCAACAGATGTCGCCTATACTCCAACGAAATGGGCTGGGGAAGCTTTCTCGGACATTTTAAGGCGAGAGATGTTCAGATTTGGGGTGAAGGTCATTATTATAGAACCCGGGAACTTTGGAGGTCTAACGGGGATGCTGAATGATTATAATGTAAGGCTCATGTACGAACTGGCTTTTATAGTATCGCAATCTGAGCTTTATCGAAATACGCCGGAATAGCGTAAGGCGACCAGTGATCGATCAGGGACCAGTGATCGATCAACTTGTATATTGGCTATAAGAGAAGAGGAATTGTACTATCCGTGTATCGAAAGCAAAGGCGTCTTTGTTTTCGCATATGCAAACTGTTGGTTTTCTCATGTGAAGGCTCAAATGATAGTTTGACAACAGACTTTCAAGTCGCGTTTTTGCTCTTAAGATTACTTATAAACATACATGTATATAAAAGAAATCTAGAGACATTTTGACCGAAAGATGAATTCATTTCTTTTCATTTAAGATAGCTCTAAATGTGAAATCCCTCAAGGACAGTTTTGAAGCCGCCGACACACAAACACGCGAATCCTATGGCAGCGATTACATCAATTCCCTGATAGAAGGACTGAGGGAGTGTGGCAAGACGACACACCCTACCCTAGACCCGGTCATGAAGGCAATGGAACATGCTATGACGAGTAATCGTCCACAATGCAGATATCTTGTACAAGGCAGTAAGAAATGGCTAGACTGGTATTGTGTGAGTGCAGTTTTGACTATTGTGGTTCATTTCTGATTATTGTTAATCCACGACAAAACAAAAGATGAAAACAAAGCTATTATTATTAAGGCCTCAACTTGTCCTCAATAAATCTATTTGACATTATATTAAATTTCTAAAATCAAGAGAAAAATATGACACAGTGACATACTGCAAATGTCTGAAAGCCCGATAATGTCTTTAGAAACATTTTACTTTCATTCTGTTGAGTGCTGTCATTTTAATCGTATGTTTCAGGCGTTGGCTTTCTTGAACCCCTATTTGCCAGAGGAACTGATGGACTACGTTCTACGAACCATAGACCCCTTACCACCTGTAGCTGCCAAGATGTCATGCCAATAAAATGCATGTTCTTTTTATACAACGTTATTTTTCTTGCCAACAATATTTGTGGGTACACGTTATCGCAGCTCCAGTTCTAGTACGAATAGTAATGGTACGCTGTAAAAAGTTCGGCTCGTTAGTAAAACATGGCCGTGTTAATTTTGTTGATCCCTGCTGTTGTTTTTAAACGTCACAGTGTATATAATTGCGTCTATTATTGAGAAAGTTTTACTCCACTAAGTACTGGGAGGAAAGCCGTGCCATTCTTGTAGAAATTAGAAACAGGAGATAAAATAAACAAAAAAATCAACGTGCTCTTGTCAAAGGAGTGAGAAGCAATGCTATTCCACGAGGTTTCTTTGATATTACGGTGAACTAATGTACCACATATATACATGTTTCAGAATTTTTCACAACTCACTTCACTATTTCTTTTGCATGTAGCTCATCATACAGTGTCGAATTTTATTCAATCGAACACTTCACTCAGCCTAAATTTGAGATAATCTCCATGTGTTATTGGTTCATATTTGTCTGACCCATCAATGCATTTTACCACATGATCCTCGTCAGGTAAAACAAAGAAAACCAAACTTTGTCTTGCACTTTTCTTTTGTTCTTCGTCAGTCGGGATATGCACCCTATGCACCGTCTCCGGCAGATAACCTGCTGTCCATCTTTGTAACATGGCTCCGGTCACTACTACGACTGTCCCGGGAATCGGTCTGGCTTGTACGATATTCTCCTCTGATTGCACGATTTCCAAACCATCCGTATTATCTTGAAATATAAACGAAACTGTTCCAGTATCTGAATGTGCTCCCATCCTCACCTGACCCTCTTTTGGTGTCAGATTTTGATCAAGGGCCGGGTAAAGAAGCGTTTTGGTAGGGCTCAAACTTTCCGCAGTACCAAGCTGTTGATGAGCTTTCCGCATGAAATCTATCGGCATATCCAGACCTAATGACAAGACAGCACAGAAACGAAGTGCAAGATCGGTGGCGGAGGCATAAAACGCCTTTGTAAGATCTCCAAATCCATTTACTTTTGGTAAGTTGTCAGAACATTTAGCAGCACCTGGTGAATAAAGAAATGCTTCGTTTAAGTCTCCGTGCTGTGATTTTGGACAAGATTTTAGTCCTTCGATCGGAATCCATCCAAATTTTAATAGTTTCGGAAATCCGTATGGTTCTTTTTCAGTCGCTGGAAGCTTGAAAAATTCCGCCGAAGCGACCATATAATCCTCAACGAGTTTGTCATCTACCCCATGATTTTTCAGGTAACAGAAACCGTGAGTTTTTAATGTTTGAACGACATTTCTACCTAACTTTTTAATCACATCCTCTTTAATCTGCGACATATCACCGTGACTGTAGGCAGCATCCTGAAAATCAACAATAGGGACTTCCATTTTTCACGGTTTTAAATAGTCTGCAAAACTTACTGTCACAGTTTATGTTGTAGTAACATAAATTCAAGCTACTATCAATCGTCTACACATTTCAGCGTTCAGTACATATATATGCATATTGGATAATATTTCAACGTTTATTCTGCTTATTGGGTATTTTTTTAACGTATGTACATCATCTAAAATGGTCCTGCCTCTATAATGGTCCTGGCATCTATTTTGGTCCCGACTTTGCCTCTAAATTGGTCCCGATTGGGATCTATAATGGCACGCAAATAGCCTCTAAAATGAACCCGAGCCATAAGTGTAGTGTCGTAGATATTCTGTAAAAAACCTGCTTTAAGGTGTTGAGGATTGTTCACAAGGTCACTTTGAACTTGCATGGATGATTTCGCGGGGATTGTGGCGTAGGGCCACATCATAATAAAACCTACCTTCAGATTTCCTACCAAGTTCAACACAGACATGTACAACGAAGATGCTCTAAACATATACGCTGGTGCCACGCATCATGATCAGTGTATTGTGCATGTATCTATACACATACAACAGTTTTTCCCATGTCGCCCTTACATTGCAGCGCATTAGTCTATTATTGACGTAAATTTAAGCACACACAAATGGGTTATTTACTGAAAAGCAAACTACTTCTGTGAAAATAAGCATGTAAATTATTTACTCGTCATTAGAATCTTGTGATCTCAATACGAAAAGATAAACTTCACACCAGTTAATGTAAAACGTGGAAATTCCTCTGAAAATAAAGGGGTAGACTCCTAAGACGAACACCTATGTACGCTATTGGTGAACGTTAGCATAATGCGACGTTGTCATTGAATGCGCGTAAATTAATCTAGTCAACGTATTGTTTTTACGTGTTTTGTACTAAGGGTTGAAAATGTTATGGTTGTCTTTCATAAATGATCATCATAATTGTACTGTTTAATTATGAAAACTTAACGAACACAAACATGTATAAATAGAACCGAATAAAAGTCGATGGTATTTTAACAGATTCAGAATCTGTTTCTGTTGCTTACTATGTTCCCGGCGGTCACGGCTGCCACGTTTCAGACCACCATGATCAAAACAGGATAAACGCGAGGCAACGCAGGGGAACGGGATAGGCAAACGTAGCTGGCCGTGATAACCACGGACACCGTGGAAATTTTTTTGACAGTTTAAAAATCTGCCTCGGCAATGAAGGCGGAAATGAGAAACTTAATGGGTCGTGATAAAACGGGCTAAACGTAACACACGGTGACATTACGTGACAGTACGTAGCGAAACTTGGATGTAGTGCAACGGAAAGCTAGTGGACAGCCCGGCAAGCTACGGATCTGTCACGTTGATCTGCGTTTGATCACGGTCGTCTCACATCTCGTCCCTTTTTTTACGGAACATTCAACGCGCGTTTTTTTTTTTTTTTTTTTTTTTTTTTTTTTTTTTTTTTTTTTTTTTGCGTTAAGTTATGGGACGGTACGGCCTTTGACGTTGTTGACTCCGTTCTACTGTTGATAACTATGCTGCCTTCTTTAATTGCACGCCGGTGGGACGGGCGTCAGACTCTATGATGACCCTGACTTAAAGTTATTCATTTTAGTTGGTTGGGGCCGGAGCTTCTTGTCTGTTGCTTGGCCCACCGGGGTCTAACTGATGTTTTTCTTTAGCTCCGGAGTTAGTAAGTTATTTGGCGCCCAGGGATCTCCATCGTCGGGCAGCTTACTGGATCTGTGAGTCCTGGTTTTTGATTCGTCAGGATGTTTATCATGATTTATTTGTTTGTTCTTGATGATTCATTTACTAGTTAGAGATTCACCACGAGGACCGAAGAACTAACTAAATGTTATGAACCACTGCAGAAGCTGAGGGTGAAGTTACGGCCGTGTAAAATCGATTTAAACCCGCCAGTAACTTTGTGTTACTGATCGTTCCAAGTCGATACTTCTGTGGTGGTTCTTTTTGTTTTATGTCTTGGTGTTTAAAATATTTTTGTGCTGTTGGCGCCTTATGTATGTTTGCATATTTTTTAGTTAAGTTAAGGTAACTGAGTGGCCACCTATTGGGAAAATAGCTGCTCATTCGGCTTACGAAATGTTTTCATGGTATAAGTACCTGATTGTTAGTTTGGTTTTTTCCCACCTTGGTTTTTGGAGTGGGAGTCTTTTTCTGATTGCGCCTTTTCCTGATCTTTGCCTACTTGTACCTTTTTCATTTGTCACATTATGTTACGGTTATCACGGCGCGTGAAGTTTAAAAAACATGAAAAGGCATATCATGGGGACAAGTTCCGTCATGTTGGAGCAGTCACTATAGCGAACAATATAGACCATACGCTGCACTATATCATTGAAGAAGAAATAAAGTCCCCCACATTCTTAATCAACTCTGCAGCCGGTTGTTGAGAAGCGCGGTTGTTATTATTTCAAAGGGCTTAGTCTTATACAAATGGCACAAAAATGCTTTAAATTGCATGGATTCTACGTTTCGTCCGTGCGGTAGCAGACCTTGAAAGAAAGAAAAAACGTGTTACGATTTGGTCAAAACGCAACTGACCACACCAGAGCGTAACAGGCCGTGATAGAGCGTTCTAATAATCGTGATAGATCGTGGATAACCGCAAAGTACCTTAGCGCTTCCATGGGCGAATCCAGAGGGGGATAGGGGGTCCGGACCTCCCTGGAATTGCCAGATTATTAGTTTTTGCCATGTTGAAATTTTCCGTCAGACCCCTTCTTTGAATTTGGACCGCCCCCTCCCCACCCCTAAGAAAATTTTCTGGATCCGCGCATGACCTCCGTGGCAGAACGGCTTATCACTGCCACGGCGTGTTACGAATATCGTAATACAACGTAAGAAAACTCAACAAGACGTTAAAGATCTTGAAAACAGAGAAATATGCCTACGTATATAGAGGATGTTCAAATGTTTCTGTTGAATATGGCTTTTACTTCACGAGTGAAGTGAAAAAATATTTATATTTCATGAGTGCACGAGTGAAATTAAAGCCACGCCCATTGGGGCCTAAAGAAATAGATTGGCTGCTTGTGCCTCCAGGCAAAGCTTGTTCGCTGCTGACTGACCATCTGATTACTGGTTAACCGCTCAGGTCTGAGCTTGCCCAGGAAAAGTAGTTTCAAGTCAAACCGTTCACACATGTGCCTTTGTGGCCTTGTTGGATGGTTATATTTTAAGCACTTGTTGGATGTCATGACATCCTCATTTTGGTTAAAAGTCCCATAAAGTGGGGGCAACGTCCCGACATGACCTGAGCTGTTGACTTGGACGTAAAGCATCAAATTCAAACAAACAAACAAACAAACAAACAAATCAATAGAAACATCTGAATATACAATGTAAATTGTTCAGTTCACTCATTTTAGTAAAGGAAAACAATTATGTATGGTAATTTCTACAATCTCGCTTTCTTTTAAAGTTTTTACATGGCATTTGAAATGAGCATTCGAACATGTCAAATGATTGTAAATTTAGTGTAAATACTATAGCCAACTTTGTATGACTAGTGACCGACAAACAGAGTACAACAGGAACAACCATTACGACCGAAGATGATGGTAGGGTACCAGAGTAACAACCATCACGCCAGTAAATGATGATAAGAGTACATCAGGAACAAACATTACGCCAGAAGATGATGGTAGAGTACCAGAAAAACAACAATACAAGAGGAACAGCCATTAGGTCAGTAGATGATGATAGAGTACAAGAGGAACAACCACTATGTCAACAGGAGTTGGTAAAATATGAGAGGAACAACCATTAGGTCAGTAGATGATGATTGCGTACAAAAGGAACCATTATTATATCAGTAGATGATGGTAGAGTACCAGAGGAACAACCGTTATGTCAACAGAAGATGATAGAATACAAGAGGAACAACCATTAGGTCAGCAGATGATGATAGAGTACAAGAGGAACAACCATTATGCCAACAGGAGATGGTAGAATACAAGAGGAACAACCATTAGGTCAGTAGATGAAGATTGTGTACAAAAGGAACAACCATTAGGTCAGAAGATGATGGTAGAGTACCAGAGGAACAACCTTTACATCAGAACATGCTAGTGGTGTACAAGAGGAACAACCATTGGACCAGTATATGATGGTAGAGTACACGAGGAACAACCAGTGGATCAGTAGATGATGGTAGAGTACAAAAGGAACAGCCATTGGACCAGTAGATGATGGTATAGTACAATAGGGACAACCATTGTACCAGTAGATGATCTAAGCGTATAAGAAGAACAACCATTTAACCAGAAGATGATGTTAGACTATAAGAGGAACAGCCATTACGTCAGTAGATGATGATAGAGTGCAAGAGGAACAGCCATTATGCCAGAAGATGATGTAAGAGTATAAGAGGAACAATTATTGGACCAGAAGATGATGTAAGACTATAAGAGAAACAATGATTACGTCAGTATATGATGAAAGAGTACAAGAGGAACAACCATTACATCAGTACATGATAGTGGCGTACAAGAGGAACAATCATTGGACCAGTAGATGATAGTAGAGTACAAGAGGAACAACCATTGGACCAGAGGATGATGTTAGACTATAAGAGGAACAAACATTGGGCCAGTAGATGATGTAAGACCATAAGAGGAACAACCATTGTGCCCATAGATGATGTTACACTATACGAGGAACAAGGCTACAAGAGGAACCACCGTTGAGCTAGTAAGCGATGGTAGAGTACAAGAAGAACAATCATTGGACCAGTAGATGATGATACAGAACAAGAGGAACAATCATAGGACAAGTATATGATAGTAGTGAACAAGAGGAACCAACATTTTGCCAGTATATGATAGTAGAGTAAAAGAGGAACAACAGTTGGATCAGTAGATGATGTTAGACTATATAAGGAACAACCATTGGACCAGTAGATTAATGTAAGAGTACAAGAGGAACAGCCGTTGGGCTAGTAGACGATGGTATAGTACAAGAAGAACAATCATTGGATCAGTAGATGTTGGTAGAGTACAACTGGAACAACCATTGGACCAGTAGATTACGTTAGACTACAAGAGGATCAACCATTCGACCAGTAGATAATGTTAGAATGCAAGAAGAACAACCATTGATCTAGTAGATAATAGAAGAGTACAAGAAGATTACTCATTGGACCAAGAGATGATGGTATAGCATAAGACGAAGAACCATTGGACCAGTAAATGATGTAAGACTATAAACGGAACAACCATTGGGCCAGTAGATGATAGATAGTAGTGTAAAAGAGGAACAACCATTGTGTCGTACATGATATAAGAGTACAAGAGGGACAACCTTTGGACCAGCAGATGATGTTTGACTATAGGAGGAACAAGCATTGTACCAGTAAATGATGTAAGAGTACAAGAGGAACAACCATTTGGGTAGTAGACGATGGCAGAATACAAGAAGAACAACCATTGGCCCAGTTGGTGCTGGTTAAGCACAAGAGGAACAACCATTGGACTTGTAGTACTGTCACTTGTTGCGTTCAGTCTGTTTGATCTCGACTCACTACGTTTATCACTTCGACCCTTGTCAAACAATATGCACCGGAGACCACGGTAATCACGGTCTGATCCACTGCGTTGTCTTACGTATATTCCGTTTTGATTAAGAATGTTTAAAACGTTTCTGCCGTGGCCTAGCGCTGCATTATATATATATGATTAAGCAAATTTTCTCGGAGTGCTAGAGTTCGGGCAAACGGAGTAGTCGCCGGGAACATACATGTAATGTAAAAACGGGAGGCTTGCCAAGGAACGGACCCCAAGGAATAATGTGTTAATGAACCGTCCCGCTTACTCAACTAAAAAAATACAGTCATCTTGCTACAACCTCTATCTTACACGTTTACCTTTGACATTAAGCTATGTCAGAGGTAAACCGACAGGGTGAAAGAGATACAATATTTTTTTTTTAATTCAGTTTTACGTCCTTTTCAAGATTATTTCAGCTCATATGAGACGGGCCAATCCGTAGGTGGGCGAAAACGGGAGAACCCCGAGAAAAACCACCTGGCACACCCGCAAGCAGAACTTAGCTTGTCTCACATGTGGCCGGTGAGGGGCTCGAACCAACACCAGACACAGCGGTGAGATGATCGAGTGATTAAGAAACAGCGCTCTTAACCGCTCGGCCACGGGGGCCGCTGATACAATAATAAGACATATTCTGCGATAAACATTTATTTATTGTTTTCGTATCTTCACCGCTATCTAGAATTATTGAGAATGCATGTCTATCATGAGAAAACTTTGTTTTCTGCATGATCATTTTACGCGGCACCAGCGTATTTGATCGGCGCCTTTTTTTGTACATGCATGTTTGATTCGGGCCTAATCAGAAAGCTTTTATTATGACGCAGCCCTGTCACAATTCCCTACCCAGGAATGCAATTTATAAACTTATTAAAAACAACTCAATGCATTAAAGCAGATTTTAACAGAATACCTATGACACTGTTTACTTTGCTCTCGGGCTCATTTTAGATGCTACTTTGCGTGCCATTATAGATGCCATTTGGGACCTATTTAGAGGCAAACACGGGACCAAAATAGATGCCAGGACAATATTAAAAAATACTTACAAATACTGGCCACATATCGCTAACTTTTAATTATATACCGAGACTGTTGTGATGGATATCGCAGCTTTCGTCTTTGTATACATGAAATCGCTTAAATCAGTTCGAATCCCTTCCACTTCATCGTCAACAAGTTTTCAGTAACGGTTGTAGCTGTAACCTTAAGAGTTAATGTTGACAGTAGCGGGTGGTGTTGCAGCCCAGTTCTAGTTGCGGCGCGTCTGTCAGTATCATAAATATGTATAGAATATTCATCATCAACAGTTTAGGCGTTCTGCCCAGTCTGAGTTTAAAGGTGTTTGCCATAAATGGGCGTAATTGCCATCTTGGTCATACGACCTTGATCATTTAAACAATCGCTCCCCTTCCCAAGGCTCCAGCTGAATTTTTGCTATGGTTGAACGAGCGGTTTCTGAAAATTTCTCAAAATGGTGGACAGACCATGACGGACGGGCCAAGAGGACGCCTATATCTTAAGCTCACTTGGTGATCCTTACGGCTGGGTTGAGCTAAGACCAAATCTAAGATGAGCGCTACCACGACCATTGGCAATCTTGTTTTACGTTTTTGAATTGTTGTGAAATTCCCTTATGCTAATTTCCAGTTCCAAAATCCGACGAATTTACTGTCTGCAGCCGAGAGGGAAACATGAGGACTAATGGTATTTGTAAACGCTCACCCGAGACTTTGTATACATTCCAAAAACAGTCCATGTCCTTACAAAGACTGTTGCCCCCAAGCAGAGGCAGCTAATCCCGTGGTCAACACAATAATCTTCAGTCCTTTTTCTGCTAGGTTCTCTCCATTGAATGACATTCAGTTCTCTACCTCCCCAACCTCCATATAAAGTCAATGGTCAAAAGTATTTCCACAATAATGGAAATTGCTTGAAGATGAATGTATTTTCATGTTTTCAAGAATAAAAATATCCCCTCTCTCCTGGTCAACATATTTTCATGTGAAAGTTGAACAAATAAAGCAAACGACAAGGTACGAATACATTGCATTATCCATGTATAACAATTTAATTTCCTTCAGGAAATTTGGAAAAGTCACTTACCCATTGACGTCAATAGTACAATTGTCCAGAAATTATAAAAAAAAAAATCTTACAAATTTTCAAAATTTGCAGCTTTAAAACGGCTGCCTATCACTGAATGAATATCTTTTATTTATTGCTTCATTTATTTCTCTTTTGCATGACACGAAAATCATGAAAACATGTTGAGCAGGAGAAGCATGATAATTTTTCATGTAAAAATGAAGATACATTGAACTTTATAACATTTCCGCCGTGAAATATTTGTAAATTGCAATTAAAGGATTTTGCCACATAATGACATGGTCACCATCTTGGTCGTTCTGGAGAGTAAGTAAGTAAGTAAGTAAGTAAGTAAGTAAGTAAGTAAGTAAGAAATAGTTTATTTAAGTGTCACATATCAACTTTACAAGTTTATAACAATTTACACAATAAAACGGTTGATACTCAGTCAATAATTGGCTTACGAGACACTGTTTTTATACATAAGATACAAATATAAACATAAAGTTATATAAAACAATACATAATATTTAAGTTACTACTTAAGACCGTGACAAATACTTTTAAATACTATACTTATCAAAATTTATATACATGTATACAGAATATATAATAAAAAACTAAGAATCTTACTAGATCTTTTACGATTACAAAAAGGCAAAACATTTTATTATAACTAGAAGGAGTTTTCAGAGGAAAACATATGTCCCCCCCCCCCCTCTCTGCCCCAACCCACTTTTAATTTTGTAAATCTTTACATATAGCCCTGAAAAATATATACCAACAGACATTTTCAATTAAAACTAATATATTAAAATATCACATATTTCAGCTGTAAAAAGAAATGGACCACCTCGGCCCCAACCCTAAATTTTTACAAAAATGCAATTTTGAACATAAATCAAGGGCCATAACTGTAAGGTCGTTTCACAAAATTTACCCATCTACAATCCCAAACCAATCCTTGCCGGTATCAACGAATATGCAAAGTTTGAAGAAAATGGGTCTAAAACTACTCAAGTTAGAGAGCGGAAACGAAAAAAATGCAATTTTTAACCTCAATCAAGGGCCATAACTCTGAGGTCGTTTGACAAAATTTATCCATCTACAATTCCAAACCACTCCTTGTCGGTATCATTTAATATGCAAAGTTTGAAGAAAATCGGTCAAAAACTACTCAAGTTAGAGAGCGGAAACTAACAAAATGTAATTTTTAACCTCAATCAAGGGCCATAACTCTAAGATCTTTTGACAAAATTTACCCATCTACAATCCCAAACCACTCCTTGTCGGTATCAACTCATATGCAAAGTTTGAAGAAAATCGGTCAAAAACTACTCAAGTTAGAGAGCGGAAACAAACAAAATGCAATTTTTAACCTCAATCAAGGGCCATTACTCTAAGGCCGTTTGACGGAATTTACCCATCTACAATCCCAAACCACTCCTTGTCAATATCAACTCATATGCAAAGTTTGAAGAAAATCGATCAAAAACTACTCAAGTTAGAGAGCGGAAACGAACAAAATGCAATTTTAACCTCAATCAAGGGCCATAACCCCAAGGTCATTTGACGAAATTTACCCATCTAGAATCCCAAACCACTCCTTGCCGGTATCAACTTATATGCAAAGTTTGAAGAAAATCGGTCAAAACTACTCAAGTTAGAGAGCGGAAACGAATGGAGACACCTGGATTTTCAAACAGTCAATTGACCTTTGTGACCTTGAAAATTAGGTCAAGGTCACCGAAATCTAATCACTCCATTCGGCTGTCCCAATTAAGTTTCTGTGCCAGTTTGGTCTATATCCATCAAGTGGTTCAGGAGATATCATGCAGACAAAAAGCTACGCCGACGCCGACGGGATCCACACCAACAAGAAAAAGCAGCAAAGCTGCGGGAGTTTAAATACTGTTTCATCCAGAGTTTAGGCAAAAACCAACACACCAGTTCTAAGAACAATTTCAGTTCAGTACTGTTTAAAGCATGAGCAATATGATTTGGTATGCCAATCACAAATATGAAGGTGTAAGTACACATGGAGTTGGCTATATGCTGGACTGTCCTCAAGGTTGCAGAGATCTGGGGTGCGAGAGCATAGGTAATGTGAGCCAGAAGGCTCAGGTGAGCTCTTGGGGTAATACGTTAGGCAATACTTAATGACAGCTGATTTACAGCCTTTCTCGAAAGCATGTGGACGGTTATTTTGCAAAATTTAACTTTTAATTCTGTTGTTTTTTTTGTCTCAGGCTGAAACAGTTTCCAAAATATCCATTGTTTTCGCCTTTTCCCATGTAAAAGCCTTTGTTTCCAAAATTGAACTTCAACTTGCCATAAAACATGTCATCCCAGGTTCATCATTTGAACAAACTGATTGGCTGGAGTCCCAAATGGTACATACCAAATTTCGAGTAAATCCCCCAATTGGTTCTGGAGAAGAAGATTTTTGAAGAAGTTTAACATATTTGGGTGTGGCGGCCATCTTGGTCATGTGACCAAGATATCGTGAACAAACTTTCTTTCCCCTACCCATGGAGGCTCCACATAAAATTTCAACTTGATCTGCCAAGCGGTTTCAGAGAAGATCTTTGAAAATGTGGACATACGACAGACGAGAGAAGATCTTTGAAAATGTGGACATACGACAGACGAACGCCCGATCATGGCTTTACTTAAAGCTCACCTTGTGAGCATTACGGCTCAGGTGAGCTAAAATGGGTGCAGAAAGTCCTAGTCAACAATGTTGCAGTCGTGTCAGGGCAGAGCCCCCACTCCCTGGGTATTTACCAGTACTTTGGGTAGTTAATGTGTGTTGCTCAATGACAAAACATAGCGCCTCAAGTGTTGATCGAACCTAGCACCTCTTGATTGCGAGTCCGATGCTCTACCACTAGGTCACCATGCTTCCCTTAAGTGAACTTATTTTTTAGTATGTAGACAGAACATAACTTTTTAGTTTGTTTTCTTTATAACCTGATCTTCGTGAAAGAAATGTGTTTTATGTGGGAATGCCTGTCAGGCCCATTTCATTATGAATTGGACACTATCGTCCAACCGCCTATTCTTAAATCCTTTTGTTGGTTTAGTTTGGTTATGGCAGAATATCATTTTTGTCATGTTGTGTGGACCAGCCATTTCTGAGTATATAACCAATATTATCAGAGCTAAAGGACACTACACTGCAAATGTATGGAACCCAGGACCTCTAGCTCAGGAATTTGCTACTCTACCTCCAGGCCATCGCTGTTCCATAAAACGCCAAATTTCATGCATATCTTTTGTGATTTTTATAAAGCCTGTTGTGTGCATCTAATCTGGTTGTAAGCCCCTTTGAAAGAGGTCTGGTGTAAACCATAACTAAATGTGTACATGTAGGGTGTAGAAGTGATGTTTTGACATGAAACAGACAATATTGTTTTCTATTCCTTTATTTATTTCTGTCTTCTTTGTTTCCCATTTTTGGACTGTGTCATGAGAAGAGCTTTGCTTTCTGGTTAACAGTATAAAACCATTTTCATTCTCAAATCAACTGAGCATAAAAATATCAGGACAGCATTAACTTATTAGCAGTACTGTTTATTACATTTATCAGTTAGGACAACTGGCTGGCTTTGGTGATACAGATCTGAAACTGAAAGTCCCACAGACTTTGGCTAGTCCAATATTTAGTGAAGAAGAACAAATTAAACTTGGCTGTCAGAGCTGTGCTTGTTATGGTGTCCCCCATTTGAGCCACCTCATTGGGAAAACCAACAATCTGCATAGGCGAAAACGAAGACACAGATCGGCTTCGCGGTAACCGCGAAGCTGATCAGAGTCTTTGTTTTCGCTACTCGGATAGTACAATTCCTCTTCTACTTAAATCAGAAATTTCAAGCTTCTAGCTCTTTTCTGTGCTTGTACAGGCTGGTTTGTGTCGGACCTGGTCTGAAACCACATTGTTGGTTTTCCCACGAGGCGGCTCATTTATACAGTTGATAAAGTTTTTAACAATTTATCATCAGAAACCAATAATCCATCTTTAAGCTTTTCTGGTTTGTGGAGTGAGTCATGGATGATTACATCCCCTGCCTCTGAACATGATCATGCTGAAAGATAATAGAAATCATACATAAGAAAGTGTTTGAGATGAAGGCATAGCATTTTTTTTTTTATATAAATCAATCTTCAAACACAATTTTCATCTGTTCATGCAGACTACAACATCATAAGCTATTTTTACTCATTCATGCAGAAACATACTACAGCCTCAGTCTGATCTATTTCACAAATAATTTCACAACGTGGCGGTTATTTCACAACATGATCTTTCATAGTTTTAACATTTCACGGGATATGAAGCCTGGCTTATATTGTTCCTTGTCACAAACCTCGAAGACAAAGCCCATGTGTAAGCAGCCACTGTCATGATAAAATTGTGTATTTTGCAGATGCAGATCAAGAGCTATGATCAGTAGACTACTAGTACATCACATTTCTAGTCATCAAACCCTTGCCACCGAGTTTCACAGCTTTTATGTATTTTTGCAGTATCTTAAATATATTAAAGTATTTAGAATAAGAAGTATACAAAAGTTACACACATACCTAAAATCACAAAAAGTGATGAGCTAGCTGTTTTGAGTGCAGCATCAGCCAGGATCTGCCCCTCTGCATCTTTCAACCAACCCTCTCAACCATTGGCCATTAGACTGAAATAAAGACAGAAAACTTTTTTAGAAAGAGCCATACATATCATGAGAAAACATTTTATGCATCTTAAAGTCGAGACTGCCCGTACAAAATTTAGGGGCAGATTCCGCCTGTAAATGAGGCGTACATGTAATTGGGGCATAAAACCTGTTTTCCGGGCGAAAATGAAGCCAAAATCATAATTCACCATCCAAAAAGTTGAAAAGCACTGAGTTTTTCCGGGCAAAAATTTCTTCTTCCCGCCCGTAAAAAACGAGGCATATTCTTTTCCGCCCGTAATTATTAACTGGTACCCCTTTATCACCAAAAGTGACAACTGGCATAGGTAACTGTCTTGTTGGGTTCCATTGGCTTATCCAAAAATATCGATGATCCAATCAAACCTAGCGTAACATAAATTCAAATAATATGCAAATCTTTATAATGAATGGTATTATTTCTTACTATTTATTTGTATATATTTCAATTACACTTTATTTAATCGTAATTTCTAAGACTCACGTTAAGAAATAATGAAATAAATTTAAAGAATTATGCAACTTTATCGAAATCTCGTGGAATCACGCTGAAGTCTCACGGGCAGAATTCTGCCCGTTTTCATTAGCCTATACATGTCCAGGGCTATATACGTATAGGGCAGAAAATAAATGAACATCAGGAAAACATGTCTGTGCAAAGTATACCCCCTCAAAACCCACTTTTATTAGTAAAGCTGGGGTATGAAGGGGTTTACCTATTTTTCTTATTTTTGCTTCAAAACATAGATTGTGGGTACTCGTTAGAACTGCCTCGGCGAGGCGGTTCTAACGTGTACCCACAATCTATGTTTTGAGCAAAAATAAATAAAATATCAAATTTCTTAGCTGAAAATTTTCAATTTTTAAAGCTCAAAAAATCTCTGTATATTGCATGAGCAAGTTTTCGTAATGATTTAGGTTAGTGTTATTTATATGTATCTTTAAATTTTAGTGCATGTGTCCTTTAGATCTGAATTTTTACAATATCTCATTTTAAACCTATCCTACCCACCTCCCCAATTTAAATTTCAGTGTTTGCAGCTGGCCACCAATTTTAAGAATAACTCTCATAAATATTAGACTGGCATCTTTAATTCAGATTTTTGATTACTGATATGCATGTTTCATCATGCTTATGTGTCAGTTATTCAATGTTTATATAATATATTCTATGCTATAAAAAAGGTGTGCTGAAACTGAAAGTCAAGGTCTTTGTGTACACAAATCTTTTAGAATTACGCCCTGTCTGCCCGGAAAAGTTAAACAGAATTCCGTCTAATTTGCATATTTGGGCCCAGTTTTATGCCCAGATTCCGCACAGAATTTTTTTTGATCCTGCCCGGAAGTTTTTCTGATTTCCGCCCAGAAAAGTTTGCAAAATTCCATCTAATTTGCATATTTTCCCCCACTTTTATGCCTGGATTCCATCCGGAAACTAAAGAATCGTCTTATTCCTAGAGGCATAAAATTTACAAATTTAATAGCAGGCGAAATTTAAAAAGAAAAATTCTGTCTCTTTTACGGGCGAAATGTTTCGTACAGGTTAGGTAAGCTGCAGCAGCAGCAGAATAAACACAGCTACATGTTTAAACAAAAAGACAGTTTTGTCTAACTGTCTTTTCTTTGCATGTTATATAGTTGCTTAATGTCCCAGTCAACAGCAAAGCTCATCTCAGAATGCATACATGTGACATCTTCCTATGTGTATTTTTTATGTATTTGTTCAGCATGTGGTGGAAAAAGCCAAAGATACTTCGACGAGAGAATGGGAAAACAAACTGCTGTTCATACACCAGCTTTCAGAAACTGCGTTTTTCAAAATCTCACTTTTCTGAAACACCTCAAGAAAAATATTGATCACCATAACATCCTTTTGTAACCTGAAAGTCTTGAAAAGTGCCGCAAAAAAAAAAAAAATAAAAAAATGAAAATTGGTCAACTTCTGAGAAAACTATGCCACAAATTTATTTTACTTTTTGACATGGTCATAGTGAGATTTTGAAAAACATAGTTTCTGGAGGATGGTGTATGGACCGTAAATGTGGCTAGTCTTGCAAGAAAACCGATGGGTGATTCCTCTGTATGATAGACATTGAATACAGAGCCCTCAGGTATCCCGGTCTAGCAGATGGTGTATTTAGAAAAGACACAAAACATAGTTTCTGGAAGATGGTGTATGGACAGTAAAGACACCATCCAGCCTCTGCCTGCAGCAGCTAGTGTATTTATAAAAAAAAAAACACAAAATATAATTTCTGGAGGATGGTGTATGGACAGTGAAGACTCCGACCGACCAGCCACCCTACGGCAGCTGGTGTATTTAGAAAAAACACAAAACATTATTAGTTCTGGAGAAAGGTGTTTGGACAGTGAAACGACGGACCAGCCTGTGGCTGCTCAAAATGTATGCGGCAGCTAGTGTATTTAGAAATTTTCAAAAGAAAAAGAAACAAAACATAGTTTCTGGAGTAAGGTGTATGGAAAGTGAAACCACTGACCAGCCTGTGGCTGGTCAAAATGTATGCGGCAGCTAGACTGTTTTTAGAAATTTTCAAAAGACACAAAAATTAGTTTCTGGAGGATGGTGTTTGGGCAGTAAAGAGACCGACCAGCCTGTGGCTGGTCGAGCTGCTTGCATGATTAAACTTGTGATTCACTGACTGGTGTATTTAGAAGAGCTGGAGTATTTAGAAGAGACACAAAACATAGTTTCTGGAGGATGGTCTATGGACAGTAAAGACACCAACCAGCCTGTGGCTGGTCGAGCTTTCTGCGGCAGCTAGTGTTTAAAAAGTTCAGAAATTTTCAAAAGACACAAAACATAATTTCTGGAAGATGGTGTATGGACAGTAAAGGCACAGACCACCCACAGGCTGGTGCTGCCGGCTGGTCGAGCTGCCCTGCTTGATAAAACTTGTGATTCACTGACTTACAGTCTTATTGTTTGTGCATTTACTTTCTTTTGAGCTTCTGCACAATTATTCTCTTTCCCAATATCTTTCATTGATATTTCTGTCAGGCTGAGTCACTTTCTGTTTGACTAAAATCCAGACTTCAATGCATTTCCTCTGACAACTATCAAATTAAAAAATTCCAAACTTCAATTTTATAGCTGCTCTATACAGAAAGCTTTGCAAAAAGATTCTTGATTTGTGGGTTCCTGCTGCCGCATGTCAGGCTTGTAATTTTAGAACTTTGTCGTCCCTATTAGGAGACCCAGAAATGCTCTGGTACTCAGTTTTCGCAAATCTTGAGAATCGATTAACTGGCGAAAGAAACAACAACTGACTTCTGGCAGTTAACACACTTCCATAGACACTAAGACAGTGTCAGGCCATCAGTCTCAGCAACCGAAAGACACTTTGATAGACAGTGAGGACATCCGTCTCAGGAACTGAAAACTGCCTTCCTGCAGTTTAAGACACTTTAATAGAAAGTAAGCCATGCATCTAAGGAACCGAAAACTGCCTACCAGCAGAAAGACACATAGACAGACAATGAGGCCATCCATCCAGTAGGCAGTTAAGAAACTTGGATAGACTGAAAAGTACCTACCGGCAGTTAAGACACTTTGATAGACAGTCAGGCTATCTGTCTCAGCAACCGAAAACTGCCTTACGGCAGTTAAGACACTACTTTGATAGACAGTGAGGCCATCTGTCTCAGAAACCAGAAACTGCCTACACTACAGGCAATTAAGAAACTTTGATGACAGTGAGGCCAACCATCTCAGGAACCGAAAACTGCCTATGGCAGTAAGACACTTTGATAGACAGTGACGCCAACCATCTCAGGAACCGAAAACTGCCTACGGCAGTAAGACACTTTGATAGACAGTGATGCCAACCGTCTCAGGAACCAAAAACTGCCTACCGACGGTTAAGACACTTTGACAGACAGTGACGCCAACAGTCTCAGGAACCAAAAACTGCCTACCGGCAGTTAAGACACTTTGATAGACAGTGAGGCCAACCATCTCAGGGACCGAAAACTGCCTACGGCAGTTAAGACACTTTGATAGGCAGTGACGCCAACCGTCTCAGGAACCAAAAACTGCCGTAACTGCCTACGGCAGTTAAGACACTTTGATAGACAGTGACGCCAATCATCTTAGGAACCCAAAACTGCCTTACGGCAGTTAAGACACTTTGAAAGACAGTGACACCAAACATTCAGCAACGGAAAACTGCTTTAGGGCAGTTAAGACACTTTGTCTTTGATGGACAGTGACACAAACTGTAAGGCAGTTAAGAACTTTGATAGACACTGATTCCGTAATTTTAGAATGGAATCACAAAACATAGACACATTGACCGAGTGACTGAGTGAGGCCATCCACCTCACTCAGGAACCGAAAACTACTTAACGGCTGTTGACAGTGATGTCATCCGTCTCAGGAACCGAAAACTGCCTGCGTCTGGTCGAGCTGCCTGTGGCAGCTGAATATGTACAAAATATGTGAAATAATTTGTGTTTAACACTTACACCTGTCTACTTTCACTTTCGAAGAACGACTTGCTCCTGAATTTAGTTCCACGTTAGAAGGTAAATTCCTGATTTAACAACTTGTTTCTGCGTCAGTTATCACTTTAAAGACTCAGGCATCTGTAATTACAACTGTACATAACAGCTAGCGACTCGAAATAGCTCTTGAAATCGCGAGAAACGTTCATTGCTGCAGTGCGTTAGAGGACTTTGAATAATTTTAGAACCTTGTCGTTGCTACGGAGACCCGGAAACGCTGTGGTACCCGCGTTTCGCGCACTGTGAGATTCGATAAGCTGGTGAAAAAAAAATATGATGGATCCATTCTAAAACAATATGGCCACCCAGTTCGGTCGATTCCGTATTTTATTTAGAAAATCATTTATTGAAAATGTATACATAAATATTTTGAAAAACATATTTTTCTGCAATTCATTTTATTTGATCATTTTTTAAAAACACCTTCGGTGTTTTTTCACGAACGCCTACGGCGTTCGTATTTGTTCGGCATGTGGCGGAAACAGCCGAAGACACTTCGGAAGGACAATGCGTTTACATACTAAAGACACCTCGACCGTCCAGCCTACGGCTGGCCGGTCGAAGCTGCCTTCGGCAGCTGGTGTCTTTAGAAAAACAATATGTTCCCCACCCCTTCGGAGGGGGGACATAAAATACATTAATAGGATACATTAAAATAGACGTTAAATTATTCTTTTTAAGAGAGTTGCTTAAGGCAATTATAACTACAGTTAAAACAAAGTTAACTTTAGGAGCAAAATTAAAATTAAAGAAGGAAAAACATAGACAGAAATCACAGCAATTGCAAATAATTGATGAGGGTAAGCCGCAGGCACTGTGTGGCGGAAATGTGCTAAGTCCATGTTCAGTGCAAGCCTGAGTCCATACATTGCACAGTGTTTAATCCAAGAATGTGCCTAAGTCCAAAGAACAGATTACTATCTACTGATGTAGAAATAAGTTTTAGGAGCTCTTAACATCCACATAAGACAAATGAGCAATTTCATTACTGTAAATTGTTGTATTTTAACACGGTTCCAGGCAGTACTGGTATTGGGGAAATGCGGTTTTGGATTTAGGCATGTCCTTGCATTAATAACATATGAGCCACCTCATGGGAAAACCAACAATCTGCTTATGCGAAAACAAAGGCGCAGATCAGCTTCGCAGTAGTAACTGCGAAGCTGATCAGCGCCTTTGTTTTCGCTACACGGACAGTACAATTCCTCTACTTTCTAAATCCAAAATTTCAAGCTTGTAGCTGTTTTCTGTGCTTGTACAGGCCGGTTTGTGTCAGACCTGTTCGGAAACCACATTGTTGGTTTTCCCACGAGGCGGCTCAATTTGAAATTCTGAATTTCCTCACGTACCTTCCAACAAAATTTCACATTTTACCTTTTGTTCTGTTTGATAAGACCAAAAAAACTTGGTATTATTTTCAAATGTTTGTCAAACCTTTTCAAAATTTTGTTTTTCGCGTTTTACTCGAAACTTCTTGTACTGACCCCTTCAATTATTCTCCATATAGTTATTAAAATTTCTCACAGTGCTCACAATTACATAAAACTCGATAAGTTCTATGATATTTAATTGAGGATACAGTATCTGAAAAAAAAAGCATTAATTAGTTATGAATGTCAATAGACAAAAAGAAATATACTAGTCAAAAGTTCTAACCGGCCACTTTTACAAATTCTTTTCTCCTGACAAACCATTATTCAAAATGAAAATAATATGAGTTTTGTCTCTTTCAAGGGACTAAAGTTGCATAGACAAACCAAAGAAATCTTTCTTAAAACTGGTTTTAGGGGTTAAAAAAATCGCTGTTTTTGGATAAAATGGGTTTAAGCATAGTTTTTGTTGACATTCCGGAAGGATGACAAAAATGGGCCCTTCCGACTGGGAAAAACACCAAACATTCAATTTTTCTCGACCGGTAGATCTACGCATTAAAAAATCGCATTTTTTGAGACTTTTGGAAAATTCTTATAACTAAAGACTGTCAATATTTTTGTAACTGCCAATAGACCTCAAGGAGGTCAAACACATCATGTGTTTTAATACAAATAATATATACACTTTTCACATTTCATCAGGAAACACAATTCTTAAAGCCACAATTAAAGCAGAATTTTACATAAGTCAAAATAAGTTATTTACCAATTAAAAACAATCAAACATCAGGTACAGCTAGGCTTTGGCAAAAATGATAAAAATAAATACATACATTCTAGACGTCATTTATTAATATAATTTTATTTACCATGATTTGAAATATGCAGATATGGTCACAAAATAAATTCACTATGGTCAACAGTTTACATGTATTTCAAATTCAAGTCCAACATCCTTAGTGGCAAAAACAAAAGTGCAGACCCAGCTTATATGTAAACTATTTTCTTGCACACCAGATAGAGAAATCCTACGTTTTACCCCATGTGAGAAATTCATATCTCACCCTTGTTATCTCACCCAGGCTCATTCTGCGTTCAAGTGTTCTTTTTAACATTGGTTGTATAGGACGTCACGTAATTTCGTCGTTAAGCGCACACGTCACAATGACGTCAAAACGTTTTAAATCAAAATGGCGGACGCCGCGATTGTAGCGTTTTTCTATGTAAATAGTATGAATCAAGCTTTGCCACACTAAGGTGTGCAAGAAAAAGAATCCATCATGCGTGTCAGGTATGGATAGACACATCTGTCCCTCGGGTCACAGTTTGGCATCACTCGGCGAGCCTCGTGATGCCAAAATGTGACCCTCGGGACAGATTTGTCTACCTAACACTCATGTAAGATTCTTATAGTCCAACAAGGTTGTTCAATACAATAAATCACGGTCAACTCTCTCAAAAGACAACTCGCCACAAGACGTCAATAAACAAATGAGTGCCAGGCACATGTGAGACTAAAGGAATCTATGGGGGTGTTGAGGCCTCAACAAGGGCAGGCAAGTTTTCAGATTATTCCAGTCTCATCCGAGACTTTGCCGAGAAAGAGACTCGAATAATCTGAAAACCAGCCTGAGATTTCCTTGTTGAGGCCTCAACACCATCACTGATTATTTTTCTTTTTGACTCTTATAGCTTCAAGTGCTGTGAAGGCAGCCATTTTGTTTCTACATGAAATATGCAAATTACCCAGTGAAAAAATAAATATTATTTTGTATATGTACTAACCATACAAAAATATTTAATCAGCATTTTGTTTTGAGCATAAAATGCTCACCAAAATTAAATTTTGAGATTTTTATCAGAGCAAGAAACTACAATTAGATCTAACACTGTAAACTTCCTGAAAATAACACCTAGAAGTTCATTTTTGTCACTGACAGTTGACACCCAGCTTATCACTTCCTTATATGGTAGTAAACATAGAGATGTACACTTCTATTGGCCAAATACAGTAATGATTGGCATTTTGAGACAGCTAAAACCTACTAGTACTGAGACAGAAATATCTCGGTCTGGCACACAATGGGGCATGCTTGTCTGATGGGTGAGAAAAGCCAAGGTCTGCTTGCAAATGTGTCAGATGGTATTATAACCTATCCAATGATTGGTCCTTCTCCTATAAGTGAAATAATACTGAAAGGGAATAAAATTATACACATGAAAAATCGAAAATATCCACCTTGTTTACCTGTAATACCAATTTGTGATGAATGTTCAATTTGTCCATCTTCGTCCTTTGGATTTCCACCTTCCCTTTTAGAGGCACCAGGAGTAATAGTAAATTTTATTTCACTTTTCAATGAAATTCTGCCAAGCTCATAGTATTATTGCATAAATAGATAGAAGAAGCTTAATAATATTTACTTGTATCATATCATCGTGTAGGGCCTCTTAAGTACAGTCAAAATGACGATGTCTTGTTTATCTTGAGTATCCAGCTTGTGGGAGCCCACTTTGTGGGGATGACGTAATGTTGTATAAACATCTGACCCAGTGTGTGGGAAAGACGTAACGCTTTCAGTCCAGTTTGTTGGATTGGCCCAGCCTGTGGTATTTGGCCCAATTTAAGGGACTGGCCCAGTTAGTGAGTCTTACATATATATAAAGCAAAAAACCAGTATTTTAACTTGAAGTTCTTACTCATCCTAGGCCTGTAGTATGACTCTCTGTTTCTTTCTTTTTTTTTTTTCAATTTTTCATAACATTAAATTCAATAACATCAATACTTAACAGAGAGGATTGATTAACGAACTTTAACTTCCAGATACTGGATGAGGCTTAACGTCTCAGTCAACAATTTTCAGTTATGTCGGGACGGAGCCAACGCTTCCTGGGTTGAACCAATAGTGTAGGGAGTTAATGTGTCTTGCTCAAGGCACAACACAATGACGATACTAGAAGTTACAGCACGGATCTGTCAATTTCTCTTCTGTTATACTTAAGTCAGTTTAAAACCTCAATTAGTTTGAGACCTCTACGAAAAACAAGAAGTTAAAAAGCTCTTCTTCGACTCGCAGTATTTTACTTATGTTTTTCTACTTGGTACTTTTTCTTATTCGTCATAATATTCGGCATAATATACCCAACAAAGTATATGCAAATATGCGCGATTGCTTACTTTTATCTTTTTAGTATGTTAATGCCACACTCATATACTAAATGCGAAGAATTTCTCGTGTCGTTAAGTCATATTGCTCATTGGACAGCCAACTTTGGAGATGGAACTACACGTCTCATATACCAGTCAACAATTCGTTCTGGAAACCACTCGTTCATGATCGGTAATAACTGAAACATTGTAACACAGAAATCAGTAATTACATGGAAACTAATTCAAAGAAAGACGAAATGCATATATGCCAAGCATTTATTACAGAACAAGATCTTTAGCGCGAGTATTTCAGATGGCTGAAATATCAACTTGATTTTGACTGTTTACTACATGCGCAATATTATGAAAGAAACTTTCCATCTTTTGGATACTTACACACCATAAATCTATCCAATTCTTACTCCCATGTACAACATACCCAGATAGCACGTATACATTGGCCCTTCATTGGCCCATCGGACCCCGCACGATTGGCCCATGGTTGTAAATCTTGAATGGGCCAACGTAGCGTTTGCTCATCGGCCCATTCAAGGCCCATAACATTGGTTCGCCATTGGGCCAATCATGGCTGAGGTTTTGCATTTTGTTGGCCCATCACTGTTTGAATGTGCTCATTACAAGCTATCGACGATGTATTTCTATCGCATATGTCCACTCGGTACAGTTTCTTGATCTGCAGCACCATGGTGACAGTCGAGCTTGGTCTCTTGTCTTTGGAGAAAGTAAACTCTTCATTTTTCGTTTTCTCTGTGCTGGATTACTTTGACATCTGGTCTTCTGAAAACAAACGAATAAATACAGCACAATGACAAAAACACAAACTAACCTCATTTATGCAACAAATTAACGCATGTATTTAGCTCATTAAGGAATAGCTGTTCAAGAAATACATGTTAAAACTAAAACCTCTTTGTTGTAATGAAGAATATAAAACAACGAAATATACAATATGAAATCAATTACATGTATATTTTCGCATCTGCCTTTAAAAAGATGGAGAAATGAGCTTAATAATTAATGCAAAATAATAAATTTTATAAAACTTACCTTCTAAACCTCAGAGTGTCTGTTTCTTAACATGCAAAACTGACTTCTCTAAAACTTCACTCGAAACACCTGTTCATAATACTCAAATGCCTGAGAAATTATCTCGTTGCTATGACAACTGATGTACTCTTGTACTCTGGCTGGAGCAGCGAAGCAAATAATAAACCACAATGTTATGGTGTTACAGTGAAAAAGGTGTTAACTTCAATTTTGCTCCCATTGCTTACTAAATATTTACAGAATAGATATACAGTAAATTTAAATGGCCTGGTCAAGGAAGTAACTGCTAATTAAGATAATGGTTTTAAAATCATTGATGTTGATTTATATATAAATCATAATAATTATTTATGATTGATATATAAATTGAAACTATGAGGAAACCAGACTGTTTATTAAGTCTCTGTATTGAATAAAAGTTAAAGACAATTAATGTATCGATTAACACCGGTCAGTATTTAATCATATACGAATCGGCCAATGATATGCCAACCATCGGCCAACGGAAAGTGTACACGACAAGTTTTTATTTATTTTCTCAGGCCCCTTTGAATGAGCCTTGCCATACAGGGTCACTTCAGTTAACACATGTCAATTCGAACTTAAAGTCTTAAACTATTATGCATTAATGTCATCTAAACTACTAAACTAAAAATAATATAAAAATAATATTTCTATCCCAGCAGGCACACAATATCAACGAACGTTGTGTGCCTGCTGGGTATAAGTACATCGATTATTAAAATGGCAAACAAATATTCGGCAACTCTTGTTTCTGTGAAAGAAAATCACTTTCATGATCCGTTGCAGTAACAGATCATTTGCCAAAATTGGGCCAACGTCGGCAAATATTGCATGTAAATGCACTACTATGCCAACATTGGCCCAATCATGTACATGCGACCGCAACCAAACGCCAATTACCCAATCAATATGCAATGTTGGCCCAATGATATTTGCTATCTGGGTAACGACATTTTGGACAGATGTTGGCTAAAGCATCCACAATGGCGTCCAATACAGGGTCCGGTGAACAGCAGCTCCCGGCTCTACCGTCTCTACAGCGTTGCACCAGTGTACTGACATAATTCCAACCATATAATTCCCGAGTTTCCTTTGGTAAGGTATCCCAATACTCCTTCAGTTCAGACTCTATTACATCACACTTAAAAAGAACTCAGCGTCAATGAAAAGTTATCACCCCTAAATTTTCGATATTTTGAAAAATATGCAATGTCTTTAAAAATTTTAGATTCAATTAAGATTCTGGTTAACGGCAAATAGATTTAATGACATTCAACAATTTCATTAGCCTAGCCCTGGAACTATAGTGCATGTGATGCACGTCCAATTGTGAACGATATTTTTGAGAAATAAAAAGCCATATTTTATGTCTTCATGCCTTTTCATGCCTCTTATACCCCAATTGAAAACGACATTGATTAAATTTTCCATCGGCTGGCGAAATAAATGTTACACCCCTATGGGCGGTGTTTGCCTTTAATACGTGAGGGTGAACATTTGTCACCAACATGACAGGCATATGTACATGTACCAGCCGGGTAAGCGAATACGCTATTTACACCACCGCGGCTGTACATAACTTTCAGGTAGTAGCTAAATTTTGTGTTTCTCTATATATACATTTCAATGGAAGCTTTTGACATTTGTCAAGGAGTGCGTATAAATTGTGACGAGCACCGTTTTCAATAGTAACGGTTGATGACACTATTTGCCATAAACAAGAATGTTTAAGTATCGGCAGTGAATCAAATATTGTTATGTGTTATACTTGGATGTTTTTCAATGTGCAGGGTAGGGCTTAGCTAAGCCCAGCCTTAGATGATTTCATTGTTGAGAAAGGGTCCTAGAGCTGACAATGTATAATTGAGGTAAAGGTGACTATGCTTGTTGTCTTTGTGCTATACCTGTGTTTCACCTGAATGATTTCAAAATAGGTGAAGTGTATGGTAGATACACAAAAACATAAACATTTTGTTTCTAAACTATAACCATACAGCTAAACTCAAATATTTCAATCAAGTTAGCCAATGCCTCTATTTTTATCAACAACTCTTTGCTTTACTGCATGGTACATGACCTCAGTAGAAGGTCAATAAAGTACCATTTGAAAAAATAAAGCGATTCGGAGAACCAGCTGATTTTACTTATTTTTCCTACAAGGTCAGCTCGGTCAAATTAGCAGTATATTTGCTGCAGCAAAAACGGTCTCAAGTTAGCAGCAATTTTACTGCAGCAAAATCGGTCGTGTTACATGTAGCAGCAATTTTACTACAGCAAAAGCAGTCAAGTTAACGGCAATTTTGCTTGCAGCGTTAGAATTAAATTTGCTGCAGCAAAATACAGTCAAGTTATCGGCAATTTTGCTGCAGCGAAATTGGTCAAGTTAGCAGTTTTTTTCCTACAGTGAAAAACTGCAAAGTAAGCAGCAATTTCGCTTGCAGCGAACATTTTTGTCGCAGATTATTTTGGCTTTAACCTAGGTGATATCGCATAAGAAAATGACGATTAATGCCACAATCACATCTTTTCGACGTACATGTACGTCACCTATGACCAACGTTCACCAAAAAGTTCGATGTAAGTGGAAATTTTTGTCGCCATTTTTTATCATTATTATTAGTAGTAGTAATTATTATTGTTATTATTATTATTATTATTATTTTTTGTTTGTTTGATTGTTTGTTTGTTTTTTTTTTTTTTTTTTTTGCTGCTGCTGCTGTTGCAACAGATTTGCTGCTTACTTGACTGAGCTGTCAGTCAAATTCAACAAATGTGTAGTATAACAGAATAACACTTTACAGATCCGTACTGTGACTTCCAGTAAAAAGTTATTGCACTTTTTTTCTGCCGCCTTCATTAGTAAAGCCCTGTCAGACCAAAAGGCGTTTTCGCGGCGTTTGCGTGGCGTTCTTAAATTTTCTTAAATTTTCCAGAACGCCACGAGAACTCCAAGAAAAAATGATTTTATTTGTGAAAAAAGCAAGCCATGGCGTCCTCACGGCGTCCTCGTCCCGTTCAAGGCGTTCCTATGGAGTTCTCACTGCGTTCTGCGGAGTTCTGTGTGGCGTTCCATGGAGCTCGCACGACGTTTTCACTGCGTTTGCACGGCGCTCTTGGCGTTCGCACCGCGCTTCCACGGCGTTCGCACCGCGCTTCCACGGCATTCTAGCACTGCTCTGAACCCAAAGCATTCTTCGTCTTTGCGCCCTCCTCCGCCTCCGTCTTTGCAGAAATAGGCGAGCAGCATCAGCAGCAATTTGAAACTGCTGCACCTGCATACACACAAGTAGTAAACCAGCTTGCTGCTCGACAGACATATTGAAAGAAATTTGTGGAAGAATTCATGTATTTGCATCCCATTTAAAAAGTGGTTTGTTTGCTTTTGTGATAAAATTTGCATATATTTTTATTCATCTTTTTCAGTGCTTTTATCATAAGAACACCATAGGACGCGGTAGAAGTGCCACGCGAGCGCCATGAACGCAGTGACAACGCCTTGCAAACGCCACGGGAACGCTGTAAGATAAACTACACGCTGTGAAAACGCCATAGACGCGCCGTATAAACGCTATGGCAACGCTGTGAGAACTCCATGGACGCCGTGGGAACTCCGTGGAAACGCCATGGGCTACCACGGCGTTTGCACTACGATCTCACGGCGCGCCCGCGGAGTTCCCGCCGCGTTGATGAAGTTCTCACTGCGTTGCCACGGCATCCTCACGGCGTCCCCACGGCACTCTTATTAGAACGCCTAGTGATGGCGTTTGTTTTGATCATGTCCAAAAGAAACGCCGACCCGTGGCGTTGTAGGATTTCCCACAGCGTTCGATGGAGTTCCCACCGCGTTGCCATGGCATCCATGGAGTTCTCACGGCGTTCACGTTCACCTTGGCATTCTGCATTTTTTTTTTTTAATTTAATATATTTCCTCTTCAACACATACAGTCATATATTAAAGACAGTATAACAAAACATAGCGAATATACTGTTGGTACAATATGGACCTCAACATGGAAAAGGTACCTTCGGTCAGTCAAATGTTATTTGTAGAGGACCACACAAAACTAAACAGTGAGTATCTTACTCATATATATCAAAGTGATACTGTGCGTGCAAGTATCTTAAACAATCCGCTAAGATAAGAGCTACTGAGCCTCGGAACCGTTTTTTGGGATGTTTGCACAGTGTTCCAAAAACTGCCCGAACGGGAACTTCTCCCTGTTGAAGCCAATATAATTTTATAATATATGTGGTATATATACTGGGCAAATAAAGTTAAGGATCAAACATTTATCGGGCAAATTTCCACAAGATTTCGAGCTGCTAGTAAAATGGAACATTTCTATAATCATAGTTATTCATTTTGTAAGATTTGTACACATATGAAAGTGCGATAAAACTGCTAACTCACCATATCGATGAAACATTGATTTATTGTCGATTGACCCAAAAATGCATCCTAAAATGTTTGATCCCTAATTCATTTTGACCAGCATATATAATACTGTCATTGTTTATATCAAAACATGTATGTAATTTTACGAGCAAAATTCTGTTTGTATTGAAAAGAAATTAAATATAGGAAAAAAACAACAAAGAACAAAACGTGTAAGAAAAAAGACATGGCCGCTATTTTGACTCAGAGCAGTGCAACCTCATACACAGCGCATGGAAACACTAGAAAATGACCTTTATGGGTTTGTTACAAAAGCACCAGCGGAATTTCTATAAAGATAAAGTTTTTTGCGTATGTGAATGTCACCCTACACTGTGCAGAAACGACTCCGCTCGGAGACAAAGCAAGACTAATGCACACCTATTTACACAATATACAACCTCGGTTGGCAAATATGACGTTAGATGCAACTATCATCTACGGTACCATCATCAACAGTCCCCTATATTTGTCCCACTTCTTCTCTAAGGCAGTCAGACTTTGGTTTTTAACAGCATTGTACTTCTGTATTTTATAGTTAAGCTTAACTAATTTCAAAAACGTATTCAAAGAGGGCAGTTTCTTTTCAATTTTCATACGAAATATATATCGTTTGCCGATTAATATCAATTCGTTTAAGAGATTATCAAAATTTGGTCCCCCAAAGATTATATTTTCGGCTTCGAAAATTACTTCCAGTTCACAATTATCTTGTAACATCAATTTAAGTCCATTCCAAAAATATTCTGTATGCTCACATTCCCAAAATATATGTTTAATAGTTTCAGTGGCTTGATTACAAAATGTACACTTATCACTTTCCGCCAAATTTAGTTTATATAGGTAATGATTTATGCCGAGAATCCTATGATTTATTCTGACTTGTAGCCATCTGAGACTTGCTTCTTTAGTCACCTTAAATGGTAGATTAAATACATTTTTCCACTGAAAGTTTGGTGCAATATCTAATTCCATACGCCATTTCGTAATTGATTTGGGTAATGTATCTTTTAAATTAAGTTTATCATATATATTTCTACATCCTTTTTTATGTTTTAAAATATGTAGAAGCGGATATGGTAAAATCGGGTTATCTTGTCTATATAAGAAAGGAGCAAAATTAAAACTGAATATATAATCTTTAATACTTCTTACAATTCCCTCATATACTAAGAAATTAGTCGGTATTTGATATATTCTTTGAAAATCTACATAGCTTAGAATCTCTCCGTTTGAGTCCAATAAGTCATTTATCGTTAAAATGCCCCTGTTTTACCAACTTCTGTAAAATATGACATTGCCTCCGACCTTTATGAACTGATTATACCACAATGGAATAGTTAATAATTCTTTCCAGGAAACCGGTTTAACATTTTCTAAAAAGGCGTTTAAGCTTAAGATAACGTCTTTCCAAAATTCATTTTTTATATTTGCATTGTTTGTATTTATATATTTACCGCCATACTGTAAACATTCGTATATAGACGGATATTCTGTATTTAAGAACTCACTATATTTATTAGTATTAAGCAATATTCTTCGTAACCAAGTCAGTTTTAACGATTTCATAAATGTACCAACTTCAGTCATTCTTAGACCTCCCTCTGCATAATTTTGGGTAATAACGTTCCGTTTAATTTTATCAGGTTTCTTATCCCATAAGTATTGATAAAACATCTTCTGTAACTCATCTACTATTTGTTTTGATGGATTAGGTAAAGATAGAATGAGATGATTTATCTTTGAAAGAGCAAGGCTTTTAATAACAGTAATTTTTCCTAAAGGAGTTAAAATGCGTTTTGACCAGTTTAAGAATAATTTTTTAATTTCCAAGAGTTTCTCAGAATAGTTTAAATCGACCATATCTTTCATATCATTAGTGAATTTAACCCCTAAAACACTGAATTCTGTTTCCCATTGTAAGTTGAACTCTTCACAGAACCGTAAAGTACTAGATTTTCTCGTACCTATCCATACAACTTTAGTTTTGTCGATATTAACACAAAGGCCGGAGGCATTCGCATATATTTTTAAAATTTTCATACAATTTAATAAAGACTCTCGTGAGCCATCAAGGATTAGTGACGTATCATCAGCATATTGTGAAACTAGAAATTCAACACTGCCTATCGTTATGCCTTTAATGCCATCATGGCGTCGTATGAGGGTGGCTAAAATCTCAGCACATATAACAAAGAGATATGGTGACAGGGGGTCCCCCTGGCGACATCCTCTTTGTAAGTAGAACCATTCTGATAAGTGGCCATTCACGATTACACATGACTGACACTTATTATAAAAAAGTTTAACCCATTTGATAAAAGATTCGCCAAAGTTATAGAAATGTAAAACATTAAAAAGAAAATCCCATGAGACCGAATCGAAGGCTTTCTCAAAATCTATTAAAAGTAACATCCCTGGCAAATTGTGTTCTTCTGTATATTGTAAAATGTCATACAGTATTCTAATATTTTCACCAATATATCTCCCGGAAATGAAGCCGGTTTGATCTGCATTAATAATCGACGGCAATATTAATTTCAGTCTTTCAGCTATAGCAGCAGAAGCTAGTTTATATGAGGTATTTAGCAAAGATATGGGACGCCAATTTTTTAACAATAATTTATCCTTATTTCCTTTGGGGATGCATGTGATTATTCCTCGTTTTAGAGAATCAGTCAGTTCTCCTTTATAAAAACATGAATTAACAGCTCTTACTAAAAAAATTCCTATATCCTTCCAAAAAAATTTGAAAAACTCATAAGTAAATCCATCACTACCCGGGCTTGTGTTATTAGATGACTTTTTGAGACAATACAGGATTTCTTCATATTTTATTGGGCCTTCTAGCAATAGTTTTTCTTTTTCAGATAATTTCGGAACATTATCTTCAGAAAGTGTATTATATAAATCAATGTCAGTGGTATCTCTTTTGGAATACAATTTTTTATAAAAACACATTGTTTCAGTTACTATTTCATTCTGATCTGTTAAAAGTTGTCCATTTTCCTTTCGTAGACTATTCATGCATTTACTAACAAAATTCCTGTTTTCCATATTGCAAAAATATTTTGTAACTTTTTCCCCATCATTAATCCACCTTGCTTTCGACCTTATTTTCACACCTTCCATTTTAGTTTGCCGAATATCATATAATTCTTTTCTCTTTCTCTCTAATAATTCATAATCTATATTGGTATTTTTTTCAATATTATCGATTTCTTCTAATAATTTTATTTCTTTATCATTATTCTTTTTCTTTTTATATGTCGAATATGAAATTGTCTTTCCTCTAATTTCCATTAGCAAAACATCAAAAAATAAAGCATCATCAATAGAAAAAGCAGAATTATCAATTTGTGTATAAGAGTCTGAATAATTTTCGGAAATATTGTTTGCGTAAAAACAAGTAGTTGTTTTTATTGTATCTTTAACCTCATTTACAAATATTTCATCTTTCAATAATGAATTGTTAAATTTCCAGTATGAGTTACCTTTCTTAAATTTTTTGAAATCAAACTTTAATAATATTAAAGAATGATCAGTTTTATATCCCGGTAAAATTTTTGCTTCCTCAACACTTGTAAATAATCTTTCCGAAATCAGAAAATAGTCTAATCTTGCCTGTTGGTTTGTAGCTTTTCTTCTCCATGTATACTGACGTTTTTCCAAATTTAATTCTTTCCAGACGTCTAAAAGGTTCATTTCAATAATCATGTTAAGTACTTCCTCTCTCGCTTTTGGGTTATTTATGTTAACATAATTTACCGAGTCCTCATTGGGGTTCAAGATTAAATTAAAATCACCTGCAATAATCAATTGTTTTTCCGTGTCAATAATTTTATTTAGAATAAACTTATAAAATTCTGGGTCATCGCGATTCGGACCATAAATATTTATGAGTGTACAATTATTTCCTTCTATTTCGATATCTATAATCAACAAATTACCATTTTCGTCCTTAGATACACTGTTCACTTTACATTCGAAGTTGTTATTTAATAATATAGCTACTCCTCTCGAGTTAGAAGCATAATTACTAAAGTAACATTCAAAACCCCATTGTGTTCGAATATAGTTTTCTTCTTTACTTGTGAAATGTGTGCCCTGTAGAAAGTATATAGAATACTGTTTACTTTTAAGAAAATTAAGGGTATCAGCTCTTTTACTTTTATTGGAAAGGCCCTGGCAGTTCATACTTATCATAGTTATAGTAGAATTAGCCATTTTGATTGTTTAAAATGATGATTAGAGTTATTTTGCACCCCCACACGGACCACCACGGCACAGAGAAGCAATTCAGATACCAAGAAATTTTTTCCCAGGTATCCCCTTCCGAAACATTACGTAATAAGTACATATTATATTTTATTTGCCAACCGAGCTCAAGACACAAAAACATGTATAACATAAATCTCATCGATACAACGGGGGAGAAAGTCTCGTATACATAGCTTTATCAAATATTATTCTTTCATATATACAAAATACCATTCCACTAAAGCAGTGTGATTCAAAACAACTTGAAATTATAGGAAATATTTGACAACACATCATGAAACATGTCCGTGTAATGTATACCCCCTCATACCCCACTTCCACATTACAAAACCGGGGTACGCAGGGGTACACCTAGCCTTCTTTTTGCCGCCCAAAAACATAGACCGCGGATACCCGTTAGAACCACCTCGACGAGGCGGTTCTAACCCGCACCCACAATGCACGTTCCGAACAGAAATCAGAAAACGATAGACAAAAATTCTAGTGAAATTTTTCAATTCTTACAGTATATTACACGGGCATGTTTCGATAGTGTTACAACTTACAAAATCGTTAATACCCAAAATCTATACAAGCAACCCTCATACGTGTTCAAAAATATCTAAAAGGAGCTATGTTTGGTAGGCCTCTTCTGGTCGAACCAAATCAAAGCATGCCAGAGTCTTCTCGCACGGCGCAGAGAGACGTAGGTGGGTCTTTTTAAAAAAAAAATGTGCACACTTGAGACTGTCCATAAAAATGTAGCTGGACCTTTGGTAAGACCGTGTCTTAGTCATATTTTTTGCATCTCAACTATAAGGGGTCAGTGCCGGACAGCCAAAAAGTAATAATATTTGTGTACTCAACAAAGATTTTGGACAGCCTCATAAGAATGCTGAACAACAAGTGGTGTTTCAACATGCCTTTAGAATGAATTAAAGAAATCACCTAAAAAGCAGACGGAAGTATGAAAAAGTCACCACGGACAGAAAAATGCACATTTTTGAAAAAAGGCCATGTGTCAACTTATTCAAAGTAATTTGCCTTGGTAAAATGCTTTTTAACCTGCTGCCATATTAGTTTCTCAGTCGAACAGTTCCACCCAAGACGTCAGTTGACCGGTCAAATAGGTAGATAAATCGTGTATGTAAATTATAAAAGTGTGTCTTAGTAGTCTCCCTTTGAATACGTCACGGTACAACTTTTGCTTTTTTTTTACCCCTTGCAAGCGTAAAACTGCTCGATTGCGACACTACATTTGTCGTTTTGGAAACGAAGATTTGAAATGCTACTGACATAATTATTACTACGAGGACTGCAATATTCAAAGTTTGCTTTTACGACTGTAACTCTAGAAAAGTAACAAATGCATTTTCCCACAAAGAAAATTGTTGCCACAAACGAAAACATGTGCTGATGTATAGAGGCCAGTTAACAATTTGTCCATTATATCATATATTCTATCTTTATCAAAAATGATTATCATTATGAAAACTTGCACATGCAATAAACAGATATTTTTTTCAGCTTAAAAATTGAAATTTTCAGCGGAAAAACGTTGATATTATTTCTACTCCTGCTCAACACATAGATTGTAGGTACACGCAAGAACCGCCTCGGCGAGGCGGTTCCAACGGGTATCCACAATGCCCCGGAGCAAAAATAAGAAAAAAATAGGTACACCCATGCATACCCCAGTTTTACTACATAAAAGCGGGGTATGAGGGGGCACACATTTCACGGACATGTTTTCCCAATGAAAATTCCTCAGTTGTGCTTTATAAAATAAGTAACCTGTAACCTGTGTTTTTTTATATGAGCTTGTTTAAATTTGTGTATGAACATGGTCAAAACCTCTGTTTAAGTCGGTTAGTTAAATGTAAATACTACCAGTGGCAAGAAAAACATAACATTATGGTTTAACATTAGTCCGAGTCGCGTCATGAAAACACCAAACCTTGTGATTTCCATACAAGTCCATGTACAAACCCAGAAACCCAGACTGTAACTAGTAGCCGCAAAGTTTGAATTATACTATCCATGCCGCGTGAACAAGCGCGCCGATCAGCTTTGCAGTAACTGTGAAGCTGATCCGCGACCCCGTCCCCGCATGTATGAAATGTTGGCTATTTCATGACGCGGTTCATATGATGCCGAATTGAACAAAATCGTGTATCTTTACAGTAATTAAAATATTGAACAATGTCATCAATTAAGTTTGGCCGAGTCAAGCAAAAATGATTCTCTTCACACTAATATTGGACTGATAAAACCCAATAATTTGGGGTGCAGAGCAAGACTTGACACACCCATAACAAACTAATTCAATGCTAAAGCAAATTATTATTTCTACAAATCAACAACTTTCGACATGCACCCGTCATTAGAGGACTTACATGTAGCATTTTCCGTTTTTTACCTGCTCTGGCCCGTTCACGTGCCGGATGCATAAGAACTTAAATGAACACGATTGTCTTATGCAAAGTGTGCTGGGGCAATAGATTAAGTTCGCATTATTGTCATTTTAGATCATTTTATTTATTTTGGATTATTTTTTATTCTATGCCAGAGAGAGTTCATTGGTGGTAAGTAAATTCAGCCTAGTTTTCGATGTTCAGATGCTTAAAAGGAAACATGATCGTGCCTCTGTGCCGAATGCATGTCGCACCACGTGTCTACTCCTTATACGTATGTCGGCGTACACCGGATATAGCGATTTTTCGCCGAAGGGGGCGTCAAGCAATGACGTTCAAGGTTAGTTTGTTTTCAACTTAACGTTGGAATCTGTGAAAATGTCAATGTGAATCAAGCCAAATGTTATAAAGTACAGTAGAGGGATAAGAAACACAAATCATATATCCGAATATCATCGATACAACAATCGCTACATCCGGCGTACGTTGACAGGCGATGATTATAGGAATTGAAAGGATTCGGTAAAAACCTCGCCTTTCGAAGCATATATTTGACTGTAGTGCATATGTTGTACCGGCTCCGACCTCAGACGGTCCGAAGATTAGACGAGTCCATTCCGCGCCACGCAATGGTTAATCAGACTGTAAAAATATTAACCACAGATATGAAGTGTTCGTTTTTGCAAAATTGAAGCACGTAACATATAGGAAAGATGAGGTTATAACTGCGTGCGTTTTGTTTCGGATTGGGCGCGTCTAACCCATAGCACATCCAAGGTCAAAATCAGGCTTTATGGTTGATGTTTTGTGACTTCCGAGTCTAAAACTCGAGCAGGTCGTGACGGAGCTGCTTCCTAGATACATGTATTTACCATTACTTATAGGCAAAAATTGTCAAAACTGTATATTATTGTAGGCCTACTTGGCTTATTTTGCGTTGAAATGAAACATAACTCAACTCGGAAATGATCTTTTCCATTCATATGCATTGTGTTTTTCATATTTACATGCTCTCGAATAGCAACGCTGTCGAACGCATCTTGTTCATGTCGGGGCCAAGAGTTATCAGAGGCAAAAGGAGGAAGAGAATGGCATGTTTTAAAGTTTCTATTGAAAATCCACCGTTCATATTCGATATTAATGAATAAGAACTCGATACAAGTTTATATTCAAGTTGGACTTATTGTACCGTATTGTCATACGAGCCCTATACAGTACACGCAGTGCGGACGGCAGCGTTGTCATCGGCAGCAGTCACCATGGTTACTTCATAAAAATGAGCCGCGTTATGGGATAACCTGACTTGCAGGTTTCCATCTACGTTTAATACGAGTAAGCCTAAGTAGGTACAGAAAATGACCCAAAAACATAGGTCATTGCATAGATTATACTATCTTTTGTTGCACAGACAAAACTTTGCTAGTTCATATCTCCAAGAAGAGAGAAGTACATGTATCACATTTATTATAGACGAACAATTTAATACACATTTCAAGAGGCCATTTGGCCAAAATTCGTACAAACCAGATTTTGTAAATCGAATATCGTTTAAATTTGATTTATCATTTCGTTTTGTCACAAGAAATGATCGTACTTGTTCTCCTCAACCATCGAGGATTACGTATGTCGGGAATATAGCAAACTTGTAACCATCCTAAGCTCTGTTTAAAACTACACATAGAAAGAGAAAGACATACCGCATTCGTTCCAATTTGCAAACATCCTCCAACAACAGCGCACGCCCTGGATGTTTCCGAAAGGCATTTTTAAAAGCGCACACGGCTCGACTAACATATTAATATTTTACACCAGTTTTACACATGGAAACCGTATCAAAACTAGCAATGATCAAACCCTCTTTTTGAACGTATGAACCACGCAAACCTTGATATTTTGACATGAATATTTTCACCAGTTTATGTGTTATTTTTTCTGAGTGTGCGCTAATTAGATCGATATTACGTTACTTTATGAATGATTAGC
Source organism: Rugalucina vietnamica (assembly GCA_964017185.1). Lineage (NCBI taxonomy): Eukaryota > Metazoa > Mollusca > Bivalvia > Lucinida > Lucinidae > Rugalucina > Rugalucina vietnamica. The sequence goes on along the minus strand of OZ024871.1, from coordinate 42,975,978 downwards.
GAACACTGCACATGTGTGCTAATTGGAACGAATACGGTATTTGCTCTGTTGTATCATTGGGAGTCACTTCCCCTTTAAAACTGTATCTGTGAACAACATCACGTACTACCCTGCGCTTGCGATACTTCAAATTCTGTTTCTATTGCAATTTAATTGTTTCTGAAACGTCCTCTATTCGGTGGGTTCTCTGGTTTGAGTGGTTGCGACAAATCTGTTTTCAAAGTCACAACTAGTTTTGGGCCGTCCTTTTTCGGGTCACCGTCCTCATTGTCTAATAAAGCGATGATTTTCCCCTGATCCGACCAGGCTGTCTTCACGTTATCGACTTCCATGACGTCTTGAAGCAATTTCTGATTTTTCCGTGTTAAATCTTCCTTTATTACGAACACGGAGCCCTTCAAGGTTCTCCTATTCCTCATTACTCGCATTTTATTGTTCCTTGATACAAATCTGCAAATAATGGGTCTATTACCGTTATTCTGGAATTTTCCAAGTCTATGAGCGATATCTATATCTGTGTCCCTCAGGTTTATGTGTAACTTGTTACTTAGAAATTTCAGGACTATCCCTGTTGTCTCCTCGGCCGTCTCCTCCTTATTTTGGTCGTCTATACCGAATATTCTAATATTATTCGATCTGGTGTATTGCTCAAGATCATTTTGTTGATAATCTCTGACCTTCATAGCATACTTTATGCTATCTATTTCTGCCGCCTGCTCTCGTTGTTTACTATCTAAACGTGTATTAGTGTCTTTCACGGTTTTTAGCTCATCCTCCAGATCCTTGATTCTATCATTCTGCATTTTTGTAGAACGCCACAAGAACGCCGCGAGAACGCCACCCTGGTGTGACAGGGGTTTAAATTAGTAATATAAAGTAAGCCTACATCATTTGATATTTACATGTATCAGAATTAAAGTTTTAAACTTGAAAGGAAAAACAGAGCATACAACAAGAATGTTTACCAGGCATTTACTAAGGGAATTCTCAATATGGTCATACATCAATACAGTCATGTAGTACAGAATATTTTTCTGTGACAGTATGTGTTTACCCATCATTTTTCAGTGCATGAGGTTAAATTTTGACACTGATTGGTTCAACAATAACAAGTTGGTCAAAGTAACAATCCAAGTGAGAACTACCTTTTTTTAAATGTAATGGTCAATTTTGTCATTGTCAATCAAAAATTGACAGGCTCCGCCCTGCACATTGAAAAAAATCGGACTATAATTGAACCTGTTTCAGTGTCGGTAAGTATAAATGCAAGTTCATAGATAACGCTTCTTTTTCTTGGCTTATAAAACACAGCTGAGAAACACGTGGTACGGAATGGGTGACGCAAAATGAAAGTCTGTTCCACTATAGCGTTTACTCTATTGACTGATTGTACAATTCGTGGTAAGTTCTTGGGAATCGTGGGTCAGTCAAAAATTCGTGGCCAAATTTTTTTAAAATAACTGTTCAAAATTGGTCCCGAATTTTCGACCAACAAATTCGTATTTAATTCGTAACAAAGTCGTAGTGCATTCAGTGACATCATAACTGAATCTTATCTGATTCGGATGCATTCATAACTCGGTTTTCGATAGGTTGATATGTTTTTTTTTTTTTTTTTTTTTTTTTTTTTTTTTTTTTTTTTTTATGAGAACAAACGGTTGTGTTCACTTTGTCCATGCAATTCGCACATTACAGCTATCAATTATCAGAGGTCGAAGATGCCACCGAAGAAATTTAAATAATATAGATAAACGACAAGAAAAAAACCGAGTGGGGGAAAACATCTCCACGCTCCCCATCCTGGTCGTGAGACGACATGAACAAAGACAGAGGCTACTATGAGTAGCCCTGAAAGAACCCTGCACAGCACCCCGGGCCGTTAGAAATATCTGATCCATGACTTCAGAAAAACAAAAGTATTTATATAGAAGCATTCAGATTCTCTTGGATCACCACAAAATATTCCTAATCCTCCTAATACGTCACACATACTCCACAGCAGCGAAACGTACGTAGCACATACGTAGAACATACGCCATTGATACGCGAGATGCGCCACGTACGTCGCTGAAACGCCGTAGATATGAAAAGAGAGTCGAGGATACGCCACACATATGTCACACATACGCCACATATACGTAGTAGATATGAAAGGTGAGCTGTACATACGTCACGGTTACGTGGCATGTTAACCGCGACGTACATGTGGCGTATTAGGAGTATGAGCTACGTATCTACGGCGTACCTGCCACGTTGCTTTCGTATGTACAACGTATGTGTGACGTATGTACGACGTATCGGACCTGCCACGTACGTGCTACGAATTTTAAGTGCACACATAAAAAACGTAGCACATCGGCGTATGAGGAGTATGAGCTACGTAGCGTTATTTAGTCAGTACATGTGGCCTTTATTTGGTCAGTAGCTCAATAAAGCGATAATTTATGAAACCCCTTTATCATATATTTACTACAAAATATGTTCTTTTTGCATATGCGATACAGACAAGAGTTACGTTCACGTATCGCGGCACAGTATCTCGAAAGCCGTATCCGTTCAAAAATTGATAAAACCCATATCACTCCCTTGGGAGAAAAAGCCGTATCACCAAATGATTGGCTCACATACCCACGTGACCCATATCATCCCTAGGGAGAAAAAGCCGTATCACCAAATGATTGGCTAATAAATTTATATTCGGAGCACTCGGCTCCTAATGTATTGACTTCATTAGGTAGTGTGCCGCAGGCATTATAGATTTGTTTGGATTGTGGTTTTATGTCACAGGCAACAGTATTTTGCTCATGTCGAGACGAATTTTCGATTTGTGCTAATGTGGAAATAATATGCGCTCTACTGCACGCTTTGGTGGTATGTCAAAATAAATAATAAAATAAAATAGATAAATAAATAAATAAATAAATAAATAAATAAAACAAAGAAAGAGAAAAATGGTCATGAATTAAAATATATGATAAAAAGATTACGATATGACAATTTTCATATCGTACCCACATATCAACCCTCGAATTCCGTATCAGCCCTAGACTCTCGCATCAGCCCTCGGGCCTTCGGCCCTCGGGCTGATACGAGAGTCTCGGGCTGGCTGATACGGGATTCTCGGGTTGATACGGGGTACGATATGAAAATTGTCATATGCTAATCTTTATTTATTAGGACGATATCTAGCGTCGTTGCTTTATAATATAGGGTTATTGCACTGATATCGGTGAATATTGTCCCGAGTTGGCATATCGAAGGACGCGAGCTTGCGAGCCTCCGTAGATATCCCAACGAGGGACAATATTCCCCTATATCAGTGTGATAACCCTTTTTTTTTATATAGGTTTAAATATCTGTTTCTCATATTTGATGTTTTGTTAGCCTTACAAAATTGAAATATGTACACGAAGGCCGCGATAATATACATACGTGTAATCATTTTTGCACTAGTGCAATAATAGATGATATCATTTTTGCACTGTTACCTTTCGAAAGCACATTTTGCAATTTAATCAATATTGCTTACATTTTGTTTTCTTTTTTCGACTTAAATTGCTTAAATCTGAAAATTGACAAACTTCAGCTGGCGTTTCGACCCGGTATGACGTCATTTTCCACGCGACGTCAGATGGTGTCAGATTAAGATGACGTCATTAGATTTAACGTCCAAATTAATGACCCTCAAGCCAAGAATTTGGCAATATTTCATAATAATTTTTTTTTCGCTTTTAATTAAGTGTGCAATATCAAGTAAGTGTGCTGATATCGTCTGATATCTGCATACTTGTTACTCGGCTTTCCCTACGTTTTAATCATTTGATATTAATAGCAAGGTGACCTATATAATAAATAGAGGATATTCAAGTTTTTGGAGTGAATATGAGTTTTATTTCATTGAGTGAAGTGAAAAAATTTTATATTTCATGAGTGCCGAAGGCACGAATGAAATATATAATTTTTCACTTCACGAGATGAAATAAAAGTCATATTCACGACAAAAACTTGAATTTTCTTTTTATTATATTGCATGTAGTCATTGTAACGTTGCGCGCTAGCACATGACGTCAAAATCTTAAATGACGTCATTACGTCACGTCATTACGTCGCTATTGTGTGTGAACGTTCATTGCGTCAACAATAGCATAGATAATACAATTTAGTTATGTATGAATCAGAAATGAAACGGTGGAATCGTAATTTGCGTATTCCCAAATCTTATATTTTCACATGTGAAAATATAACTTTTGTATATTTTCACATGTGAAAATATAACTTTTTCAAATATTGGTTATATTTAATACATATTTCTCTATATTTCATCACTTGCTATATAATAAATAGAGGATATTTACTTTTTTGAGGTGAATACCAAATATATTTCATCGAGTGAGTTGAAAACATAAAAATTTTAACAAGTCACGAGATGAAATATATTTGGTATTTACCGATAAAAAGTAAATTTTCTTTTTATTTTATACAATACACGAGCATTTTCCTATTCATAAAGCAGGCGGTGAAAATGCAAAAACCAAACATTTTTGAAAACACAAATAATTTTGGTACCACATTGTTCCTAACGTTCTAACTAAGAAAATGAATACCCACACTTTATGTTTTCGTTCGTAAATAACGGAGTTATAGGCATTTGAATTTCTGAAGTGAGGCACATTTAATGACGTCAAGTGAATGGAAACGTCAGAACTAATCCAAACTCTACAGTGAAAATATCGGCTGATATCAATCACTAGTGAAAATATCAATATCAATTCTGCAGTGAAAATATCACTTTTATCCATTTTTGATATACATTACAACCGCGCAAATACCAGCTTAGCAATTCACAAGTTTCAGACAACTCAAAATCAGTTGTCAAAGACAAGAAATTGACAGTCCACAACAGTTATCCAGGTGCAATTTAAATATAGAAAAAGTTGTTCATTTCTTTAAAATAGCCAAAATCTGTCAAACAATCACCTTGGTCTGTCTCATTATTTTCAAACAACCAATGAATTTTTTGAAAGAGAAATCAACATCTGTCAATTCCATCTTACTGTGACCAATCAGAGACAAATAAGGAAATGATGTTCATTTCAAGGTTGATACAAATATTGGACAGGAAATGTCAATTTCATCTTTTTGACAACCAGTTAGGAGATGTTTGAAACACCTGGATTGCTAAGCTGCTATTTGCCTGGTTGTAATTTCACTGCTAAGTATGAAATAAATGTTACTAAATTTAGAACTCTCTCTGTCATTGGAAATGTACATAAATTACTGTCAAGCAGTAATGCCGATGAAGTACAAATGATATTTATTACTGTTTAGTTTATTTGAATTTAGATTTAATGTCCCCATGGACATTTTTCAGTCATGCTGGGACTATATGTAAACTGTATGTATACACTAATTCATTTACAGTAGTGAAGGTGCCAGATGGGAAAAAGCCACCAAAAATGCACTTTAGGTGGCCACCTGTTTAGCAAAAATTTCCTTTGTATAGTTGTTTAGTACTGTCTTTGGGAAGTATGAAAACCAATGTTTTAATTTTTTTCGGTCTTGCAAAAGTATTTTTATTGTGGGTTAAAATGGCGTACCCTAGCTTATTTGATCCGTGAATTCTAGTACAGCCAGCAGATTCCCAAACCATAAATATATTGCCTTTTTTCATGTTCATGCAATATGTTTTCATTGCAGCTGCTAGTAATTACATATAGCTGCTAGTGTGACTTGAATATGCCTTTTTAAAACAAAAAATAAAGTTACATACGTTACGCTTTAAGGACGTAACTACGCCATCTTTAAGAGATGTCTAAAATTATATTTTGAATTGTAAATTAAAGTCTCTTGTTAATTGGTTCACTTTGCCTAATTATTTGATTCTGCATTAAACTTTATGTAATAGACTTTTTCAAGATAATTGAAGGCTGTAGATCCTTACAGCATAAATAATTGTCCAAAGTGTAACATTATAAACAGAATAAATCCCTGTATTTGTGTCATTCTATAGTGACCCGTCAACTTGAAAAATCATTTTAAAAAACCTTAAAGCCAATATCTTCGAAAATGAAGCTAGCAAAATATTTTGTTTCTACAAAATTTATGTGTTTTTTTTTAGCTTTTTTTGGCATGCAAAGTATGTAACAGAGTTAATTTGTAAATAGGTAAGGCTCAAAACAAAGAAATAGCTTAATAATATCACTTTGGTTAGTCATTTCTTTGCTGGAACAGGTGTTGAGTACTGTCTTTGGACAATATAAAAGCATTTATCTTAGAGAGAAATCTCAAGCTTCGTTGAATAAGAGAAGTTTGCACTCTGAGCATCGGGGCATTATCATGTAATAGGCTGTTACATACATTACTGGTAAAAATGAAAACATGATATGACTGTTTGAGCTACAGAAAAATGACAGCATTTTATCATTTTACTCAAGTTACTCATAAAATCTGCATTCTGCATGTCTATGTTACATACTCTTATTAAAGCTGTTTGAACAAACTTCTGACCTCAACTGACTGTAATGTTTACATGTTATGTAAATTAAAATATCCTTTGAAAAACACAATTTTAAGTGGCGTCATTCACTTTTGCGGGTGTTCTATGCATTTAGCCAAAAAACAAGATATTTATTTCCATTACCATGTTCAAATGACATGCACGATTAATTTTTTTTTCTTATATGCATTGTCTAAAATGAAGTATTCAGCAGCCTAACCCCCAGTCTCATATGCCAAATGATGTATTACTATTTACCTATAACAAGTTATTTGTTTGGAATAGTGGTTATATCTTATGATTTTGATGCTTCCTTGATAGTTGAGTAACAAAGCTTTGAACAAATGTTGCGACTGTTACCAAGAACCTAGGCTCAGAGATCTTACTGAATAATGTAACGCATGTAACATTACATGTTATATAAAAGAAGGTCGCTGTCTACATGTAATATTTCAAAACAAGGATGAAGACTTTTTCCTATGAGTAATTGAACGTCTTTAATGTAAATAAAACAACAGATATTACTTATTCATTTCTAAACATCATGCATATGAATCTATGCATAGAATAAAGGGTATTCAAATACTGCCTTTCTAATGCTGAAATATATGTAGAGCAGTGAAGATAGCTTCATCTTATAAAAAAAAAAACAAATAAATAATTATTTCAATTGTAGAGATCCCAAACTAATCTTCATCAAAGGCATCCATGGGTGCAGCACTTTTTCCTTAATACCTATTAAGTAAACCATTTAATTTGCATACTCAGTAATACAAATAAAGCTTAAGAAATCGCAGAAATCTTCGGAAAATAAAGGATATACCTACTACAAAATAACAAAGTTTTGTGCCTTGGCTGTTTATAGGCCTAGATTGCTTATAGTGGTATCCAACAGATGATTAATGCAATGTACTGTTGCACTCTAGCTTTATAGAAATATAATCTTCATGATTATTTTCGAAAATTAAAAATAGAGAAAACACCACAAAAGAATTTAGCGAATATACCTGCAAAATGACAGAACTCAAGTACCAAAATCCGTACTGTGCTTAAAATGGTACCAAACAACTGCTAGGGCAGTTTTCAATAAGCATGTACTATAATATGCAAGTCATTTGACTTTTTGGATTTCATGAGTATTAATGAAATCTTTAGATACTGGAAAGAAATTGTGGAAGAATTAAGTGGGGGTATACCTACTTAACCACTATGTTTATTGGCTACTGATAGCCATATGGAGCTGAAACTGGTATAAACTGATTGCCAGGACCAATACTCTTTAGCCATGTAATCTTCTGATTAAATCATATGAATGTTTGTTTCATGAATTTTAATGAGAACTCCAGAAATGAGATAAACAATGCGGAAATGTAAATTGGATAACCCAACAAAGTCGCCTATTTCTCAGCTGGCAATAATGACCTTTGAGAGCTCAAAATAGCATCATTGCTAATTGCTATAAGAATGTATATTGCCAAGTTGTCAGATATACCACAAAGCATATGAGTAAGCAACCAAAATACAAGCTTTTTGTGGATGGACATTGTTTACTAGTCTGTCATTTTCTATTTGTATAAATGTTTTACTTAATATCAATGAAACCAAATCTCAAAGAATTCGTATAAGAGACCACATGGCAATAATAAATTGTCAGCACTTAAAGGCAATGGTCATCCGAGATATCAGTGATTTAATTGGTATAGCCCTTCGTTTTTTAAACCTATCTACTTACTTCTGAAGTTTTTATTTATATTCATGAGACATAAGATCAGAAAATCAGATTACACAGTTAAGGTACATTCTCAAAGCAACCATTTGCTACCAATTTCTGCACTCTTATGCTATCAGAAGTGAAGATACAAATCATTTTGAAGGTGTACCTTTTTAACTTTTCTGTGATTTTAACCAATATTCTTAACTTAACATTAATATTCTTGAAAGTGAAAAGCAAATGATTCATATTTTTTGACTTTAAGTCAATAGTTTATAGTCTAATCACTCATTCAATACCACTTTCAGCTACCAATGTCCATTTAAAGGTCAGATACAAGTGATTTAGTAAGTTTACTATTTAAGTTTTTAGCATTTTTCTCAAGTTTTCTTAAGTTTTTATGAATAATAATCATGAATATGCAAATGAGTTGATTCTAATATCAGGACTTTGATATCTGAAAAATTGCCAAATGGCATCAGTGGTGCAACAACAGTGTGTCATGATGAGAGCTTGGGCCTGGAATGAGTTTATTTTTGGGCTTAAATGATTTTGTGATTTTATTGATATTTACCATTAAATATATTCATCATAAATATACAAGGTACTGGTAAATATTTGCATTATTGACAACCGGAAAGACAGCTCTATATCTATGCATTCCTGTGGTTTCAATTTTAGTCATCTTCACAACAATTGTCTGCTCAGATGTGAGCAGTTTTGTAGGTAGGCACCCATTCTTTTTCATATTGTTGGTGACCAAGGACATATTTTTCATTAATATTCATGAAAATACAGCTGTGATGATTTTCATACATATGTAGCCCTATTGCATTAAAGAAATTGTAAAATTGTATCACTGAGCTATAACATCAGTCCAGTTATGATCAAGAATGATGGAATGGGTCAGAACATAGTTTATATTGGAGTTGAAATTATTGATATCCCTTATATTTGATATTTTATGAATATGAATGAATGATGCAAGTGAGTTTATTGTCATTTCTTAGTAATGAATGAAAAGACAGAATCTAAGCTGTAACAGGATAGCAAATTCATTGGTCTGTGATAAGTATTAGTTGCGATATGAGTTGTTTCGTATGTACACCCCCATCCTCGAATACCATGTTTTAGAATGTCATGTGTTGCGTTATACATCCGTTAATTTCAACACTTTTGCAAGACTTAAAATTGACCAAACATTGGTTTTCAAGCTTCCAGTGGAGTCCTCTGCCATGGGGTATGAATGAAATTTTTGCTACTCTCCGACCACCTATTACCATTTTTCTGATGGCTGGCACCCTTACTACAGATAAAAATAGTTATTTTAAAATTATTTTTATCATGTCAGTATAAAAATAGTGTTATATAATAAAACAATTGTTGACTATTGAGTCATTGAATATGATGTGATATCCAACAGAGACTTCCAATATTGACCTCGGCTTTGCCTCGGTCAATATTGGTAGTCTCTGTTGGATATCACATCATATTCAATGACTCAATAGTCAATAATTGTATATTATCAAGGTATATGTTATATATCACTTTCTGGAGTTGAAAAGCCCTTCTATCTACCTCATCGAAATCATTAATTGCATAATATACTAATGGCATAAAGTTAAGCATATTTTGATATTTCTGTTGATATTTTTCAGACTGTAAAATTTACCAAAATTGTTTATTGCCTTTTTGAAAGCACTGTTATTCAACATTCCAAAATTAAATACAGTTACTATGTCACTTTTAGCAATCTCTGTGACGTCACGACCGACCAATTCATGTGCATTATTAGACACCCCCTATAACCAAACATGAATATTTCTCCAAAACTCGAGAATTTCATCATTGATTTGCTATAAAAATTTCAAGATATACATCTCTATTTTATTGAACTGGCATAGTTGAATACTCATGTCAATAAATACATGGGTAAAACAGTAATGAAATTTTGCTCATTTGATTTAAGGTGTATTCATGGTAATGGTTTGCAAAATCCTTTGGCAGTTTTCATTGTCTTTAAATGTGACTGTGTCTCTTTTTCCACCTTCTAAAAAAACTTTGAACCAAGCATGGGCAGCAAAAAAAGCCAAACAACAAAATAGACAAAACTTTGAAACCATGACACTTTTTGTGTTTAAAATTTGTAATTTTTCACTTTCATTTTTCTGCCTACATGATCACGTGATCTGTAGAATTTGACTGTCAAATCTTAGATTGAACAATTTCCCTTAAATTCTGAAACACTTAGACCAACTTTAAGTCGTTATCTTAGAACAGCATCAACTCCTGGTAGTACATGTCGAAATTCCGTTCATTCGAGTTGATAATGGTCATTTTGAAAACCAAAAAGTTGCCCCAAACCTTCAAATAAGTTTCTCAGACTGGTGTATGAAGCATAATATTTTCGTACATCTGATTTCATCATAATTGCTGATGAAAGTGGAATATGCTTAACTTTATGCCAATAGTATATGAACCGAAAACATATCAATTCAAAATCAACGCTTGCAACTATCACCCTATAGATTCACTGTACACCGTAGAATCAGTGAAAGACACTGTACCAGTTATTGAACACATTTTTGGAGAAAAAGATGCGAGATAGTGGTAAGTATTTTGCATGTTTTCGAGTTATCAGTTTTGTTTCTGCGCCATACTTTTCAGTTGATCACTTTGGTACATGTGCTTGTGTCATTTTATGGTCGACAAACCGCAAATGGTGTTCGTGGGAGCATACGGGAGGCATTCGTTTTGGATTAGAGTTGTTAAAATAGTATAAAATTGCTGCATTTTCTCCTGTAGTTTTAAAATCAAACATTTTTGAGAAAATAAAATACGCGCAATAGAAAGAAATATTTCGGAACTTTCAATATAAGAAAGCGCATGCTGATCGGCTTCGTAGATTTCGAAATTTCTAACCATAAAGGACTGTACGTTCGAATTTCAGTGATAGGAACTAATGTCCCAGTCAATGAGAGGTCGATTTATTTTTGTACCCAGTTATATCAATTGGCTGTACGAAAATATTGAAACTGCTAGCGAGGAAAATTGCCTTGTAAGCGAAAAAATATGCCTAATTCATGGGCCAGGTTGTAAACCATATTAGTATATAAAATCTCGATTTACCTGTCCCATTTACTGCATAAAACAATTAGCGAAAAAAGTACTAGTAAATGACAATATAACTGATAAAGGTGTTTCGAAAGGAACCCAGCATTGTGTTATCTGCACCTAAAGAAACCAATAAGAATATAAGGGGGTGAAGTTTATATCTGTGAGCATAATCATTTGGTTAATTTCTTTCAAAATCAATCAGCCTCAATATATGTGGACAAAAGCTTTTTCAATAAACAAACGAGAAGCCTCCGTGGCGCAGTGGTTATGTCACTCGCCTTGTAAACCAAGGGTCCTAGTCGCAGGTTCGATTCAGGGCTTCTCCAATCTGTATGACGAGACTATAAACCGAGGTCGCGTCTATATATGACATTGGCGGTTGGTTGGACGTTAAACCTTTAATCAACCAACAAAAAACATACGGATTGGATCAACGTTGAAAATACCGACAAAGCAGACGACATTTCCAATCTACCATATATGTGAAGTTACACTCTGCTTAACGCGCACAATAAGTCCGTGCTTTACTTTACTGTTAATATGCATGTACACGGGTTATTTTATCTCGGATATACATGTATACAGGTTATAAAGGCTGAGGTTAGATTAAGAGTATTTTCACCATTTTCGTTTTCATACTTTGTGCAATACTTTACTATTATTATCCAGTCGCGTCTATAATTCTCTAGCTGATGGCTCAGTACTTAGGTCGCAGATGCATTTCAATGTAGTGAAATTGCGGTAAGTGGCTATATGAAAGGACCCAGAATTACAATGCTTCTGTAGACTTAAGGCCCACCTTAGTTATGGTGACAGATTTTGACTCGATATTTTACCGTTAAATCAATAACTGATTTTACGAAAATATACATATACATGTATGTCAAATAGAATGTTGTATACTTAAACAACTTAATTTTCAATGCATAGAATCTGCGATCTTCTAGTTATAAAGTTAAATAGAGATATATTTAAAGATACCTTGTCCGCATAACGCTCGTACCAGAGTAGCTATTATGACCACTCCTAAAAAAAGACAATGTTCACACCAGAATAGCTGTTATGACCACTTCGTGTACTGTATGCAAACAAATCAAAGATAGGCGCTTAATCACAAATTTTGCTCATTGATTCCATCTGTATTGGCTGTTCTTAGCCACGTACGTTGTCTCTGGATAACTTGCGTGAAGACACGGTTATACATGGAATGTGATGTTAATTTAATAGGTACATAGAGGGAACCAAAATAAGTTTAGAAAATTGATTATTATACAAAAATCGTTTTCAAATATATCGTTTATCACCATAAGGTAAGGATAAAAAGTACACATTTGCACATTTTCGAGTGCCTCGTCCGCATTGGTCACTTCCTAATTAGCGACAATTTGAACGACTGTACCTATCACTGGGTACAGTACCTCTAACACTGTGTGGCTTTTACTTCGTACAATACCTCTCATTTACTGGGACAGTAGTTCCTATCATTAAAATTCGAACGCACTGTCCTTTATTATTAGACATTTTGGAATCGACGAAGTGGATCAGCATGCGTTTTCTTATAGTGAACGTTGCGAAGTATTTCTTTCTTTTGGGCGCATTATAGTTTCTCAAAATTGTTTGATTTTAAACTTAGAGGAGAAAATGCAGCGACTTTAAATTGTTTTACAACTCTCATCCAAAACGAATGCCTTCCGTATGCACCCACGACCACCTTTTGCGGTTTGTCGACCATAAGATGACACATGAACATGTGCCAAAGTGATCAAATGAAAACTATGGCACAGAAACAAATCTGATAACACAAAAACATGCAAGATACTTACCACTAGCTTACATGTTTGACCCCAAAACGTGTTCAGTAACTGGTACATTGTCTTTCACTGATTCTACGGTGTACAGTGAATCTATAGGGTGACTATTGAAATTTAAGTATTTTTGCTACACTATTTATCACCCTTTGATTCACAGTACACCGTAGAATCAGTAAAAGACACTGTACCAGTTATTGAACGCATTTTTGGTGCAAAAGTTACGAGATAATGGTAAGTATTTCACATGTTTTCTTGCAATCCAGATCTATTTTTGTGCCATATTTTTTCAGTTGATCGCTTTGAAACATGTTCTTGCGTCATCTTTTGGCCGCTGAACCACAAAAGATGTTCGTTGGAACATACGGAAGGCATTCGTGTTGGATGACAGTTGTTCAAGAAACTAAAAACGATGATTTTTTCTCCAAAAGTTTCAAAATCAAACAATTTTGAGAAAATAAAATACACCCAAAAGAAAGAACTACTTCGGCTCCTTCAATATAAGAAAGCGCATGCTGATCTGCTTCGTCGATTTCGAAATTTCAAACAAAAAAAAAGGACTGTACGTTCCAATTTCAGTGAAAGGAACCACTGCCCCAGTCAATGAGAGACGTTGTACGAAGTAAACGCCACACTTGTTAGAGGTACTGTACCCAGTGAAATGTGCAATCGTTCATATTTGCCTTAATTAGGAAGTGAGCAATGCGGACGAGGTACTTAAAAACGTGCAAACGTGTATTTTATCCATACCATGTGGTGATAAACGATATATTTCAAAAGGTTTTGTACATGTTTGTTAATCAATACATATGTCCTGGTGGCACCTTGAGCAAGACAGAATTAACTTCCCAAAGTACTGGTTAAAACCCAGGAAGCGGTAGCTCCGTGAGGACATGACTGAAAATTTGTTGAATGGGACGATTTAATCCGGCCAGAAATTTTATATTACTAATCGTTCCAAGGCGATACTTCTGTGGTGGTTCTTATTGTTTTATGTCTTGGTGTTGATTTTTTTGTGCTGTTTGCACCTTATGTATGTTTTCATAGATTAGTTAAGTTTAGGTAACTGAGTGGCAACCTATTGGGAAAATAGCTGCTCACTCGGCTAACGGTATGTTTTCAGGGTATAAGTACCAGATTGTTAATTAAGTTTTTTCCCACCTCGGTTTTTGGAGTGGTAATCTCTTTCTGATTGCGCCTTTTCCTGATCATTGCCTATTTGTACCTTCTCATAAAACTTTTTCTGTGGATGAGTATTGGCATTTCATCAACACAGCAATCGATTGAGCCATCTAGTTTTACAAAGTTTGTTTATCTTCAATCACAGACTTTCTCCGAATCTCTGCTACATCCCAAAAATAGTCCCGTAGCCTATTCAAACTCAATTGTCATGTCAACACCCTTTGAGAAGTTGTTTGAGAAGTTATGAAACCATTTCATTGTTAACCTATCACCAATGACGATCTTACCCAAGATATGGGAAAAAATCTATGATCCTTTCAATAGTTTGGAAAGAACATTCAAAGACTATCAAGGGCTTAGCAAATAAGTAGTGAGAAAGTTTGGGGGACTTGGTAAATTGAAGGGGTGTAATTTTGGCAGATTTATTCGCTTTCAAGGCAAATTTACTCGCTAGAAGTTTCAATAACTTCGTACAGCCAATTTATATAACTGGGTACAGAAAAAAGATCGACATCTCATTGACTGGAACAGTAGTTCCTGTCACTCACTGAAATTCAAACGTACAGTCCTTTATTGTTTGAAATTTCGAAATCGACGAAGCAGATCAGCATGTGCTTTCTCATATTGAAGGTGCCGAAGTATTTCTTTCTTTTGGGTGTATTTTATTTTCTCAAAATTGTTTGATTTTCAAACTAGAGGAGAAAAAACACCGACTTTAGACTTTTTATACAACTGTCATCCAACACAAATGCCTTCCGTACGCTCCCACGAACATCTTTTGCGGTTTGTTGACCATAAGATGACGCAAATACATGTTTCAATGCGATCAACTGAAAAATATGGCACAGAATGAAATCTGAATACGAGGAAACATGCAAAATACTTATCACTATCTCGCAACTTTTGCCCCAAAAATGCGTTCAATAACAGGTACAGTATCGTTCACTGATTCTACGGTGTACAGTGAATCTATAGGGTGATTTCTGATCCTTGAGATACTTACATGTTTCTGATCCAGCATGCCTGTAGCACCATGAAAATACCCGGGCTCTATGACTGACACATTCACACCAAACTTGTACATTTCTCGTCTCAGTATATCAGAGAATGCCTCAGCTGCGTACTTAGTCACACAGTAGCCAACATCATGAGGATTTGCAATCCTACCTTTGACGCTCGTTACATTGACTATTCTGCCTGCAAATGATGAGTAGTATGTCGTTTTATAAGCCACGAATGGACATATAATAATTTATTTCTATTTCCTGCATTTCAGTCAGTCATTGTTCCTCATCAATGACGTGTCTCATTATTGTTCACACAATTATGAAATACTCAATCACAATCCAAATCAATACAGGAGACCGAGAAGTAGAATTCGAGATGAATCAATTTTGAGAAAGTATACAGATGTAGCCATATGAAGAATACGGTAGAAAATATTAAATAGCCAAAGCAGGACAAAAATAGACAAAGATATTTTCAAAGAACCACTGATGCTTTTAGACGGGATATACCTCCAAACCGGCGGGAACGGCTTACATTGAACTATTAGTTGAAAGTCAAAAATCAACAAGAACAGCAAAGAATAAGTTAGGTATCTTCCAACATACAGCAATTTTCCCAGTTCCGGGTCACTTGTTTTCGAAGCGGTTTCCAGATTATTGCTCAAAGCAAATTAGGTTTCGACCTTAGCGTTAGAAAGCATAAACATTCTTCTATATAATGAACTTCAGTTTGATTCATTGTGAATATGCTGTGTGCCACACGACAACTTTAAAGCAGACCACCAATGTTCCCAGTTCCGAATCATTTTCTCTGTTCCGAATCACTTGCGATATTTTTTTAAACAAGAACCTCATTGGTGCAATTGCATTATGATTTTGATTTTGTAGCTTCGTCACTTCTTTATAAGACAAGAATTATGCATAGTTTACCATTTCAAATAGTAAAAGTGTCCAAAATTGTGTACATGTATACTTTTGTATAACTAATACGTTCCGGATATTGGCGACAATCAAGAACAAATAAATATTATAAGTCAATATAGTACACGTAACTGGTTCTAACTTGTTGCAATTATTATAAGTGCTGGAAATCATGGGCTGTGCTTTGGTTATGAACATGTTTTACGTCCCTTTCAAGATCTGTACAGCTCATATGAGACGAGCCAACCAGTAGGTGGGACGAAAACGGGAGAACCCCGAGAAAACCTACCTGGTACACCCTCAAGCAGAACCTGTCTTGTCTCACATGTGTCTAGTGTGTGACCTCGAACCCACGACAGACACAGTGGTGAGATGATCGAATTCGGCACTTTAATGAAATCAGCGCTCTTAACCACTCGGCCATGGAGACGAGGTAATCATTTATTTGGTTAAGGTTTGGCAACTGGGTAGCAACGTTTAGGGAAACAGCTGCTTACTACATTTACAATATGTTCTCTTTGTCTCAGTCACTAATTGACTTTGGTTCTGACGGCATCAGTTCTTGGTCATTGAAACAATTACATTTACCTTTCCAAGCAATCCCTTTTTGTGTGTATATGAATGAAGTTTAACGCATTAACAATTACAGTAGCGTCTGGACAGACCTGTCGCTTCCTGGGTATTGGCCACTATTGTGGGGAGAATGTGTCTTATAGGGCTGTCACACTATTGCGTATCGACTCGCGAACATGTATCTCTGCGTATCAAGATACGAAAGGTACGTCACACGTAGGTCGTACACATGCGAGCATACGTAGCTTATACTCCTCGATACGTAGCTCATAAGCCGAGGTACTACGTTTTTATGACTGCGCACTTAAAATACGTAGCATGTACGTGGCAGCTCCGATACTCCGTACATACGTCACACATACGCCGTACATACGAAAGCAACGCAGCACGTACGTCGTAGATACGTAGCTCGTACTCCTGATACGACACATGTACGTAGCGATTTACCTGTCACGTAAACGTGGCGTATACTGTACAACGTATCTTTCGTATCTGTGACGTATCTGTGGCGTATGCGTGACATATATTTGACTCTCCTTTCGTATCTACTACGTATCAGCGGCGTATGTATGGCGTACCTTTCGTATTACTGACGGCGTATCTATGATGTTTTTGTTTCTTTCATATTGTCTGTTGATATGTTAATCTAATGAATTTATATACAAATTTATACTATTTGCATGTTCTCATATCAATCACCGCTACTTCACCATCAGAAGCATCTGGATGTTATTGAGGCATCTTCAATCTCTGATTTCTATAGTGCACGAATGACAAACACGCCAAATGACAATTACACTATAGTAAAAGAATAATTAAGGTTTTATTAAGACGAAGTGAACCGAACCGTTTTGAACTCATCTGTATTAAAACACCACGTACACGCGACTGAAACGCCGTAGATAAGAAGAGAACATAGTACATACGCCGTATATACGTCATGCGTACGCTTCATACGCCGCACATACATCACACGTACGTAGTACATACGCTTTGATACGCCGTACATACGAATGTGAAACTCCATACGAATACAGATACGCCACTGATACGTCACAGGATCGTCACATGTACGTTGTATATACGTCGCTTGAACAAAATACGCTTCAGATCCACGTATACGTGGTGTTTTAATAATAGATACGCGAGCGATACGCCGCTGATACGTGAATGTGTGACTGAGGTATTGCTAAAGAACACAGCTCGGCGATCATAGTGGGATCGAACCCAGAACCTGTCCTTTATGGCTTTCTTGGGTTGTTATATTTGAAGCACGTTTTAGATGTCATGACATCCTATCGTTGAGCACAAGTCCCATGAATTGAAGGCAAAGTCCCGATATGACCATAGTTGTTGGCATAAACGTTAAGCATCAATTCAAATAGACAAACAAACTAACTAACTAACTAACTAACTAACTAACTATAATACCACATCTGCACTGCAATTGAAAGGTTGTGGTATTGTGACGACACGCGCACGCACACACAATCATATAAAATATCAAATAAAATACTGAGATTTAAACAGTCCCTCTTCGTTTAGCGCTGTGACGTGTATTAGATTAATGTACCAGTCATTTGTAACCACACCCTGCCCATTACACCTACGGGGAAGGGTGACGATAGCCGGGCTAAAATACGGGGTAATTACTTTATTACTGTCCCGGCAGTGCAGGGGAAATGATGGGGTTTTGATATTAAGATCCTTACCCCAGTGAGGTTTTCTATTGTGAAGCGCAGGGCACATAGCATGGTTTTGACATCCAGTCTGTCCTTTGGGTCTGGGGTCTATAGTAGTGCCTTGGAAACTGAAAAGTCACAATCCCTGCCCTTCCCCGTAGATGGAGGAGTCGTGGTTACAAACGACTGGTGCATAATCTTAAATTCTAACACGACGTTATCGTTTTTCCCATTGAACCTAATGGAAACGTCACCTTGTGCAAATTAACAATAATTCAATTGACAATAATTGTCAGTCAAAGATGTTTTTGATGGATTAGACGTAAATAAATCTTGTGGTCCTGATCTTATGAGCCCCCGCCTCCTCAAAGAGGGCTCCCAGATTCTAGCTGAGCCTTACTCCTTAATTTTTACCTCGTCCCTTCGTTCAGAAAAATTCCCAACACAATGGAAAGACAGCAACATTACAGCACTTCATAAAAAAGACGATCGTTCAATGCCATCAAATTATCGACCAATTTCGCTTTTATGTCAGGCGGGGAAAAGCTTTGAAAAATGCATACACAAACATTTATACAACTACATTAATGAACACAAACTACTAACGCCTTTTCAGTCAGGCTTTGTCCCAGGAGACTCCACGACCTTCCAGCTACTTCATATCTATCATACGTTTTGCGAAGCTGTTGACAGTGGCAAGGAAGTTCGTGTAGTCTTCTGTGACATAAGCAAGGCGTTCGACAGGGTATGGCATAGAGGCCTAATTCACAAGTTGCAAGATATAGGTTGTTCGAAGTCTCTGATAAAATGGTTCGCAAGTTACATAACTAACAGACGACAGCGCGTTGTGTTGAACGGACAAGCATCTGAATGGTCCTACGTAAAGGCAGGCGTTCCCCAGGGTTCTATCCTGGGGCCACTGTTATTTCTTATATACATCAATGATATTGTAAATGAAATTCAGGCATCTGTCAGACTGTTTGCAGATGACACAAGTCTATATATAATCGTTGAAAACCCTTTTGCTGCTGCTATTACATTAAATAATGATCTATATTTCATCACATCCTGGGCAAGTGACTGGCTCGTTAACTTCAATGCTGCCGAAACTTTATCTATGCTCTTAACTTTGAAGCATTTCTCACCATATCACCCACCTCTTTTTATGAACGGAGCAGCTATAACCGAAACCACTTCGCATAAACATCTGGGACTCACTCTTTCAAAAAATTGTAGCTGGAACGAACACATTAATAATATTACTTCTACAGCTTGCACAAGACTTAATCTTTTACGAACACTCAAATTCAAAATAAATAGAAATGCTCTTGAAAAAATATATAACAGCTTTATCAGACCTCTACTAGAATATAGCGACGCAGTCTGGGACAATGCCAGTAAAGAATGTCAAAAGCAACTGGAGACAATTCACAACGAAGCAGCTAGGATAATTACTGGAGCAACGAAACTATGCAGTATATCGAAATTACTAACAGACTTGGGATGGGAAACATTACAAGAAAGACGCTTGAAGCATAAACTGGTTATCCTATACAAAATGTTAAATGGTAGTGCACCCGAATATCTTCAAAGATTAACTCCGCCAACAGTTCAAGATGTAACATCCCGCAATTTAAGAAATTCCAACGACCTAAGAAACATTAGAACAAATACTAACCTGTTTTACGACTCATTTCTTCCATCAACTATTCGAGCATGGAACGAACTTCCTGACGAAATCAAATCGCTTCATTTAAATATCGTTTAAATAGAAATCTTAGTAAACCTCCAAAATACTATAACACTGGTACTCGTCAAGGTCAAATTTTGCATGCTAGATTGCGAATGGAATGCAGCTCCTTAAATGCCCATCTTTATAAGAAAAAAATCGTACCTAGCCCGACATGTGCATGCGGTGGTTTTGAAAGCCCCTACCATTTTCTGTTCATATGTCCTATCTATTCACGGTTTAGAACTAGATACCTTCCGAATAACCTAAACCAACTCAACACAAACGACTTATTGTGCGGCATATCAAATGTTTCTGACACTGAGAACGAAGCACTTTTTCTCAAAGTGCAAGACTTTATAATTCACTCAAAACGATTTGCTTAGGATGGCATCTTAGAGTTTCCCAAATAAATACACGTAACATTTTAAAAACTCTATTAAATTGTCGATCGGCGATGGGCTATATCTCTTTCTTTATCATCACTTTAGGAAATCACCTTTCAAAGTTCCCATCATCATCATCATCATCATCATCATCATCATCATCATCATCATCATCATCATCATCATCATCATCATCATCATCATCATCATCAGTAGTAGTAGTTGTAGTAGTAGTAATATCATCTTTAATGTGTCTGTACTCATGTAACATTTCATGTACTGTCTATTTTCATCTATCGCTCACGTACTATACCTGAACCTCAGTCAATTATTCAGGAGATGATGTCTATAAGCTTTTAGCTTTTTATCAAATCCTGTACCATAAACCATGTAAATTGTATGTGTAGAATTATATTTGAATAAAAATATTGTTTAAACCAATTAACAATAATTCACCGTAAACAAAATAACGCGCGTAAGGTAGCGTTTTTGTGACGTCGCACATAAACATTCATGTCCGCCGAAAATGAGTCCACCGGAAAACATTCTACAATGTAAGCATTTATTTATTAGTCGTGTTAGAATCGAAATAATTTTACTTTATGGTGAATTATCTTTGATTAACGCGTGATGCTGTCGGGCAGATGCGATATTTAATTCACTCCGGCTGCGCCGTCGTGAATTAATACATCGCAATCTGCCCTCCAACATCCCGCGTTAATCACGATAATTCACCGTAAGTTAAAATTATTTCTTAAATAGACTTATATGTCAACACACTTAATTCTACTGACCCGAAACTGGGAAAATTAGTGCATATAATTATTCGGTTTCAAATGAAGATCACTTTTTTCTGATAATCAATTTTGATTAAAAGTGTTATCTAAAAATGTTCTAGATTCATGCATTTTGCGGAAACATGCACCATTCATGCCATATGGATAGTTAATTGCGCAATATAGTCCATACTATCTTCCTTTGAATGTTTTCACTGCTTCCAAAGGATCAAACCTTTATATTTTTTTTTGCACAGGTGCAAAATAAACTGCCATTCGAGAGGTCATCTCGAAGAACAGAGTTATTTTAGGATGCAGATAAGTTTTCAAAATCTGACTTAATGCAGAATAAGAGAAAAATATGGACTTCATGACCATACAAAGAAAATATTTGATTTTTAATCTTGCTTCTTTTTTTTCAGCTAACCAAGCTTGACAGCGCACACCTGCCAAAATGTCCGCAAGGGTGTACGGCAGTATATAGAGATAGATAGACAGATAGAATCGAAAGAACTTTACTACGGTGAATTTTCTTTGATTAACACGTGGTGTTGTCGGGCAGATGCGATATTTAATTCACTCCGGCTGCGCCGTCGTGAATAAATACATAGCAATCTGCACTACAACATCCAGCGTTAACCACGATAATTCACCGTAAAGTAAAATTATTTCTAAAGTATAGATCTTTTTCAAATGAACTTTTAAAACTTAATACCATCTAAAAGGGCTGGATTTCGTGAATAACAAAGCAATGAAATTGTCTTGAAAAGATTACTCATCATCTCATTATGATTCTTTCTCAAAAATCGCAAGGTTGTCAAAAATGCATTTTTACCTAAATTTTGAGATTTTTTAAATATTTTTTTTTTGGGCTGAATCATTTGCGTTGGAGCTATTGTGTGTAAATTTGGAAACAAAAATGTGTTCTCAACATTGTGGCATTTTCGGTGTTCCAATTTTCAGTTTTTACAGAAAATGGGAATTTTCAATTAAGAAATAATTTTACTTTACGGTGAATTATCGTGATTAACGCGGGATGTTATAGGGCAGTTTGCGATGTATTAATTCACGACGGCGCGACCGGAGTGAATTAAATATCGCATCTGCCCGACAACATCCCGCGTTAATCAAAGATAATTCACCGTAAAGTAAAATTATTTCGATTCTAACCCGACTAATAAAGAAATACTTACATTTAAGAAATGAATTTCATTTTTTCTGATGTTCATGGACCTATGAACCGCAGTGGGTCGCGTGCAAAGTGAATGAACCCCAAAGGGGTTCATGTAAGCTTTGCTAGCGACCCACTGCCGTTCATAACTCCATGAACATCAGAAAAATTAAACTCATTTCTTATATTTATATTCATTTCTCTCTATCGCTTGTTGAAAAATCATCAAGGCGATCATATTTACGAGCAGATAGATAATTTATACACAGTGTTTATACAAACAGCGGAACGGCGTCGACGTTTACAACGTCCAATCAGATTGGCGAAAACATTGTTTTTGACGTCGTGTGACGTCGTATGACACGATGTTGTTCATGGATGTATGAACACAGATGAACATCTAATGGTTCATCTAAGGAGGTTTTAGAAAAATGTAAATATTTAAGAAATGAATTTCATTTTTCTGGTGTTCATGGAGCTATGAACCGCAGTGGGTCGCGTGCAAAGTGAATGAACCCCGAAGGGGTTCATGTAAGCTTTGCTAGAGACCCACTGCGGTTCATAGCTCCATGAACAACAGAAAAATTAAACTCATTGCTTATATTTACATTCATTTCTCTCTATCGCTTGTTGAAAAATCACCAAGGCGGTCACATTTACCAGCAAACAGAGAATCTACACACAGTGTGTGTTCAAACAGCGGAACGGCGTCGACGTTTACAACGTCCATTCAGATAGGCGAGATTCATGTTTTTTTGACGCAAGTTAGAATTACGTCACGTCGCGTAACACAATGTTGTTCATGGAAGTATGAACACATATGAACATCTAATGGTTCATCTAAGGAGGTTTTAGAAAAAATGTAAATATTTTAAAATGATTTCCAGTGGACTAATTCTCGGCAGACATGAATGTTAACGTGCGACGTCACAAAAACGCCATCTTTTGCGCGTAATTTTGTTTACATACAGTGAATTATTGCTAATTTTCACATGGTGACGTCATCACACACATTATGAAACTCTTTCAGACTGTGCAAATTCAAAAAGGTAGGTTTAAAATTCCACTTAAAATATGTAACCACAGGACCATTGGTCCTGAGAACGCTCACCTGAAGCCTGATCTTGGAGTATTAAGTCATCATGAAATGACCTTGACCTTGAATACTCACACACCTTTACTGACATCATAAGTTGTCTGATCTGCAAAGTTTCAGGTCTCAGGCTGCAATAGTTTCCAAACCCAGTGATTTCTGAGAAGACCATAATTTTATTTTTGATATTTAAATGACCTTGGGTCAAGGTCAAGAAATGACCTTGGCCTTCATTAATTACTTACCTTCATTGACTCCATTAGTTGTCTGCATCTAGCAACTTTCAGGTCTCAGGCTGCAACAGTTTCCAACATATCCATTGTTTTCGCCTTTTCCCATGTAAAAGCCTACGTTTCCAAAATTGAAATTGCCATAAAATAGGTAAAGGTCATCCTATGGTCATCATTTGATCAAACTATGATGGGCTGGAGTCCCAAATGGTGCATACCAAGTTTCGCGTAAATCGGCCAGCCGGTTCTTGAGAAGAAGATTTTTGAGTGGTTTTTACCATAGTTGGGCATGGCAGCCATCTTGGTCATGTGACCCGAATTTCGCTATCAAACTTTCGTTCCCCTACCCATGGACACTCCACATAAAATTTCACTTTGATTGGCCAAGCAGTTTCAGAGAAGAGGATCTCTGAAAAGTATGTATGGAAGACAGACTGGGCAAGTTCAAGAGATGATCTTGACCTAAATTAATCACATACCTTCATCTACTCCATTAATTGTTTGCATCTACCACTTTTCAGGTCTCAGGCTGCAACAGTTTAAAAAAAAATCCGTAGTTTTCACTTTTCCTATGTAAAAGCCTATGTTTCCAACATTGAAATTGCTGTAAAATAGGTCAAGGTCATCCTAGGGTCATCATTTGATCAAACTATGATGGGCTGGAGTCCCAAATGCTACATACCAAGTTTCATGAAAATCGGCCTGCCGGTTCTGGAGAAGAAGATTTTTGAGTGTTTTTTTACCATAATATGGGCGTGGCGGCCATCTTGGTCATGTGACCTGGATTTCGCGATCAAACTTTCGTCTCCTTTACCGATGGATGCTTCACATACAATTTCTCTGTGATTGGCCAAGCAGTTTCAGAGAAGGAGATCTTTGAAAAGTGTGTATGGACGACAGACAGGCCAAGGTCAAGAGATGACCTTGACCTAAATTAATCACACACCTTCATCTACTCCATTAGTTGTTTGCATCTACCACTTTTCAGGCCTCAGGCTGCAATAGTTTTCAAAGAATCCATAGTTTTCACTTTTTCTCATGTAAAAGCCTATGTATCCAAATTTGACATTGCCGTTAAAAAGGTCAAGGTCATCCAAGGATCATCATTTTATCAAACTATGATGGGCTGAAGTCCCCAATGCTACATACCAAGTTTCGTGGAAATCGGCCCACCGGTTCTGGAGAAGAAGATTTTTGAAGTTTTTGACCATATATGGGCGTGGCGGCCATCTTGGTCGTGACCAAGATATCGCGAAAAAAATTACAATGCCACTACCCAAGGAGGCTCCACATAAGATTTCAACTAGATCGGCCAAGCGGTTTCAGAGAAGATCTTTGAAATTGTGGACGACGACGGACGGACGCCGGATCATGGCCATCCTATAAGCTCACCTTGTGAGCCTTCGGCTCCGGTGAGCTCTAAATCTAAGTGGTGCAAAACTTCTTTTGTGTCATTTTTTTCATATGTCTATAAATAGAACACATCAAACCAAAGAAGAAATAATTGAAAATCGATATTTTTTCTGTTTCCGTGTTGTTTCAAAATTCATGCATGTTGTCATCTGTAGATATTACCCTGGTACATACATGTATACATTTCCATCACAAGTATCACCAAATAAAGCAGCTGAAGGCAACTTACAAAATCCATAATATGTTCGACATTAGTTGACTCAAAGCCGGCTAGTGAAAGTGGAACGAGGTACATAATTCATCAGAAAACCGATACAACATGAACTGTGAATATGCCCTTATTTCAAGTCAAGTTATTTACATGTACATGTATATATGCAACCTTAATGAGCCATAACTACATGCAATTACCTTTCGAGTTTCGAATCATCGGAATGAAAGCTTTTGTTATTCTGACCATCCCGTAGAAGTTAACTTCAGCTTGCTTTTTCAGTTGTTCAATTGACACCAGTTCAATATCAAGTATCCGTTTCATTGCAGCATTGTTCACAGCACCCCAAAGACCTACAGAACAAAAAGTGTAACAATCTACGATGCGTTGTAGCAACGATAACTGTCCGTCAACGACTTCTGTCCACCGAGGACAATTGTCGTTGCGGCCACGACTTCTGACCACTAGACAGTACTTAATCATTGATCATTGATTTTTCAACCGCTTCTTTCAGTTGTGGACAGAAGTCGTTGCTGTGGTTGATATGACCTGCAGTGTCAACGATAATTGTCCATTTCTGAAAATATCCTCAAACCTAAAAGCAAGATGCAAAAGATTATAGGAGTCTTTGTCTCCACAACCGCTCACCAGGCACATTCATACTTGGCTCATATGTACCCTATAGGGTTAGGATTTCTTTTCGTAGCATCAGGACCCTGGATTCATACCATGGTTGGGATAGAAGTCAAATATAGATCACCATCAAACATCGCTCAACTGTATTAAATCAATACCTTCACAAATGAACATAAACATTCATGAATGGATCTGACATAGTTATTATATAGGCTGCATGATAGATGGCCCCTGTCGTGGGTGGAGCTAGAGGTCCAAGAGTGAATGTTGTCTAATAATTGAGCGTCAAGGTACTTACAGAAATTTGAATTTTAGTAACGCCAAAAGAATATGGCGACGTACATGTGCCTTCCTGCTGAAGAGCTGTAATAAGTGAAAGCGCTTCAGGAAATAAATTGTTGCTGTAACTTCATTTCTATCTTTTTTCTATCAACGCCGACACAAGGACTTGTTGTTATATATATCGCCTCTAAAGCTGACCTATGATAACTCCCTTTTAAGGAGCGTAGTAGCGCAGTCGGTAGAGGGGGTGCCCCTGTATAGCTAGGCGCCGAAGCCGAAGATTGCGGGTTCAAAACCTACCGTCGCCAATTTAGTACATCTTTATTTCTCTACTTTATATATATACGTACTCGTATACTCGGCAAAGAAGTTTTGAAACAACAAAATATTTAACCGCTGTTGGGTTATTTTGCTTTGAAACACGAAACAATAAATAACCCAAGTTTCTGTATCCAAAGTGTCTCTGAGTTCCTGATAGCATCTTTTGAACCCTAAAGGGATCCAAAAGGCGACTCAAATGTTATGAACCACTGCAAAAGCTGAGGGTGAGGTTGGGTACCTGTAAAATCGATTTAAGCCCGCCAGTAATTTTATATTACTGATCGTTTTAAGGCGATACTTATGTGGTGGTTCTTTCGTTTTATGTCTTGGTGTTTTAAAAAGCTAAACGAACAATAAGGTACTTATACAAAGGGAATATATCGTAAACCAAGTGAGCTTCTATTTCACAAAACAGCTGCGTTCAGTTATTAATATGTCCCTGCAATATTTAGAAATTAATACACAACGCTTCTTGTTTTTGAACAATCGTCGCTGGCCCGAAATGGACAACTGGATGAATTTGTTAATATATTTTGTTACGTATGAGGGTAAATATTTACCCTAAGTACATAAAATTTACATAATATATGGAGCCCAATTTTTAACAAAAACAAAATGCTTATATTCGAGTTTCAAAGATTACACAAAGAACCAGGGTTAATGGTTTGTAATTTCATAAGAAGTACCATTTTTGTACTAAGGCTGAAAATGTGGTGTCTTTATGGGCTTTGTTTACAAAGATACACGCTGATGTCCATTCAATGCGCATTTTAGAATTTCACGGTAAAATGGCTGTTAGAATTTAAAACGAAACACGACACTCAGTGTTATTTTGCAAGACAAATAATATTCCACTGGGATGTTTGTACTAAGAAGTCATGCTAATGGGTTCTTTCATGAGGTGAGCATATTTGTATGCACTGTAGAGTCACCACTGGCTTTGAATTCAGTCAATACGCGGGTTGGAATTTCATCATCATGATACAGTTTCATTATTTGTTTTCTTTGCAAATGATACAGAAGATTTTTATTGTTATGTTATCTCATCTCCATAATATTTCAAACCTCTTGTATAGGGTTTAAGCCAATAGAAGCACCAGGACATTCAAAGACAGACGTTCCTCTTATATCAAGAATGTAGCGGATTTAGGATTAATACAAAGAACCTGAACTTGCATACATACTTATCATTTTCGCATCATTTATTGACATGTTAATTTCCATGACTTAAGCCCTGTAGAAGAGGTTTGGAGTATCATGAAGAGGAGATGCATAGTGTACAAATCTCTTATAAAAAATTGTGCATTTTTCTTCCATGAAGCATGAAGTTGGCATATGGTTTCAACTGTAAAACTGAGCAGTAAATTGCTGTTGATGCTGCAGCTCACTGCAGGGGGTATGTAATTAGCTGATCATATCAGACAAAACGCTACTTTCATCAAGTTGCAAAGTCGTTAATATTAAATGTAGAAAACGTATTGAAATGCAATATTTTTCATTCTGATAATTATGAATTTTGACTTTGTCTTTGTCTAAAATGTGCAATTAAATATTTTGATTTTTATATAGATATATTAATTATCGATAGACAATTGCAAGAGATCAAAACTAAAATTTGCATAATGACCGCAGTAGCACTGGGGGAGTTATTGTATTACCCTGTAATCATTGTTTAACAATGAATTTAGCCCACTATGGTATTCCGTGCTGGGAAAAAATCATGAAACTGTATGATGAAATGCCAACCCACGTTTTGGCAGGGTACAAAGCCAGAGCTGACTCCACAATGCCAACTCATTTAAGCCTGGCGTCCCTTTTGTGGGACATAGGCAAACACTATAGCCCCAGATGTGACGCCACAGAACGCAGCGTCCCATCTGGGGCTATACTGTTTGCTTACAGGAATTTCATCGAAAAATGGAATAAAAATTCAAATCACTCCTGATGTCCCTCAAAATGAAAGTGGAATCACCCAAATGATAAGGATGGGAAAATCCATTCGTCAAATATGGGTTAAGTCATGCTTACGTCATGAAAAATCCCACTAGCAAACTTTCGTCGTTCAACCGCCCTGATGGAATATTAGTTTTCTTGCAAAATAACACTGGCATGCTTAGTTTTATATTCAAGAACCGTTTTAATCCGTGCAATTCTAAAATGTACATTTTATGAAAATCAGAGTGTAACTTGGTAATAGTGCTCCTAAAGACACCATTTTGTCAGCCTTAGTACAAAAATAGTTATTCTTTTATAAATGACAAATAAAATTACAAATCATTAATTATGGTTCCTTGTGGAATCTTTGAAACTCGAATATCAGAGAATATTTTGTTAAATAATAAGCTCCATATATTATGGAATCAATTTAGGCATAAAACATCACAAGATCTGAAAGTTTTACATACAGAGTAAATATTTACCCTAATCACGGGGACCCAACTGTTAATCGTGATTATTGATGCGACGTGGAATGTTAATGCATGCTATTATGAAGTTTCGTATGCGTCAACGAGATCGTTACGAATGCGACGATCCACATCCTCTGTCCTTGGACGGTAAGTACCACATGTTTTGCTCTCGTGAAAATAAACAATGCCGAGTTGATAAAATCGGCGTCCACTATGATCTGCAAAATTCTTCTATGTTCCCACTTTAAGTCAACTGGAATACTTACGGCACTTGTGTTTTTCACCTAATGGTTTATAAAGTTGACAGGTAGATACAAGATTGCCACGGAAACTCATTACATTCTTAAAGTCTTTTGTTTTTCTATGTCTTGGCCGTAAACTAAGAAGTATAACACAGTCCTGTGGGTGTCTTTATTGAAATATGTACCCAAAAGGCTTTGTAAATGCATACTTATTTACAGAGCGTGAAAAATAATAAGATAAGCATCTTTTGTATGCATCGAAGACTTTGTTAAAATTTAATATGCGACACAGAAATGCATCGTGGAAGAATGAGACCAATGAATCAGTAAAATAAAATAGCAAATGTTACGATATGGAGATAGTGATGCATTTTCTTCAATTAATATTTTCTAGATACATGCTAAAGGGGTCAACCATGGATTTTTTGCTGTATTTACATTTGCAGAGGCTGGAGAAAGCTGTTTGAGCCCTAGGACGAGGGTTCAAAGTGCTCCCGAAAGACTCTTCTATTCTAATTTTAATGCAATGAAACAACCATTTGTACAACACACCATTCCGATGGAAAACTGCCTCACAACCGCACCTAAAAACCACATAAACCCCTTTAATTATTTTGTAGTTTCTCTCTCCCCCCACCCCCTGCTTATCAAAAATGCATGGAGCCACCGATATTTAATGATCAAATATTATTTGGTTTAGCCTTAGTGTTCATTTTATGTTAGGAAACATATTAGCTCTGTCACTGATATGTCCGAAAATGATTTGCTGTTTCGAGGCAAGAATAAATCAGAGTAAGTCACTCGAACGTTGACAAAGCTGTATCAGAAACCCCACTCTGTGACCTCATTCAAAATAAAAGTGGCATATGCTTTGAAGCTCGCTCAACGAAGTACATGTAGTCAAAGGAAAAATACGCCATGCAATATTGCGCTTGAGGCGCTCGTTATACTTCTGCATTGACGTAAATAACTTTTGTAAGAGCACAACAAAATGCTAATTCTTCCACGACTCATTCTAGTAGTATGTACCTTCGTCTTCGATGCATACAAAAGATGCTTATCTTACTGTTTTTCATGCTCAGTAGATAAATGTGCATTTACAAAGCCATCTCGATACATATTTCAATAAAGACACCCACAGGACTGTCTTATACTTCTTAGTTTACGACCAAGACAAAGAAAAACAAAATACTTTAAGAATGTAATGAGTTTCCGTGGCAATCTTGTATCTACCTGTCAACTTTATAAACCATTAGGTGAAAAACACAAGTGCAGTAAGTATTTCAATTGACTTCAAGTAGGAACACAGAAGAATTTTGCAGATCATAGTGGACGCCGATTTTGTCAACTCGGCTTTGTTTATTTTCACGAGAGCAAAACATGTGGTACTTACCGTCCAAGGACAGAGGATGTGGATCGTCGCATTCGTAACGATCTCGTTGACGCATACGAAACTTCATAATAGCATGCATTAACATTCCACGTCGCATCAATAATCACGATTAACAGTTGGGTCCCCGTGCTAATACTTAACAAAATATATAAACAAATTCACCCAGTTGTCCATTTCTTGTCAGTGTCGATTTTTCAAAATCAAGAAGAATTGTCCATTGCAGGGGTATATCGATAACTGAAAGCAGCTAGCTGTAGGCGGACACTCAGTTACCAGAATTTAACTAATAATATATAAAAACATACATAAGGTTCCAACAACACAAAAATACAACACCAAACATAAACAAGAAAAGATATGACACAAAGTGTCATATCATTTGACTCAATTATAAAGAAGATGTTGCTGCAGTTACTCTTCTACAAGGCCGAAAAATGCTTCTCAAAAAATGCCCCTCCCTCATCTGTTTTAACCGCCCCTCATCTTATGGCTCTTTTTTGTTCAAATGTGATAATTTGTAGTAATCTATACTTGGTATTGGTTTTTGCTATTCATAGCCATGGTGGTCATCTTGGTCATGTGACCTGGACCATTTATACAAACTTTCGTTCCACCTTCCTAAGGATGCGCCACATGAAGTTTGGCTTTGAATGGCCAAGTGGTTTCTGAGGAGAGGATGAAAAGTGTGGATGACGACAACGACGACGACGACGGACGACGGAGCATGGGTATTCTACACTGAAAAAGGTTATAGGAGGCCGCCTCATATTTTTTCTTCTAGTTCGGAAAATAAAATACGATCAATTCAAATGCATGATCATATGAATAATTCAATATCTAACAGTGGCTCTGTGAGTTTCTGCATTCAAAAATGCGTAATATATCTCACACAGACGAAGCATGAGTAAAGGTACCCTCTTTTCATAAAGTCACACTTTATTAACATCAAATTATATGTCATATTATGACAATATTTTTTACAATTGAATTTGTTTGAAAGTGCTACTGACTGCCATGATGCCAGATAAAATCAAGTCAGATTTGTTGCTGCAATAAGAATCTTCGTTTCTGTTTTGTACATGCAAGAAGACAGCAACATGAATAACAGGAATTATTCAGCTTTTGCATGCAATTTGCATTCGAACTTTGTCCTTCTCCGGTTGCGTTTTTATCAACAGCAGGCCATTGAAATTTTCAGCGATTATTAAAGTCTAATACTAGACTCTGATTAACTTTAAAAACTTTAAAAAAATCGTCCACAAATTTTGTTATTTTGTTCGTTAAATATTGGCATTGAAACCGGAAGCGTGCGGCAGCCGTGACCTGTTTGTCCTCGAAAATAGTCTTAAACAATTCATTCTAGTTATATCTCTCATTTTCAGGCCTCATCAAGTGAATTTAACAGGGATTAACATGTTTAAGAGGCACATTGATGAATTTTCCAAAAATCTCAAAAATAGAGATTTTTAAAAATGCGTAAAACATCTACCAGTAGATTAATTCGAATGTTGGGTGTTTTTCCAAGCCACAAGGGCCCCTTTGATGACACCCGTACCTAATTTCAATAAATGTTGTGCTTTATCCATTTTTTTAAAACAATTATTTTTGCATTTTTACTCCAAAAACACGTTTAGTTAAAGAAAAGTATTTCTGAAAACTTTGAAACTTTACTTACTTCTTTAGGCAAAGAATTGTGCAATTTTGAACATCGCTAAGAAACCAAAAATGTAAATCACAACAACAAAAGATAAGTACTATAATTAATATTACACAAAAATGCAGATATTGACGACACGATTTTGAATAGTTCAGTTGCGCATCAATGTTGTTTTAGTTAATCTATGACCTAGGGGTATGATGTAAAGCGTGGCTGATTTTATGACATGCAGTCTCGGATTATAAAACTATACCATTTCACATTTGAGCCGCGGCGTGAGAAAACCGGTATTAGGGGTTTCCGACCAGGTCTGACACAAACCGGCTTCTGTACTACAACATTTGGCTAAAAGCTTGAAATTTCGGATTTAGGAAGATAAGGAAATGTACTATCCTTGATGCGAAAACAATGGCGCTGATCAGCTAGGCAACTGCTACACAGCTGATCTGAGCCTTTGTTTTTGCATGGGTAAAGTTTCTATTTTTGCATGAAGCGGCTCATTTTTAAGGGAAGATGTACCTGTAACATAAATATTGCGAAAATGCATTGAGTTGATCAGCCTGTGCACTTGAAAAACTTGTCCTAGCGAGGTTTGCCGGATTCAAAAGCAAGTTGGTGTACGTATATATACGTAAATACTTGAACATTGGAAATAAAGATTAAGCTAGTGATCAGGCTGCGAGGTGGTTCTAATGTGTGTGCCCACAATACATGTTTTGAGCAATAATAAGAAAAAATTCAAATAATTTCTACTGAAAACTTTCAATTTTTTACAATTTGGGAAAAAACTGTATAGAGCATGGGCGTATTTTCGTAATGCTTACATTTAATTTGTGACATATATTATATACTTATAGCATTATTTTGAGGAAGCAATAAATAAATAAATAAATAAATAAATAAATAAATAAATAAATAAATAAATAAATAAGAATAATTCAACTGAGTGCTTACAGCACAAACTGGTCCATAAGTTTAACCGCGATGATGCGATTGTCACGGGTAACCACAATGTGCAATTGAATGGGAAAACACGAGTTTTCTTTCATTCGAAATTTTGTCTTTTTAACCGTTTCTTATATTTTGAATAATGTAACAACATATTATTTCATCGTCGAAGTTTTGAGATGATAAATTTTTCAGACAATTTATGATCAAATTTTATGGTTGCCCTCGGGCTAAAGTTACACAGGTAATTTTACGGACAGAGACGCCAAGTAAATCGTAAATCACTGGAAAGAACCGAAGATGATTTACCTGTGCCACTAATCCCCTCAGCTGCTAAGACGATAAGACGCGCTGAGGAGACTTTTTCCACATGTTTGAAAAGTGGCCTCATAACTTATATAAGCTCAGGTGAGCTAAAATCTCAAAGGTTTAGAGTACATTTGTGTTACGTCCCAGACACGCCGCTAAGCACGAGCTGTAGGCGCGCAGCAAAAACGTTCAACGCGCGTCTCACACAAGCTTACGCCACGCTACTGAAGCAATATCTCATTAAATCGGAACGCGCATTTTGCGTACACTGGCGTGCCTTAAACGTGCACCAAACAAGCATGTTCAACGCGCCTGGAACGCGCATGGAACTTATTCGAAACGTATATGTCAGACTTCCGAACGCAAAGCTTCTAGAAAATTTTCGGTGTGTGTTTATGTTTTATCCCAAACGCGCACGAAATACACACCGATTTTTAGCGACGTACAGCGCCGCGCACCGGACGTACACCAAGGGTACCCAACGTACTCGTATCGCGTTTTGAACGTGTCTCCGACGGGCGTTAGGCGTATTTGGAATTTTGCAATTTTTTCAACACGCTCGGTGCGCGTTTCACTTACACGCTAATGTGTGATTTCACTAGCACTCCAGATGCCGCTAATATGTTAGGAAATTTCCGTAAATTTGGTCGCTTCCCGGCCCGGTTATGGTGTTTATCGATAACCGTGACGTAATGTTCTAAAATAGATATGAACGCATGATTCCTCGTCTTAAAAATAGATATCGACTAATCCGCGAATCTGTACTAAAGCAGAGTATTGAGTCGTTTCGACCCAATATAAAATAAAGAATATCACAAAAGGACAAATTAATGAAGCCAACAGTGCATCATGAAAAACAGCCATTATGAATATTTATTCTCACGAATAGACAGTCAATGTAAACATTATAAAATAGCTAAAAATAATGTTTTAGGCATTCTGTAATTATACTTTAGAAAGCAAAAACAACAATCTGTATCGAAATAGATGGGGGCAAAAAATATAAGTCTCCCACAGACCGGGAACTGAAATGACAATTTACGCATTATGGCCAATAATCTCACTTTTCAATTCAAAACTTAAATACCATTCAATTTGTTTAAGTAGCACAATTGACCAAACAATTGATTTTCATTAATAAGGTTATAATTTTATTTCAAAAAATAATAATTTCCACAAATAAACAGTCTTTCAAAAACGGACTATTTTGTCCCTCGGACGAATACCTATAGTAAGTTTTGCAATACATAATGACATCTATAATTGGTTATGGAGTGAAGAGCTTTGAGTCATAAAAAATGAGAACTGCAACAGAAGTATCGCCTTGGAACTATCAGTGATATATAATTATTGACGGGCTTAAATCGATTAATCAACTCTATTAGTTAAGATGACATTATTTTTTCTGCTGCATAGAACTATTTTAAGGCACCACTTTAAGCACTTATGTCGATTTACGTACATATTTATGCAACAGGAGTAAAACTGTCATTAGGTTAACTGGGACTTTAACTTGCCATTAAGAATTAACAGAGTTTTATGCAACAGAGCCCAGCACTTTAGAGAGTAAATGTGACTTGCTCATGGACACAACACGGCACCCAAGCGGGGTTCGAACCCAGGATCCCTTTCGGAGCCCAAAGCTCTACCAGTAGGCCACAGAGTTCCCTTTACATTCTTTTGACACAATTGACACTAGACTTAATCTCCATTCAAAACCGTTTACCAGAGCTGTGTTTTTGAACATATTTTACTGCGTCAGAGACATGTCTGTCATCCGTTACGTCAAGGTGAAGGACGTGTAGTCTCTTGTTGTTGATTTCTCTCAGTTTTCTGGCACCGTCTCCGTCTGGCAGCAGGCAACCAGCATAAACAACACAACCTAGCGACTCCAGCCTTACAGCCAAGTGATGTCCAAACCCTAAAATAACATCCATTTTTATTTGAAATAAGCATTATCTTGGAACATAAGATTTCAAATCTTACAGAAAAGGACTCCTGGTGAGACGCAAATGCCTTCACGACTATATATGGATGATGAGCCCTAGGCATCATAACTCTTTAAGCTGAGCCAATAGGAACAGGGTCGGGCAAATCTGTATTGAGCATATACGTAGAATACCAACATAAAATTGAATTGTTTAAAATTAAAATAAAATAAAATAATAAAAATAGAAATAAAATTGACCTGGTAGCCGGGAGTCAAGTATATTGGGCATGTCTGAGACAAAAATACGAAATATGATGTACATTACTGAACAAATCACATCAGGATTTTATGTCTGAGTAACATATACCCCATTATTCCCCACATTTATTTAGTAAAACTGGAGTAACAGGAGTATATATATTTCTAACGTGCACCCACTATTTATGTTTTGAGCAAAAATAAGAAAAATATCAAAAAAAAATTCTCCTGACAATTTTCAAGTTTAACAACTGAAGGAAATTGGTATTTTAATGGGCGACAAACCTGTATCACAGCCAGTGACCAGAACGGCTTTACCCCGTATGTCGATAAATTCAGACACATGTTTCCTCATATATCTATAGGTAAAGACAGCCAGGATCAGCAGTGTCAGATGGACATAGACGGCTGCGACGATATGGTACAGGAGGACAAGGTTGACAGTAACAAAGCAAAGCGCCAGTCCGTTCTGTTTAGAGAGCTGTATCATGATGGAGTAGTCTTTCACTAAAGAATATTATCTTTGCGTAACAGATATATGCAATTGTCTACGAATGAAATGGATAAGGGTGGAAATTGCTACATATAAATGCATGTACATACATTTTATTGAAAATAAAACGAACAATAATAAAAAGCCTAATGTATTGAAGACTGTCCTGCCCATTTGAGCCAGGCAAGGCTTATAAGCTACTGACTGACCACCTGATTACTGCTAAACCGCTCTGGTTTGAGCCTGCCCTGAAAAGTGGTTCAAGTAAAACCATTCATACATATAAGCCTTTGTGCAGTAAAAATATAATTAACTATTTTAAGAACATAATGAATATTCTCAAGGTGATTATCGCATTGTAAGTCACATCTATCTAACGCACCTGTTCCATACAAATTTCTTAGAATTGTAAGTTTGACTTGATACCAATGGCAGTCAATAGATTTCCATTCAAATGTCCTTGACTGACCCACTCAACGGAGATAGAAAACCATAAAAACACTGTAGATTACACTATTATTATCATTAAATCTCATCCGGGGTGTTACGTTTCATATGCAGACGAATTCGACGAGGGTGATCCCATAAAGAATTGGACTGTCCTCCTACTTCGTAAACCCTATTGTGACTCGAATTTCAAGGTACAAATCAAATCTGTAAACAGATGTTTTCTCAAAGTAGAGTAGGGTAGAGAAGAGTAGAGTAGAGTAGAGTAAGTGAGAACTCCAAATGTGGTTTTATATATGCATTATAAGTTTATAGTACAAATGTATATGCTGCAAAGTAAGATAGGTACTAATTTGAGATAACAAGGTTTGACAAAATCTTTTTAGACACGTGTGGATAAAATTAAAACTGAGATCCTTTAAGAGAAGTGAACACATTAATGAGAAAGGGGATGGCCCATACCGCGGTTTCGACTATTAAAGTCTCGTCAGTGACCCTTTAGATTTGGCAACTTGAAGCCAAAGAGAAATACTGTAATTTTCAACAGGGTAGTCGATACAAAGACTAGTATTATCTAAATGGGACCAAATATATTAAAGATTGGTTAGAAAATGAATCTTAACCGATAATAAATGTTTCGGAGTATTCCAGATAAAATTATGATCCACGTGTACACCTAAGATTTTTTCATTGCGAGAGTTTTTCAGTTGCATACTGTTAAAAGGGATTTTCAGATCGCTGTCAATGAGAGAACTTCGTTTTTATCGACAAGCAATTAGCATCAATTTAGTTTTATCAGTTACTGTATTGATAAGCATACAGTACCATTTTTAAGCACCAACTGCAAATTAAATCCCAAGCACCCTGAAGATTAGCTTCAAGGACACCCTTATCTAAATTAGTACTACACAAAGTAGTATCTATACTTTACAAAGTAGCAAAGTCATCTGCATACACAAATCTACGGATACAGGTACAATTTTCAAAGAAAGTGGTAGGTCATTGATAAAAGGCGTGACTAAAAGGGGACCTAAGATCGATGCCTGAAAGACTCCGCACAAAACGTTGCCACCATTTGAACACGAATTGTTAATTACAACTTGCTGAGTTCTGTAAAATAGATACATGTATGTCTGACATGACAAAAGGACAAAGTCAAACTACTGAATGTATAATCATGAGTGCAATTTCTTTAGTAGTAATAAGTCGAAAGCTTTCCGAAAATATATCATTGCACAACCAACTAGTTTACCTTCATTAATAGCTTTATACCAAGTAGCTGTCATAAGTATCAGAACTGATTCTGTCGAATGACGTATTCGAAATCCGCTTTCATTTTAATGAAGAAGAGAGTATACAAGAAATAAGATTTATATCTGTCCATTTTTTCTATTACTTCAGAAAGTGTTGGCAAGATCGAAATATGCCTGTAATTGTTAACATCATCTTTGTCTCCAGTTTTAAAGATTGGATTAACTTTAACATCAGTCTCAATACTTGTATTTTTCATGAATGTTATGGCGGGTATTAAAATATTCGGAGCCATCTTAAATAATTTAGCCCGGTGGCTTAGCCTTTAGAAGCATCCATATTAGCTCAAATGAGCAGTTTATAAGCAGAATGATGAAATTTGTATCATCATTAACTTTTTAATTAACAAATTGCACCGAATAAATTAACACAGATACTCTATTTGTTAAGACACGATACTCATCCATTTGTCCACTAACTTTGCATCTATCTCGTTCTTTCATACAATCTAAAAATTCGTGGGTTATTAAGCCAATTCGGTTGATAGATGTGATTTAAGAGGGGAGTGTTTATTTACAATTTCTAAGAACATAGCATTCCAAACCTCAACTATTCCATTGATGTTATCAACTTATCAAAGTGATGGTACTTCGCACAGGTCGTTGATAAGTCTGTTTTCATCAAAATTGTTAAACGATCGGTACGTAATGGTCTTATGTGTATTCGATTTCACACAATTGTTAATTTAATGATCTCCGAAAACGGCATAATGTTCTACAAACATGCACACTTGCTATGTTTTCATCGAAATTTGTGAAACATGATCAATTAATGTATTGGATGTCGCTGTTATCCTTGCTGGTTCACAAACCATTTGGCTAAAGCCTAATTTTCCTATTCTATATCTTTGTTTACATTAAGTAATTTTTTGTTGATGTCCCCTAGTAAAATGATTGCCTTCCCTTCGCTTGAAACTTTATCAATAAAACTGTTGAATCTATCATTGAATTCTAGTTTGGAGTCAGGACGATACATATTACCGATTAAAATTGGTTAAGTTGGTTTACTTTTACACTCAGTTATTTTTAACCAAATGTATACAGTGTTATTTGTTTCTAAGTCATATCTTCGCTTACCATGTATTCGTACATAAAACATCACCTCCACCGCCACTACTGTCATTATCTTTGCGAAAAGGTTCTTGAAAACCACCGATATTAGAACTTCGAATCACAGAGAATTAATTAATTTCTTAAAATGATACTTCTTTGTTATGAGCAACTTCCTATTAAGAATTAATAAGAATTAATTGTTATGTCCCATTGCACCACTCATTCATTCGAGATTATCTATGATGCGTAGCTTCTATAAATAGCACAGCTATTCGATACAATGTATCACATATGTACAATCTCTGACATACTGCGTCAGGGAGTCGACTCTTTGGCTCAGTGGTTAGAGCATTGGATTTCTACCCCGGCGGTCCGGGTTCGAATCCCATCTGGGACGTGGGATTTTTTTCAAGCTATGCATCATCTCTTAGTTACGAATTTTCATATTCGTAAGATGGGGGCTCGTCCGGGATGGACCATTTGAGTCATTTAGTCATTATAATGACGTTCTCGTAATCATAAATGATTACTTCCTCGAAATGGGGGTGTGTTATGTCCCATTGCACCACTCATTCATTCGAGATTATCTATGATGCGTAGCTTCTATAAATAGCACAGCTATTCGATACAATGTATCACATATGTACAATCTCTGACATACTGCGTCAGGGAGTCGACTCTTTGGCTCAGTGGTTAGAGCATTGGATTTCTACCCCGGCGGTCCGGGTTCGAATCCCATCTGGGACGTGGGATTTTTTTCAAGCTATGCATCATCTCTTAGTTACGAATTTTCATATTCGTAAGATAATTTTAAGAAATTAATTAATTCTCTGTGATTCTAAGTGCATCTACTTTTCAAAATGTAAAATTATATGTGACTATGTTCTTGAAAAAGGCCACTAGATGGCTGAAACGTTGAAAAACCTTGGAAAACAGCGGATTTTGTTATTATTAGATCCCTTAAAAGTTTGACTTTGGATCAACAGTTTTAGAAGATGAATATTTTCCACAGCTTAAGTTGCTATCTAAGAACGCCCAGGAAAACGTGAAAGACTAAGAAGAACCAACGCCTCTGTATTGGCAGTAATGACGAGAACCCAAGTACTCAGCCAGGAAGTGCCCGACCATATTACTCCCAAAGCATTGCTGTCTGGAGTTTCTGTATCTTGATCGCCGCCCAGCTCCACTTGCTGGCATATACGGCTGATATGGTCTACTGCCCAGACTGCGGGCCGTTATACCAGCTCCCGTTCTGGTTCTGCTCTTTGGCGTTAGAGAAGACACATAGGGCATAGTCAACAACTATTTTCACTGAACTACCATCGGCGTTGAAGTAACGGTTATGCGGTAGCAGATTCTTGTCGAAGAAGAACTTATTTGTTAGATATGCGATACACCGACTGTGTTCCCAATGCTTAGATTGCTCAATGCTTCCGTTGAATTCTGATACATCTGTGTCGCCTCTTGGAGCAATGTCACATCATATGTAGATTTTACATTGATGGTTACTTGACTTAATGATGCTGATAAGTTGATCATATGCCTCAACAAAACTTTCTACATTGGTCTTCTTCGCACTGTCGTTGCCGCCCACGTATATGATGCATGTCTCGAAATTGCGCAATATGAGACCGATATATTTTCTT
The DNA here is from genome assembly GCA_964017185.1 of Rugalucina vietnamica. Classification (NCBI taxonomy): domain Eukaryota; kingdom Metazoa; phylum Mollusca; class Bivalvia; order Lucinida; family Lucinidae; genus Rugalucina; species Rugalucina vietnamica. The sequence goes on along the minus strand of OZ024871.1, from coordinate 42,935,139 downwards.
TAATATCATTTATTCCGGTCCCACCCTTAGCTTGCTTTTGGACATCTTTCACCAACCCTTTTGTGTTAACTTTGTTGAGGATGATAGAATCTCCAATTAATAGTATTTGTCCGTTGTTTGTTCTATTGCTGGAGCTGTCTGCGTTCGTTGTTTGCTGTATCTACGCTGTTCTGTACATTGCTCGCCGATTCAGTGTTTCTGTTCGTAAAAAAAACTAGCACCGATTGTCCTAAAGTTTGTGTCATGTCGTTTCGTTCCACTGATGTTGTCTTCACAAATGTCTTGAGACGATCCCAAAACACTGGTTGGGTAATTACAAAAATCCCCCGACCGTTGACTGGCTACAAACATATTCGTCTCTGCTCTTTGACTGGTTATGACGTATATTACTAGCGTCACTCTTTTTTTTTCATATCGGTATTGACATCATTGTGCTGACCAATCCTTTTGTCTTTCTGTAATGTTGAATTTCTCTCAGCGGCCCCCGTGGCCAAGCGGTTAAGAGCGCTGTTTCTTTATCACTCGATCATCTCACCGCTGTGTCTGGTGTGGGTTCGAGCCCCGCACTGGCCACATGTGAGACAAGCCAAGTTCTACTTGTGGGTGTGCGGGTGTTTTTTTCTTGGAGATCTTCCGTTTTCGCCCACCTACTGATTGGCCCATCTCATATGTAAAACTGATTAAAAAAATCTCAGAAGATTGGCTTGGTGTCTGCACTGCACAAGCATAGGTTAGATGCGTCGTCGTCTTACTAATATAATATACTAGGCTTGATTTCAGGTCTTTCATCTGCTTTTCCAAATTAGAAATCACTGAATGCTTATCCATCCTTAATTCGTTTTCCATGTGGTCAATTTTCTTGATGATTTCAGACACAGGTGTAGCCTGGCATTCAGGCCATGTATTTAGATATTTGACTCTACCAGATATTCTTCTTACTGAAAGGTACATAACCAATAAAGGGCTATTACCATGGTACTTTATTGCATCCCCATTAGCTGAAATACATCACTAAATCTGACTTTGATAGTAAATAAAAGCATTCTGAATCTAATGGACATTTCTTTACTTTTAATTGTTTGTCAGGTGATATTGTTTCATTTAGTGGACTGATACCAGTCTAACACAGGTGTAGAGAGTAATCTGACTTACTGGGTTTCCATTCTTTTTACTATATGCGTACTGGTGTGAACAGGCTTAATATTAGCCAGCAAAACACGGGTGGATGAATGATTTATTACGAAAATGCCATGGCAACCAATTTTATCTACATATTAGATGCGTGGCCATTGACCTTTGACTAGCATTATTTCAAGCAACAGGTTGTTGCCTGGATACTAATTTGAATTTAGTGCGCGTTGTATTGAGCAATTTTGTCAATAGATTGTCAATAAAACAAGCTTATTTACGTATGAATAATTCAAAATTTTCATTATTTATTGGATGACCCACGTATATACGCGCGTGTAAAGTGTTTTCTAACCAGCATTTTATATAATATACAAGGCAGTAAATATATACTAGGCAAATTAAATTTAGCGATTTTCGTAACATTCGCAATGAATAAAAGTCATATTTTGGAATATGGGCGTAAGTGGTAACATTTCGGCAAGAAATTTCGAAAAAGTAAAACCTTATTGACGTTACAATTTAAGACACATGGTCAAAACTTGCAGGTCTGCTTAAAGTGGGAAACCAAAATCATGCTTAAGCAACTGTTCAGCCATCAAAACATAGAAAAATATTTAAAACGTTTGGAAACAAAATTTTACCGCCGAGAAATAAAGATCGTACGTTTTTAAATTCGACGTTTTTTCTATTGCTCCTACATTATCGCCTTACAGTTACGTTTCTAATTGGAATTTTCCGAAAATCGGCAATGAGTTTAAATGTCTGATGCATACCGATATGTTAAAATAAAGAGAGTCTGCAAATTTCCCTATCTTGGCTTCATAACGTGAGCTTAAATAATGAGTTTAACGTCCGCGTTATCTCACTAGCATGACGCGTTATGGCTCTGAAGCTTTCAAGTGTCACAAACCACGGGTTTGGCTACATAGTGCTTTGTTTGTCTTGTTTTGTTTTATGAAAATCAATGGAAACCAAGTAGCCCGAAATTTAGGCAATTTCGACCACTTGACGGCGCTTTGACGTCGTTTTTGGCCGGTAAGGTTTATACCGAAAAAGCCCAATTTCGCTTGTCACATAATCAACAACGTTCATAAAGAAGGGATGAAAAGGACGGGCCTATTGGACTTAACAAAAGTCAACTGCTTGCATAGTGTTCAGTGGTTGAGAATTTGCAACCACACCCTTTCTGTATTTCTTGGTTGTTCCAGAAGCCTCTTTAAAGGATTGCGTTTTAAATTCATCGTATCATGTGCCTAAGACACTGTTCTTGTCATTTAAATTAAAGAAATGTCTAAAATTGCTCTAAGGTGATCAAAAATATATGTAACATAAGAAAATTGCTAAATTTATTTTGCATAGTATACTATTATGTCATTTAAAGTGTTATCAATCTTATGGGAATACAATAAATATGCACATAATAGGCGAGGCACGCAATAAATATGCACAAAATAGGCGTGGCAGAATAACCTTTGCTAGTTTTTTTTTTTTTTTTTTTTTTTTTTTTTTTTTAATTCAGTTTTACCTCCCTTTCACGATTATTTCAGCTTAGACGGGCCAATCAGTAGGTGGGCGAAAACGGAGGAACCCCGAGAAAAACCACCCGGCGCACCCGCAAGCAGAGCTTGGCTTGTCTCACATGTTTTGCTCGGTTTGGTTGATATAGCTGATTTGTTGCATTTTGCTATGCACGAGAGAGACTTCGTGACGTCGCTCTTCGATTGTCATCCTTTTGATATTATCGAAGCTTTCGATACTTAGTCGGCTTGCTAACGATTGACGATCCCTATTAGCTAGGCAGATTATTAATCGTGCATTTGGCGAAACAAGCATACAAATCAGAAATGCCAACTGTTCTGAAAAATATCGTTGTCCAAGCGAAAATTCAAAATGCGGCCGCCCTGAAAGAATACATATCATAGTTTGTTATCCAAAACTTCACTGCTTTGACTGATTTTTAGGTTTTTGGTATCAATGTTTGAGAACTCATTGAATCTAAATTTTCACTTATTCTTATTTTTCATAATGGAGGACAATATAGCGGCCATTTTCAAAATGGCCGCCATCAATGACTTATGTTAAAGTTTTTCTTTATCTTAAAAAGGTACAAGTAGGCAAAGATCAGGAAAAGGCGCAATCAGAAAAAGATTCCCACTCCAAAAACCGACTAACTTAACTAAAAATATGCAAACATACATAAGGCGCCAACAGCACAAAAAAATTTAAACACCAAAACATAAAACAAAAAGAACCACCACAGAAGTATCGCCTTGGAACGATCAGTAACACAAAGTTACTGGCGGGCTTAAACCTCACTGCATTGACCGATTGTTATCGGCTTAAACACAATCAGGGTGGACATTTCCTAAAATACATGTTATACGCCAGTATTTTGCCCTGGTGCACTCCTAGAATGATGTTATTGTCATAGCTATATAGGAAATTTCACAACCTTTCCAGTGATATATAATATGTGTGGGTTATTAGTAGAGGGACAGTTTACTGCCTAGTCAAAAGGCTAAAATTGGGCCATTTTTGAGTGTTATAAAGTTTCACTTCAAATTTTCTATTATTGTACAAGGCACCAGCTATTATAATTTCATCTTTAGCCAATAAATTTATGTCAGAAATTCAAAAGGAATACCCAAACTCTTATCTGAGGTGATAAATACATTGGTACTTGCCTTTGTATAAATTTCCAAGAGCTTTTCTTAAAAGTAGCCCTTTGTTATACATTTTGGCTTTTTTAATACCCCCAAATCAGGAGCTTCCAAACTTAATAAACTGCAAAATATAAAATCACAAATGCCATATTAAGCCTAAGATACTTTTTGAATTTTGATGGGAAAGCCCTTATTGAATATAAAGTGATTGTGGAATCTGCCAGATGCAATTTTGTAACACCATGTAAATGTCGTGTCCGTAGCTCCCTATTTTCAAGCCCCTATTAAAGTATGTTAACAATGCTCAATATAAACATGACCTTCACTTTCATTTGCGGGTGCAGCCATTAAACGTTTTATAATAAACATTTTGTGGCTAGCTAAATGGTTTCATCAGATATCGCGGTAACTATGCTGTCCGTAGCCCTGTCGTGTCCGTAGCCGCCATTTTTGTTGTTTGCTTAAAATGATCATTTTAAGCTTATCTCATTTTGTTTTGAGTTGTAAACAAACAAAAACATCATTAAAAGTCATAAATGTACCAGTACATATGAATATTGCATGTTAATATTTGTGACAAAACTGTCTGAAAACAGATAGGGCTACGGACACGACACATTTTCATATTTGCCATAAGTTAATAATTTTGACAGATTTTCCAGATAAAATCTGTTATCTGACACAAAAAAGTGTCCCAAAAGTAAAAATTCTCGATACAAGATAAATTGCATTAGCCATTATGCATGTTATATTTACATATATGTAGGCCCCTAAGCCCTAAGGGCATAGATATGGTAAAATTTTTGAAAGCCTGAAAAGAAATTGAAAATTTCTGCGTTTTTGCACCTACAAGGTGTCTTGGATAACAAAAATGCCATCTAAAAATGTCCCACTTAAAATTCATTTTTTGACAAAAGTGAAACCAAAATGTCCACCCTGATTGTGTTTTAGCCGTATGCTTTTGGTGTCTAAATATACTGAGCCAAATTTATAACGCAACATGGTTAAGGCATGTTTTTTCGCGTTTTAATGTAATGCAAGACGGTCTACCAGACAAATGCTGGTCAGCAATCGTCAGTGAATAAATTGGATACAAAAAGTTTGGTTTTCAGAGCATGGGTCACTGAGCTCGAATCTGATTGGTCAAAACGGTTATTTGGATAGCATGCGCCTCTTGAGAGATTCTGGAGGTCAGTAACACAAATTGCTTCTTCATGGATCGTCCAATGAAGGTTAATGAGGTGATTGCAAAATGCCGTCCATTTGTACCCAAAATTTTAAATCAAAGTTTGCATCGTTGAAAATTGAACGTTTAATACTGTGTTTAACGCAATTTTAGAAAATGGAATTGGTGAAAAAAATCTAACGGCGAATGTTTTTAATGAAATCTTTGTGGAAACATGTTCATTCCGTCATTCAGCATTGTTAGAAAACACAATAACATCCAATTGTTGGGTCAGGATCGTCTGTAACAAATGTTAAAATGTGCGTACACTTGAATGGTTGGGGCGAAATTGAGTCTTCAATTCTGCTCAAAATTGAGCAAAATTGATCTTTTGACTGTAAAATTATTCATTGTCCAAAGTTGAGCAAGAATGATCCTAAAAACCGACATTAATTTCTAGGGTACGAATTCACGTCACATGTCGCGTTCTGGAAAATCACAATGCATTTCATTTTTTGCCAAGACCCTACCTCTGAAAAATGATCAATTTCTTGAGACGCATAACACAGAATGTTACAAGCAAGATGTTTAGAGGTGTGTCGATCGTCGGCAATCTAATTCAGTAGAGACAGAGTTTACTTGATAACGTCCCGGAGTATAACATTAAAAATAAACCGATGTTGCGTTATAAGTTTTGCTCAGTATATTATGTTAAGACGTCGCGTCAGAAGTTGCCGTCATATGGAAAAGTCGACATAACTGTTTATAAATGTACGTGTAACATGCTTATTTGTGGTGGGATTCTGCTGAACTTTCAACAAAATACTGTTTTGAAATGCGCAATTCGATAAATGTTGAATTAATATTTTGCTGCGTCCTATGTTAGCGTTGGACCAATATCTAAAGGCCGGCTTGTAAACTTGTAACAACGGCCTGCACTAACGATCATTCAATTGCCCATAACTCTGTAATTATTACGTCAAATTTAACGTGGAAGCGCTTTGCGTTTTCACAGATGAATTCTGGATTTGGTGCAAATTTACATTCTTAAATGCATCGAAAAGAACGACCTCCGGTAATAAGCTTTTATTGTATGTCGTAATCTGTAAACTTAGCATTTTAAGAGCATTAAACTGTGATAATCTCAGTTTCCATGGCTATTAATTTAATTCATTTTGCGCAACACATCATTTCAATGTATAGTTAATTAAACAAATTCACCTATAGTTGATTAATAGTATTTTTTAGTTCTTCTCTTTATATTTTTCAAAATATGAGCGATATTTTTAAAAAGGGAAATATGTTACAATTTTTTAAAACGGCAAATCACAGTTGCATAGAAGAAATATAATCGTAGATTGCATGTTCTGATGTGTTTGCACACCTCACTACACATCTCGCATGCGTTGGTAAACTGTTTGGCACATTTTATGTAACTTTCAAACTAATTGACGTTAAAGAAACAACACTTTGCCAGTAGCTTTTGGGTTTGTTGGATATGTCACAATTTTAGAAAATGACGTTTTCCTTAATAGTTTGATCCTCGCGCGGATTTTGCACGCAGAGTGGCAAAAGTCCATTAGTTGCTATTAATCTATTTTTTACACATTGATCAAGTGCTTACATATTGAATAACATTTTAACATATTGGAAAGAAAGACCTTTCCACTGTGTTCAGGTTAAATGCAGTAACTTTTGAGCTGCTTTTATTTATTTTACATCTCAATTAGCCATTGCTGACGTCGAAAAAAAAAATATCGATACCATAAACCACTTTGTAATTCTTAATGTTAGATGTTTGCTACTGTACAAACAGTGCATACCTTGTTTTGTCCCAAAACTGCTATTATTAAATTTTTGATGAGCTTTTAAAGGTGCATTTACAGTTTGAAACTTCACGAAAATTAACGTACTTTAGCGTCGCGTAACTTTTGCTTTAAATACTGACATCGAACATTATTTCATGACGACATGCATCTTCATTTTCATGGTCAATACATGGCCACCATTTTGATTTTTAATTGTCTGAATTGCTAGAGATAAATGCAGAGATAATCATTAAATATACATGTAATCACATGACATATATATCAACTTTGTGCAAAAATAGATGCAACTAACATTATTTTCATCACATGGCTGCATATAAAAATGCATTTTGCACATTAAAGGCAGATGTTCTCGTCTTACATTTTGCAAATATTGCCATGACAAATGAGAAGTACAAGACAACCATGTGAATATTTAGATTATCATTAACATATATTTTGACACCAAAAGCATAAAAATTGGTCAATGCAGTGAAGTGCAAGATGACATACTGTAATTCAGTGCAGTGAAGTGTAAGATGACATACTGTAATACAATGCAGTGAAGTGTAAGATGACATACTGTAATACAATGCAGTGAAGTGTAAGATGACATACTGTAATACAATGCAGTGAAGTGTAAGATGACATACTGTAATACAGTGCAGTAAAGTGTAAGATGACATACTGTAATACAATTCAGTGAAGTGTAAGATGACATACTGTAATACAATGCAGTGAAGTGTAAGATGACATACTGCAATACAATGCAGTGAAGTGTAAGCTGACATACTGTAATACAATGCAGTGAAGTGTAAGATGACATACTGTAATTCAATGCAGTGAAGTGTAAGATGACATACTGTAATACAATGCAGTGAAGTGTAAGATGACATACTGTAATACAATGCAGTGAAGTGTAGGATGACATACTGTAATACAATGCAGTGAAGTGTAAGATGACATACTGTAATTCAATGCAGTGAAGTGTAAGACGACATACTGTAATTCAAGCCTTCGACGGCGGCCATTGTGAAAATGGCGGCCATGTTGTCCGCCATTATGAAAAATAAGTGACAATTTAGATTCAATGGGTTCTTCAACATGAACATTGACACCAAAAACCATTAAAACAGCCAATATGGTGAAGTTTTGGATAACAAACTATGATATGTAGTTTTTCAGGGCGGACATTTTGAAAATGGCCGCCATTTTGTCTGCTATTTTGAATTTTTGTTTGGACGATATTTTTCAAAACAGTTGGACATTCTGAGCCTCCATGCCAAATTTCATGCTTGTTTCACCAAATGCACGATTTTTTTTATATAGCTGCAAGGCTCCACATTATGATCATACAACGGGTGGTATTGATTTTCATACTTGTAGATTGGATTATTCTTGACACTCCTTCTCAACGAGTTAAATTTTCATTGAAACTCCTTACATTTTACAGCAATTTGAGAAGATATGTCATAAAAAAGTAATTTATTTTATGTTTTCCAGTTATTTCACTTTACTTTCCATGCGATTTCGGGTCTGTTATATAACTTGAAAATAGTCTTGAGACCATATATTCCAAAACATGGCAAGTGCAATAATATAGCAGTGAGCAAAACTTGCATACCTCGGCTTTTGCCATCACACATTATGAAAATAGTAGGAACAATGAAACAAATAAAGCTATTGAAATTAAGCAATATGACTGACTGTCATTATGCCATTATGACAACATGCTATTATCAATCTCCAGACAAAATTTCAAATGCGAAGTTGGAATTTAAGAAACTGGACACAATACACTACACTATACACAATACACTAAAGGGAAATCAAATTTGAAGGAGCAATCTCAAACAAGAGCTGAGAAATCTGTAATACACATTTCCATTGTGAAAGAAACGAAAAATGGATGAACAATAGAATCCTTGAAAAAGTTCCCGAGAAATCTTTGAAGGCAAAATTTATACTTTTTTTTACCATATAATGATCTGTCTTCATCTGGGTCATGTAATCTGAACCATTATATAATTTTAATTCCCAATGACCTTCACAAGTATGTAGTTTAGCTTTGATTTACCAAATGTCAGAGTTACCTAGTGATTTTTTTTTCATTTTTTGTTATATTTGGTTAGTTGCTGCACATCTAGGATAGACAGCAAATATATTTTGGAATGGTCAGGTTATCATATTCACACTGTTTCTGGTCTAGACACTCATTACTTTGTATGCATGTGACAAATGATATTTTCATGGACAAAAACAAAGAACATCAAACCAGTGTTAAACAAAAATGTTTTTATTTTGTTTCATTTTTTCTTCTTTGCAAACAACATAAATTAATTTTTCTCCATACATAAACTAAAATTTTCACAGTGCTCATGATTTCATAAAAAATCAATTATGTTCCATGATATTAAATTAATGATAGACTACCTGAAAAACTAAGAATGTCAAAAGACAAACAGAAAGACAGGTGAAAAAAAGACAGGTGAACAAATAATAACCCAACATATAAAAGTGTTCACAATCCATAAAGTCAAAGTATAAATAGATGTGCTGTGCGGCAAATGTGCTTAATCTACTTCAAAGACCCAACTCCAAAATTTTGAGTTTTATGTGAATTTTACTGCCAAAATAGCTAGTAAGAACTACTGAATAAATTTAAAATTACCCATTTGGAGACATTTGTGCTATGTTTTTTGTGTCTTTAAATTAAATCCATTTTTGACCAGTTTGATAACCTTATGAAAGAATTCTTCAAATACTCTGGGGGATAAACAGCATCCAGTGAGACTCCTTGAAACCCTCTTTAATCTGAAAAACTGAGTTTTGAAGGACATCATTTGCATGGGGTGATTCAAATGATGCTACCTGTGCTCTCGTCCTAGTCATTTGTACACCCTTGATGTATTCCATGACATCAGGATAACATGTCTGTGTAATGTATACCCCCTTATACCCCACTTTTATATAGCAAAACTGGGGTTTGCAGGGGTATCCCTATTTTTCTTATTTATGTTCCAAAACATAGATTGTGGGTACTCGTTAGAGCCGCCTCGCAGAGGCGGTTCTACCATGTCCCCACAATCAATGTTTTGAGCTAAAATATTAAAAATATTAAATTTTTTTCTGATGAAATTTTCAAATTCTACACCTGAAAAAAATCTCTGTATATTGCATGGGCAAATTTTTGTAATGTAATCGACAGTCTTATCATGTCTGGGAGGACAGCAAAATCGCTAGTATCATATTTACGACTGTTGACCATATACTCAGATGGCAGCAGGGTTTTGCATGTGATGGTATACAAATGACTTAGACGACAGTACAGGTAGCATCATTTGAATCATCCCCATGACTAGTATTATCATTAAAACAAAATATATTGGCAATATTTTTGTATGTACCCATTATGGAACCAAATACATATGGTCTTCTTATACAATCAAATTAAATACATTTTCCTTTTTTTTTATTCAGAAAACACAATTCTTAAAGCCACAATTAAAGGAGAATGTTGCATAAATAAATAAAATAATGATTTACTGATTTAACTAAACAAACATCAGTTACAGGCTATGGCAAAATAGAAATAAATAAATACATGTAAATACATTTGATATCATTCATACATGGTCCACAATCATTTGGCATACCAGTTCATTTGGTTTATCATTTGAAACATGGTCACAAAATTCACATTGGTCAACAGTTTAAATATGAAATTCAAGTCTATCATCTTATTTTAGTGAAATAGACGACAGTGCATACCAAGCTAATATGTCACCTCTCTTGTTACATATAATCAGTCAATAAAATTGGATGAGCACAGTGGCCTATTGGTAGAGTACCAGCCTCCGGGTCAAAGTGAAGGCCTGGGCCCAAAATTACAATGCTTCCTTAAAGTTAAGGCCCATCTTAGTTAAGTTGACAAATTTTACTGATGTTTTACCATTAAAACAGCTTTTTGAAAATATGTATATAGTTGTATGAAATAAAATGTCATTTACATAATAATACCAGAGGACCAATGGTCCTGTAAATGCTCACCTGAGTCTGCTGCATATACCAATAAACATGTTTGAATATTATGGTATTTAACCCCAGTGCAGGGGCAGATGAAGCCCTTGGGCCGTTTTCTTTTTTCAGACTAATCAATATTCTGCCCATGGATGCTTCACGCCAAGTTTCATTAAAATCAATCTATTGGTTTCAGAGAAGAAGATATTTGAAGGGTTTTTACCATATATGGGCATGGTGGCCATCTTGGTCATGTGACTTAGATTATTAATATACACATTGGTTCCCCCATCCTATAGATGCTTCACATAAAATTTGGCTTCAATTGGCCAAGTGGTTTTAGAGGAGAAGATGTTTGAATATTATGGTAATATACATGTATATTGCCCCGGGGTGTGGACATATGAGCCCTTAGGTTCTTTTTTTTTTCAGAATCATTAATATTTAGTCCTACTACCCATTTCCTGCAAGATTTTCACCTCAAATGACTTTTTAAAAGTTATCCCCATTCCAATGCATTGGCGACCTATGTTGACCTTGTCGTAAAATAGGTCAAGGTCACCACAGGGTCATGATTTATATATATTGTAGTACTTCAGCCATTGGTGCTTCATACCAAGTTTCTTTGAAATCGGTCCTCAAAATTCAGAGAAGATTTTTGAAGGGTTTTTACCATATATGGGCATGGCAGCCATCTTGGTTATGTGAACTAGATAATTTATATATACATTAATTCCCCCATTCCATAGATGCTTCACATACAATATGGCTTTGATTCGCCAAGCGGTTTCAGAGGAGAAGATGTTTGAATATTATGGTAATATACATGTATACTGCCCCGGGGTGGGGGCAGATGAGCCCCTGGGGTCCAATTTTTTTCAGAATCTTTAATATTCAGTCCTATTGCCCATTTCCTGCAAGACTTTCACTTTAAATGACATTCCCTATTCAAATGCATTGGCAACCTATGTTGACCTTGCCGTAAAAAAAGGTCAAGGTCATCACAGGGTCATGATTTATATGCACATTGAAGTACTTCAGCCATCGATGCTTCATGCCAAGTTTCTTTGAAATCGATCCACCTGTTCTGGAGAAGAAGATTTTTGAAGGGTTTTTATCATATATGGGCATCGCGGCCATCTTGGTCATGTGACCTGGATTATTTATATACACATTGATTACCCTTCCTATTGATGCTTCACATAAAATTTGGCTTTGATTGGCCAAGCGGTTTCAGAGGAGATGATGTTTGAATATTATGGTAATATACATGTATATTGCCCCGGGGTGGGGGCATATGAGCCCCTGGGGTCCAATTTTTTTCAGAATCATTAATATTCAGTCCTATTGCCCATTTCCTGCAAGACTTTCACTTTAAATGACATTTTAAAAGTTTTCCCCATTCAAATGAATTGGCTACCTATGTTGACCTTGCCGTAAAATAAGTCAAGGTCATCACAGGGTCATGATTTATATATACATTGTAGTGCTTGAGCCATCGATGCTTCATGCCAAGTTTCTTTGAAATCGATCCACCTGTTCTGGAGAAGAAGATTTTTGAAGGGTTTTTGCCATATATGGGCATCGCGGCTATCTTGGTCATGTGACCTGGATTATTTATATACACATTGATTACCCCTTCCTATTGATGCTTCACATAAAATTTGGCTTTGATTGGCCAAGCGGTTTCAGAGGAGATGATGTTTGAATATTATGGTAATATACATGTATATTGCCCTGGGGTGGGGGCATATGAGCCCCTGGGGTCCAATTTTTTTTCAGAATCATTAATATTCAGTCCTACTGCCCATTTCCTGCAAGACTTTCACTTTAAATGACTTTAAATGACATTTTAAAAGTTTTCCCCATTCAAATGCATTGGCGACCTATGCTGACCTTGCCGTAAAATAAGTCAAGGTCATCACAGGGTTGTGATTTATATACACATTGTAGTGCTTGAGCCATCAATGCTTCATGCCAAGTTTCGTTGAAATCAGTCCACCGGTTCTGGAGAAGAAGATTTTTGAAGGGTTTTTACCATATATGGACATGGCGGCCATCTTGGTCATGTGACCTGGATTTCTTATATACACATTGGTTCCCCCTTCCTATAGATGCTTCATATTAAATTTGGCTTTGGTTGGCCAAGCGGTTTCAGAGAAGAAGATCTTTGAAATTGTGGACGGACGGACGGACCACGGACGGACGGACGGACGCCGGATCATGGCCATCCTATAAGCTCACCTTGTGAGCCTAACGGCTCAGGTGAGCTAAAAACTAATAAGTTGATTTCAGTATGCTATTGATGTCTATTTGGATGCTGAAAATCGCCACCTTAATTAAGTCTTCCTAAACTTAAAGTGAGGATTGTAATTCTGGGCCCAGGTTTATGTTGGTTGTCTGTGTTAAAACACAGCCACTGTTTTACATGCTATAAATTCTCTGTTTCATTACGAAAACATGCCCATGCAATATACAGTGATTTATAAAGTTGTAAAAAATGAAAATTCTTAGTTGAAAAGTTTTGATATTTTTCTTATTTTTAGCTCAAAACATAGATTGTGGGTACACCTTAGAACCGCCTCGACCAACAATCTATGTTTTTGAGCAAAAATAAGAAAAATAGGTATCTCCTGCGTACCCCAAATTTGCTATATAAAAGTGGGGTATAAGGGTGTATACATTACACGGACATGTTTTCGTGATGTAGTTAGCAAAGAAAATCACAACACATGACTAGAAAGCACAACCTATACTAAAACTGGGCATGATGCTAACAGACCTATGGAAAGCACCAGTCATTTGTAACCACAGCCCCCCACCTACGGGTAAGGGTGGGGGACAGCTGGCCTTAAGTGTGGGCAAATACTTTTCTTTATAGTCCCAGCAGTGCAGGGGACATGACAGAGTTTTGATATTAAGAACTTTACTCCAGGGAGATTTTCTATTGTGAAGGGCAGGGCAAAGAGCATAGTTTGACCTCCAGTTTGTCCCCTAGGAGTGGTGTCTATAGCAAGGCATTGAAAACTGAAAAGTCATAATCCCCACCCTTCGCTGTAGGTGGGGGATGCATAGTTAGTTCTAAATAAATAATGTATAATTACTACATGTACTAATTAATTCACCATGTAGACATATCATCAAATACTATCCAAATTGAGCTGCATCATGAGAAAACAGGATTTTTGTCTACCTGTATGTGAAAACAAAGGTGCAGATCTGTGCAGTAAATGCACAGCTTATCAGAGCCTTTGTTTTTGCTACTCAGATAGTATGATCCCTCATCTTGTTAAATCCACAATGTCCAGCCTCTAATCCTTTGCTGTGACAGTCCAGACCGGTTTGTGTCAGACCTGGCCGGAAACCCTGAAGATCAGTTTTCTTGTGTCACAGCTCAGATAGCATGATGACAACTGTTTGTCTGAAAGAAAACATTGTCACTCTACTGACATACCAACAAAAAATTATAATCCACAGGCATGTTAAAGCAATGGTCAAAAGAGAGCTTTAGTTATCAGATAAGGCCTAACAAATTTGTGCATTTCAGGTTCATGGAGTTTTAAAAAAAGGACAGTAGGTAAAAAAAATCTATGATTTTTTCTAAATAGATAAATACATATTTTTTACAATGGGGAGATGTCAAATGGCTGTAGGGAGAAATCTTTAGGAAATCCCTTAAACTGCTTAAACAGGCAGCCCCCATGGGCCAGCTGTTAAGAGCACTGATTTCATTATTGCCCTTAATCATTTGATCATGTTACACGTACCACTGTGTCTTGTTTGGGTTCGAGCCCCAGACTAGGCACATGTTTGACAAGCTGTGGTTTTCTTGGAGTTCTCCTATTTTTCTCCACCTACTGATTGGCCCATCTCATGTGAGCTGAAATAATCTTGAAAGGGATATAAAACTGATATGCTTAAAAATCAAAGGTAGGGACATGGTTGGGCAACCTGAAACAATTTTTTTAGGCCTAAACATGGTATATGTTGAGCATTTGATAACAGTGCTTAATTATTGATACAGCAGCAATTATAATGGGTGCCCTCCTGGTATCATTTAACCAGAAACTGATAGGTCCCAATAACTAGCCTTCGACTTGTATAGAATGAAAAGAATATAAACAAAATTGAAGCCTTATTCATAGAAATAAATTGATGTGCATTTACATCATAATTACACATACACAAAAAATACAGTGATCAAGACACACTTTTGAATAAATATAACACTTGTCTTGCATATATGACTAAAAATGCGTAGCAAAATTTACATATCACAATTTCATGTGGACTAATTTCCAGTAGTGAAAAATCCAAAGTAAGCTAACTACTTGTACTAACTAACACATGCCTAATATTATCTTTGGAATAACCAATGATTCTGACACTTCTGAAAATTAAAATTGGGGACTGGCACAGTTGGTAGCGCATCAGACTTTGGGCCGAGGGGTCCCTGGTTCGATCCTCATCAAGGGCATCAAATGTAGTGGCCTTGAGCAAGCCACATTTCCACAACTCAATATGTAAAATGTATTATATGTTCTTCGTCACAATAAAAAAGCTATACAGAGGTTATGTTGACTGCTTTAAATACATGTAAGCGACTTTAAATAAAGATTATTATTGCCCTGATGACTTGAATGCCAGTTTTTTGGCTAGTGTTGATCCAAAACAAGTATTTTGGCCTATTATAAACTGTTAGCTAAAAATATGTCTCCAAAAATATAATTTACAGAGGTACATGTATTAATTTTCAATCTTGCTTTTGATATTTTCCTTTGAAATTAAAACAGCAAAGACTTCACAGCGACCATCTTCAATCTTATTAGTGCAAAGTTTTATTATGCTCCAATTAGCGCACACCCTGGCTGTTTTCGAAAAATGTACATAGACGCACACTGCCTGACTACCATATTTGTACATTATACCAATTTTACGTGATACTCTATCAGTCGCATTAATACTTATCCTTAAATGATTAAATACAAGTTTAGATGACTGAAACATTTAAATGACATCTTCATTGATTTTTTTCGGCATGGTTTTTTCAGCATTACTAATATATGTTTTTGTGTTGTTGTTTTTTTTTTGTGTGTGTGCACTTATTAGAACAATATTTTGTTACCTTAACTTTTAAATTTTGAAAAGTTAAGCACACTGTGGGCTAACTAGAATGAATATGGAATAAGAAGATATGTGTTATAAAGAAAACTGTGTGGCCAACAAAGAATCATATAAGCTTACACATACATATCATGGAGTTATGTCAATCAGTGAATAACTAACCCTATGTTGAGTCACTGACCTTCAATTGGCAAAATTCAAATTGCACAGCAGTGAAAGCTGATCTGTTTCAGTGACAGTTAATAATGGCATGATTTTAAACAAAAACATATGTATGTCCAAAAGCCTAGTCTTTGAATCATTCAAAATGTGCACTTAATAGAAAACTGTGGATTTAAAATATTCAATTTCAATATGAGAAAAAAACAGTCAAATTAAGCTGGTAATCTGTGAAAACAAACCAACACTATTTTTCACTGGACACATGTCATGTGATTATGTGATACAAAATGATATGCATGTTCATAAAAATTACTCTGGCTTAATACAACTACATATACATGTACTTGCACATTCTTTTTCAAATGTACTGTTAAAATGAGTCTTTCTCATACTAGGCTTGTATAAACGAGACATTGGAATGTATTTACATTCAAATGACAATGTTATACGATGATACATGTATGTTGTTGTTGGTTTTTTATCCAGTTGGTCTGTGAGTCTCATTTGTACTTCCAGAAATTCTGTTTGGTAATTTGATTACCGTCTTTGCAAATGAGCAACGTCAAGAGAAAATTGGAATTTCGCCCATGCGAAAACAAAGATACAGATCAGCTGTGCAGTAACAGCAAGCTGATCAGCGCCTTTGTTTTTGCCACACAGACAGTACAATATATCTGCTTCTTATATCCAAAATTTCAAGCTTCTAGCCGTTTTCTGAGACTGCACAGGCCAATTTGTGTCAGGCCTTGTGGGAAACCCCAAAGAGTGATTTTCTTGCTTCGTGGCTCAAATGTCACACACTCTTCCAGATTCTAAGAAGTAAAGCTCATAGTCTGTGTATTTCTTGACCATATAGCCAATGTAGATCTGTGAATGTTGCTGAAAATATAAGAAAATTGAGTCAATCTGTAGTGGAACAGTTAGCACATGAACTTGATTTAAATTGTTTTTTCTGCCACATCACACTACAAATCAAGAAAAAGACAGAAAACCATTCACAAAGTGTCAAATATGAAAGATGCTGAAAAGACTTGAAGTTGACTAAGTTGAGATCCTGCAAGTCCAGTAAAAACCTGTCTTGCAACCAATCTGCACAGTACAAGATTGCTAGAGGACTTAAATTTTGGATTGGCAAAACTGTATTCTTGCATAGATATCTATGCACATAGCTGTTTGAAGCCGTTTTTGATTAGTCGAAAGCGGTGTTCAAACAGCAAACCCCATGTTCAAATCATGAAATTTATGTGCCGTTTGAACATGGGTTTTGGTCGACGTCATTGGTCAATGCGACGTGACATCACCGTGTTCCTTAGAAACAGCCGACGTTGAAGAAGTTTTGCGGTTTTCTGTGAGTTTTGATGTTGTTCAGGTTATTAACAAGAAATTTTAAGTGAATTAGTGTGAAAAAGCAAGAATAGCGATCAACCCTGTTTTGTTTCCTGTTCAAACATTCGCTGGATCACTCAGAAGGGGTTTGAACAAGCGGCCTGTGGCCTTGTGTTAAAACGCCTTCCTCATGCTCCATCTGTATCTGTTCAATAGTAATTTGTCTTGCTGGTGTATTTTCTTTTTAATGAACTTCAGCCACATACAAATTTAAGAAGAACTGACAAATTTTCTCTTCAATATGATACATTTCTAGAACATTAATAGCAACTGTGCCAGTCTGAGTAAGTAATACAAGATCTACTCAGGCTACCCAGTGCATTTTGGTACAAAATATATATTTTGGGCTTCAAAAAATAGGAAATTTATGTAAAAAATTAGGAGAAAAATAGAAAATTTTCGACCTAAACCTGACTTTTTAATAATATGGAAAACCATAATTTAAAAAAAAATTGCAGCAAGAAAGCAAATTTAACTGGTTTAATTTAAGTATGTGTTCTATTATTTTAACACATACCAGACTTTGAAAAAAAAAAGCTTCTAGCCTGCTTTTGTAACTGCACAGGCCGGTTTGTGTCAGACTTGGTCGGAAACTTCAAAGACCTGTTTTCTCGCGTCACAGCTCAAATTATGAATTAAAGAATGATTTCGCATATGTAAAAAGACAAGTTCACAAATGATTGCGGCTTAAATAGTATTGGAAAGCATCAAATTAGATTAAATCTCTGCATGAATATCCAATGTAGCTAAGAAATGATTGCAAAGCATTCTCTTCTGAGACCAATGTTTCAGATTTCAATTTCATTAGCAAGTATACATGAATGAAATCAGCTCATAAATTTACTCATTTGATTGTTTCTACAGGAAGAGAATTATCCCTAGGGGCCTATACCTTGAACACCTAAAGATCATGTGTAACACCATATGAGTCAAAGCATAGCAAATCTTTTCATTTTGTTTTTACTTGGCTGTTTAACATCCCAGTCAACATATTTTTAGTCATGTCTTAACCGAGCTATTAATAATTACTATAAGTCTTAGGGTTAATGTTTTTTGCTCAAGGACATAACCCTGCACCAGTTGGGTTTGAACCAATAGCATGATCTCAATCCAAGTCTGATGCTCTAACAACTAGCCAAACATGCTTCCCCTCAATCTCTCTATGTGTCCATGAACACAGAAATCTCTTAGCAATCATTCAAGCTGATCAGTCCTTAAGTTCTTCAGTTGAAAACAACAATATTATAACAGGGAAATATCTGCTCACTCGGCTTATATGTTCCCGTAGTATAAGTACCTTATTGTCAATTTAGTTTTTCCCACCTCCATTTTTGGAGTGGGAATTTCTTCCGACTGCGCCATTTCCTGATCATTGCCTAGTTTACCTTTTCACTTATAACACTGTACAATTCTGTGCACCCCAAAGATAGCAGTATAGTAAAATAAGAGCTGTCGCAGGACAGCGTAGCTCGCCTGACTTGTGCTTTGCCACTAAATCTATTAAATCTATGACCAAAGACATTGACCTCAATGTCACTCAGGTGGGTCGTGATGGTACAGCATAAAACTTCAGACCAATATCTACCAACATGCTAAGTTCAACTTGATCCATCTACATATTTGATATAGACTTATAACCTAAAATCTAAGTCTGTGACCTTGACCACAGGTGAGTCAAGATGCTACAGCATAATAACAGAATAATATCTAACAGCAAAGTATCAACTAGATCCATTCATCTGTTCCAACAATATACAGTTCAAAACACTTTAAGCAAAAGCTTTAACATAAAATTTCAAAGTCTGTGACCTTGAACTCAAGGTCACCCAGGTGGGTCATGATGTTACAGCATAAAACTTCAGACCAATATCTACCAACATGCAAAGTATCAACTTGATCCATCTACATATCTAAGAGATATAGACTTATAAAAACTTTAACCAAAAACTTTAACAGAAAATTTCTATGTCCGTAACCTTGACCTCAAGGTCACTCAGGTGGGTCATGATGGTACAGAATAAAACGTCAGACCAATATCTACCAACATGCAAAGTATCAACCTGATCCATCAACAACTTCAAGAGATATAGACTTATAAAAACTTTAACCAAAAACTTTAACAAAAAATTTCTAAGTCCGTGACCTTGACCTCAACGTCACCCAGGTGGGTCATGATGGTACAGCATTAAACTTCAGACCAATATCTACCAACATGCAAAGTATCAACCTGATCCATCCACAACTTCAAGAGATATAGACTCATAAAAACTTTAATCAAAAACTTTAACATTTTGAGCAACGCTGACGCCGACGCTAACGCCGACGCCGGGGTGACTGCAATAGCTCTTCCTGTACTTTCGTACAGGCGAGCTAATGAGGTTGTATTGTTCCCTAGATATATTACCTGTGAATCATGTGACATCAACAGTCGTGTCAGTTTCCTCCTCAAATGTGTTTTCTCTGGAGACTAAAGGATGGCCTTCACCTTGAGACAGATCATGCTGAAAAATAGAACATCATACCATCTATCAAGTCCCTGGTTCAACATGACAATATTTCCAAGATTATCTGCCATGACGATATAAGCTGGGTCATGAGAAAAAACAGATTTTGCATATGCAAAACAAAGACCCAGATAAGCTGTGCAGAAACTGCACAGCTGATCAGGGCCTTTGTTTTCGCTACTACAAATAGTACAATTCCACTTCTTCTTAAATCACAAATTTCATGATACTAACTACACCTGTGCGGCTTTATAACATGGTTTGTTACAGCATGGTTTGTATATAACTGATCATTTGCCGGACCTCAAATATCCATTTACACCATTTATACTATATGTCTATACATTTTGCTCTCCTTATAACACAAAATAGATACCTATCACGGACATTGGCGTGGACCCCAACAATAACGGTGTAGTCCGGTAACATTGCGCACCTAACGTATTTCATGTCTGATCTGACGTGAAATATAAACGCTGACTAACATGACTTAACATGAGTCCTTTTAGTAATTCAATAATTATAATATCATAACATAAAATGTTAGCAAGTTCTATCAGCTATAGAAATATCGTGGCTGAAACATATGAACCCCCTGGAAAAATTTAGAGGCAATTTGTCCCCTAACATTGCGCACTTCCAAATCAAATGTATATATTATAGCAACCTGCAATTTATTCGCAGCAGTTGCATTTCTGTAAACGTATGAAAGTCATGTGACAAATTACAAACAAGAAGATAAAGAAAAAAATCACGCTGTCTATGATGGCACAAATATGTCACCACACAGTATTTCAAAATTAAAGAAAATCACATAATGGTGCTAAATTGTTCAATAAAAACGGAAGGAAAATCATTTTTGTCTTCAAATTAATCTTGTACACTCTTGTTGATGTAACAAATGAGAAAATAACACTGGTAGTCCAATATTGTTTGAAATCTGGTTGGTATTCCAGGTGCGCAATGTTGCGGGCCGCGCAATGTTAGGGAACTCGACTGAAAGTTATAAAGAAGTTGTGGTGTATTTCCAAAACTTTCCAAGACACAGTACATGTATCATCACCATTCACTCAGTTCAGATTAGATGTGTTATCTCTGGTGATTACAGGTTATCCTTCATCTTGATACAGATGATGTTGAAAATCTATGATCATATCTAATGCATATTCATAAGCTGGTTACAACTCTTAATTTGACAAGAGCAGGTTACAGGCAGGAAGATTTTATGTAAAGTATGGCCCATGATTACCTCTATCACCTCTGTAAGTTGACTTAGTTTCATCTTCAGGAACTGTATCTCATCCAGAATCTGTGAGAACAACTCAGAGTCTATCACGACCACCTCACGGCCATTCATCACCATGGTGGTAACCTCAGGCTGCTGGATGGCACCGCACACTTCATAGCTGGTGTCTGACTGGTCCACACCATATGATCTGGAGGTGAAAATGATGAGATATGTACATGTATGCATTGCAAGGTTATCAAACATTAAAGATCTTAACATATGAACTATTATAAATATGCCAAAATAATAATTTCTTTACATAAAAAGTAGTAGACTTAATTGACAACAAACTAAAACCAGAGGACCATTGGTCCTGAGAACGCTCACCTGAAGCCTGATCCTGGAGTATTAAGTCATCATGAAATGACCTTGACCTTGAATACTCACACACCTTTATTGAATTCATAAGTTGTCTGCATCTGCAAAGTTTCAGGTCTCAGGCTACAATAGTTTCAAAACCCAGTGATTTATGAGAAAACCATAATTTTAATTTTGATATTTAAATGACTTTGGGTCAAGGTCAAGAAATGACCTTGGCCTTCATTAATTACTTACCTCAATTGACTCCATTGGTTGTCTGCATCTAGCAACTTCCAGGTCTCAGACTGCAACAGTTTCCAAAATATCCATTGTTTTCGCCTTTTCCCGTGTAAAAGCCTATGTTTCCAAAATTGACCTTGCCGTAAAATAGGTCAAGGTCATCCTATGGTCATCATTTGATCAAACTATGATGGGCTGTAGTCCCAAATGCTACATACCAAGTTTCGCGAAAATTGGCCTGCCGGTTCTGGAGAAGAAAATTTTTGAGTGGTTTTTACCATATATGGGCGTGGCGGCCATCTTGGTAACGTGACTTGGATTTCGCGATCAAACTTTCGTCTCCCCTACCCATGGATGCTCCACATAAAATTTCACTTTGATTGGCCCAGCAGTTTCAGAGAAGAAGATCTTTGAACAGTGTGTATGGACGACAAACTGGCCAAGGTCAAGAGATGACCTTGACCTAAATTAATCACATACCTTCATCTACTCCATTAGTTGTTTGCATCTACCACTTTTCAAGCATCAGGCTGCAATAGTTTTCAAAAAATCCATAGTTTTCACTTTTTCCCATGTAAAAGCCTATGTTCCCAAAATTGACATTGCCGTAAAATATGTCAAGGTCATCCTAGGGTCATCATTTTATCAAACTATGATTGGCTGGAGTCCCAGATGCTACATACTAAGTTTCATGAAAATCGGCCTGCCGGTTCTGGAGAAGAAGATTTTTGAGTGGTTTTTACCATATATGGGCGTGGCAGCCATCTTGGTCATGTGACCTGGATTTTGCGATCAAACTTTCGTCTCCCCTACCCATGGATGCTCCACATAAAATTTCACTTTGATTGGCCCAGCAGTTTCAGAGAAGAAGACCTTTGAAAAGTGTGTATGGACGACAGACTGGCCAAGGTCAAGAGATGACCTTGACCTACATTAATCACATACCTTCATCTACTCCGTTAGTTGTTTGCATCTACCACTTTTCAGGCATCAGGCTGCAATAGTTTTCAAAAAATCCATAGTTCTCACTTTTTCCCATGTAAAAGCCTATGTTTCCGAAATTGACATTGCCGTAAATTAGGTCAAGGTCATCCTAGGGTCATCATTTTATCAAACTATGATGGGCTAAAGCCCCAAATGCTACATACCAAGTTTCATGAAAATCGGCCTGCCGGTTCTGGAGAAGAAGATTTTTGAGTGGTTTTTACCATATATGGGCGTGGCAGCCATCTTGGTCATGTGACCTGGATTTCGCGATCAAACTTGCATCTCCTCTACCCATGGATGCTCCACATAAAATTTCACTTTGATTGGCCCAGCAGTTTCAGAGAAGAAGATCTTTGAAAAGTGTGAATGGACGACAGACTGGCCAAGGTCAAGAGATGACCTTGACCTAAATTAATCACATACCTTCATCTACTCCATTAGTTGTTTGCATCTACCACTTTTCAGGCCTCAGGCTGCAATAGTTTTAAAAAAATCCATAGTTTTCACTTTTTACCATGTAAAAGCCTATGTTTCCAAATTTGACCTTGCCGTAAAATAGGTCAAGGTCATCCAAGGGTCATCATTTTATCAAACTATGATGGGCTGAAGTCCCCGATGCTACATACCAAGTTTCGTGGAAATCAGCCCACCGGTTCTGGAGAAGAAGATTTTTGAAGGGTTTTTACCATATATGGGCGTGGCGGCCATCTTGGTCATGTGACCTAGATTTCGCGATCAAACTTGAAATGCCACTACCCAAGGAGGCTCCACATAAAATTTCAACTAGATTGGCCAAGCGGTTTCAGAGAAGAAGATCTTTGAAATTGTGGACGACGACGACGGACGGACGACGGACGACGGACGGACGCCGGATCATGGCCATCCTATAAGCTAACCTTGTGAGCCTTCGGCTCAGGTGAGCTAACAAAAAGTACATAAGGGTGAACATGCATTACCTTAAAAATTCTTGTTAGCTGTACATATGTACTTTATTAAGTGGTACCTTGTGCTGTTTGGCAGCCTGGCAGGTCTTGTGTGTTTTTGACAGACTGGGTAATGTTATGTTTGATAGATTTAAAGCATGTACAGCATCTTCAGCATGTACCATTTATGACTACTAATGTATGTCCTGTATGACAAATCTAATGCATCTGCTATTTGGGGAAGTCCTAATGCATGTGCGGAAAAAAGTTTGAAAGATCTCATGTGTGTGTTTTGCAAGATCTAATGTATGCCCTGTTTGAAAGACCTAATGCTTGTGCTGTTTTGTAAGATCTAATGCATGTACAATTGAAAGAGCTAATGCATGTGATGTCAAGTGTCTGACAAGATCTTATCCATACGTGCTATTTGACAGATATTAGGCATGTGCTGTTTGTAAGATTTAATGCATGTGCTGTTTGAAAGACCTAATGTGTGTGCTGTTTTTCAGATGTACATTTGAAAGACCTAATGTGTTTGCTGAAAAGTGTTTGACAGATCTAATGCATGTGCTGTTCAACAGATCTAATGCCAGAGTTCTCACTAGGATTTTGAAAATTGGAGTAAAAATGAGGTATTTCCTAAATTGTTTGATTCTTCTTATACTTTACTATTGGGACTTTCCAAAAAGTTGAAGTCAGAATAAAAAAGTTGGAGTTTAAAACTCCAACATTGGAGTTAAGGAGAATCTGTAATGCATATGCTGTTTGACAGATCTAATACATAAAATTATGCTGTTTGTAAGGCCTAATGCATATGCTGTTCAACAGGACTAATGCATGAAGTGTTTGACAGATCTAATGAATGGACTGTTTGACATATATAATGCATGTGCTGTTCGACAGATCTAATGCATATGCTGTTCGGCAGGTCTAATGCATGTGCTTTTCGACAGGTCTAATGCATGTGCTGTTTGACTGGTCTAATGCATGTGCTGTTCGACAGGTCTAATGCATGTGCTGTTTGACAAGTCTAATGCATGTGCTGTTCAACTGGTCTTATGCATGTGCTGTTTGACAGGTCTAATGCATTTGCTGTTGGACTGGTCTAATGCATGTGATATTTTATATATATAATGCATGTGCATGTGCTGTTTGGCAGGTCTAATGCATGTTCTGTTCGATAGGTATAATGCATGTGCTGTTTGACATATATAATGCATTTGTATAGGAATGTTTGACTGGTCTAATGCATGTGCAGTTCGACTGGTCAAATGCATATTCTGTTTGACAGGTCTAATGTATGTGTTGTTTGACAAGTCTTATGCATGTCTAATGCATGTGCTGTTCAACTGGTCTTATGCATGTGCTGTTTGACAGGTCTAATGCATTTGCTGTTGGACTGGTCTAATGCATGTGCTATTTGATATATATAATGCTTGTGCTGTGCGACAGGTTTAATGCATGTTCTGTTCGATAGGTCTAATGCATGAGTTGTTTGACTATATAATGCATGTGCTGTTTGACTATATAGTGTATGTGCTGTTTGACAGGTCTAATGCATTAGCTGTTTGACAGGTCTAATGCATGTCCTGTTTGACAGGTCTAATGCATGAGCTGTTAGACAGGTCTAATGCATGAGCTGTTCCACTGGTCTAAAGCATTTGCTGTTTGACAGGTCTAATGCATGTGCTGTTTGACAAGTCTCATGCATTTGCTGTTCGACTGGTCTAATGCATATGCTGTTTGACAGGTCTAATGCATGAGCTGTTCAACTGGTCTAATACATGTGCTGTTTGACAGGTCTAATGCATGTGCTGTTTGACAGGTCTAATGCATTTGCTGTTGGACTGGTCTAATGCATTTGCTGTTCGACTGGTCTAATGCTTGTGCTGTTTGACAGGTCTAATGTATTTGCTGTTTGACAGGTCTAATGCATTTGCTATTCGACTGGTCTAATGCATGAGCTGTTTGACAGACCTAATGCATGAAGAGTTTGAAAGACCTAATGCATGCATTTTAAGATGTAACGCATGTGTTATTTGACATATCTAATTAATGCATGTGCTGTTCCACAGATCTAATGCATGTGCTGTTTGAACATAATGCATAATGTTTGAAAGACCTAATGAATGCATTTTAAGATGTAATGACAGATTATTTGACAGATCTAATTTTCTTAATGCCTGTGCTGATATTCCACAGATCTAATGCATGTGCTGTTTGACATACCTATCCACCAGACAGCCTAACAAGGGTGCATTTTGCAAAGCCAATTTGTGCATGTACATTGTACAGCTCCCAAGTATAGAAAACCAAATAACAAATCATCTCCAAAATCAAAAGGAGTGTTTGGGTCATACAAAAGGCTTTTTGCAATGAAACCGAAACACATATGTGCAAAATACAAGTAGATTTCAATCTTTCAAATTCATTGCCTTATATCCTATTTACATTTTCAATCTGTATTGATGTGTCAGAAAATGTCTAGCAATTTGTTTATATTGATCATGAGCAGTATCACATTTTCGTGACTCATGACAATTATATCCTCAAATTTCTTTTAAATCATAACACAGGAGAAAATTTGTGATATGGGCAGACTAAAACAACTGAAGATACGTTTATGTAGGATACCTGAAAGACTAAAAAGATGTATTGATACTATAAGACAAATTTTCATTGTTTCAATAACAAAACATTTAATACTCTGTCTGATCTCAGGAGCTGTTCAGTGTATCATGCTTTCAATGTGGTATGTTGCAGGTTTTCTTGTATAGAGAATTTTATTATTCAACAGCCTTTCATTGCAAATGAAGCTGCTGAATGGGTTGTCTATAAAAGGTTATGCATTTTATGAATCATAGCAAATATGTCATACATAATATTCTACAATAATGTAGATATTATACAACCTTAGCAAAAACTCGAGCAAAATGGCACATGCAAGCAAAATCAAACAGAAACATGCAAGATGCACTAGTACTAAAAATAAGCAGAAACAAAACAATGGAAAAATCCTAGATATAAAATACTTCTGACTAAATGATTACAATGTAATGCAAACTAAAATCTTGAATTCAAAATGAAAAATTATAAACTTAGTTCTTGTATTAATCAAGGTATTTTAATATAAAAGTCTACCTTGATTTTAATGCTTGAGACTGTTTAGAAGATATCTCTTATGTTAGATTCATAGTTATCTTTCCGAAGGCTCTATAAACTTTTGCCTTCATTCAACATGGATAGTTCACATGGTAAAAGGGCCCATGCAATTACGAAGGATCTTTTTTAACTGTCTTTGAAATTTCTGAGTTGAAAATGGGTGAATATGGGACTTCGTGCAATTAACAGCACAAGTTGGCTTCTTGAAGAAGCCAAGTTTTGGGCTAGTCTGGTTTATGTCAAGTAGATACAAATGGACAGTATTTTTATGATGTGGAAATACATTGGCCTAATGGGGTGGTTGTATGTAGCTGCTAAGGGGCTATATACATATACATTTCCATGATATTCAAACATCTTTTTTCTTTGAAACTACATGGTCAATGAAAGCCATTCCGAATGGTGTTTCCTTGCAAAGGAAAAAAATTACTTCTGTTTTATTGACCTATGTCAAATGACCATTACATACGGCAAAATATTTCAAAAATCTTCTAAAGAAATGAAAGTCTTGGAGCTGACAGGATGTGAACAAAAAACACTTTACATAGGCTAAAGAAAATGATAAACTGATTGATTTCTTATGAAACTTTAAATGGTATTTACATGTATTGGTCAAAAGGCCTTGTACAATCGAAGACTTGTTAATTTGCAAAAGATAGAGTAATTGATAGAAAATCTCCACTTTTATGCCAAATACAGAGAAAAAAATGTCCTCAAAGTTAGTGTTTACATTAAATAGATGATATTATTTTATACTTTACAGTGAAAAGCAATGTATATCAAAACTTGATAAAATTGGTATTTTCATTGATATGAAATTTCACTGATATCAAATCTCACTGATATCAAAAGTCACTAGTGACTGATATCAGCCTATATCGTCACTGTAGATTTTGGATTACTTCTAACGTTTCCATTTTCTTGACGTCATTAAATGTGTCTCACTTCAGGAATTCAAACGCCCTGACTCCGTTATTTATGAACGAAAACATAAAGTGTGGGTACTCATTTTCTTAGTTAGAACATAAGGAACAATGTGGTACCAAAATTATTTGTGTTTTCAAAAATTTTTGATTTTTGCATTTTCACTGCCTGCCTTGTGAATTGGAAAATGCCCGTGTATTGTATAAAATAAAAAGAAAATTTGCTTTTTTTTGGGTGAATACCAAATATATTTCATCTCGTGAGTTGAAAACATAAAAATTTTCACTCGTGCTGCGCACTCGTGAAAATTCTGATGTTTTCAACTCACTCGATGAAATATATTTGGTATTCACCCAAAAAAAGCAAATATCCTCTATATATTTGACTAATAACAAAGTTGACTTGAGGTACACGTTGACGACAGTACGAGTTGACCACTGAAAAAGTACAAGTTGACCAGGAACAAGTTGGTTAAAAGTACTAGTTGACCATAACTCATGCAGGCTACCGCCTCTAAACCCCAGTAAAAGTTAAGATTTTGTCACCGTTTATTTAGGCGGATTTTTAAACAAGAGCATGCAGTGCGCATTTTAGGCACACCTCGTGGCACGAAAACTACGCAAATAGATCCATTACAACCTGACCACTATACTCTTTTGGGCTGATGCCCAAAACAATAAATCTTACACTAGCCATTCTCATATTGAACTGCTTCATGCAAAACCTCTTGATTACGTTTAAAATGGTGTTTGTTAACATGCAAAAACACTCCTGTTATCAAGGGTTAAAGGAGTTTAATCTGAAATATTTGTTAAAGGATGTCTTGTGTAATGTGTACATGATAAAAAGCTTGCCACTTTAAAGCCACATGGGAGGTGAAACAGGAGGTATACCACAACCTTCTTTATAAAACCAGTCCTTCTGACATATTAGGCCATAGGTTATCATTCAGCATTGTTGTTCCTATCTAACTTTTGAATTCAGTCTAGTACAAGTACATGTCCATCATGAACACAAAACCAAGGCTAAAAGAGGTTGTGGTATACAAGGAAATTTGTTATTGAAAAA
Organism: Rugalucina vietnamica; assembly: GCA_964017185.1. Lineage (NCBI taxonomy): Eukaryota > Metazoa > Mollusca > Bivalvia > Lucinida > Lucinidae > Rugalucina > Rugalucina vietnamica. The sequence continues at coordinate 42,906,284 of OZ024871.1, read as the reverse complement.
AAAAACAACTCAGGACTTGAATGAATTTTCATTAATGAACAGTTTTGACACACTTATAATTTCAAAATTTGCGCAGGCAGATATTTTCATGTGGAAATTCAGTTCTCGTTACTAACAAGTAATAATGCACATATAAAACGGAAGTTCTCTTTTTTTTTAACAATATGTTCAATGAATATTCAGCAATACAAAATTCTGCTGGACCAATTAAAATTCACTTTATCCAAGTCCTGAATATTTTGTCTGGTTCTTACCATGCTTTTAACCTTACCTTTCTTCTAATGGTGTTGATATAGAGGATTGCCGAATGGCTAACTTAATTTTATCCACATCCGGACAAGATTCACCTCCTATAGACCTGTCAACTGATGCTATTGATCGTCTTTTATCACCTTCTAATCCAGAAAAATCAAATTTAAAATTAAATGTATCGGAACAATATTCAACACAATTGCTTGAGCGGGTCAGTTTTGAAAAATCATGGTAACTGTTTCCTATTGCAAATTCAGAATCAAAGGTAGCTAATGGTGCAATAAGATTCATTTCATCAGCAAACCCAAATATACTTGATGCTAAACTCTTGGTTCTATCCATACTGGTTGCCATGGCATCTGGTAGGTCTAAGCTATCTGCAGATTTCCATGACAACCGACTTTTCTTCTTCTTAAAATTGCCCTTATCTTTCTTTAAACTCGACTTTAACATCAGAGTTTCCGAACTTCTGTTCATATGCAATGCTGCAGAAAGTAAATGACCTTGACACTCACCGTCGTTGCCAAGACTACCGGCGGAATGTACGACTTGAGATCTGCTGGACGATGAACTAGTCAATTCTGAACACGTATGTGAATGAATAGGTTCCAGGTTTAATGGGAGAGGTAAAGAGGTTGGTCTATGAGGCACAATTTCACTGTGTATCTTAGGCACTTCTTCTTCCACAGAATGTTCTGTCTTAAAGACATCATCTGAGTATCCTATGTTTTCCACAACTATTCCACTGTCTGAAGCCACAACCTTACCATCACAAGTATCTGAATTTTCCACATTGTTTAAAGTACTCTTACTACTTTTGTTAGTACTGGCCTCCAAGGTGTCAGAATTGCACAATTTGTTACCACTACCTGTCCGGTAATTAGTCAATGATTCTATATTCTTATTAGCGTCTTTTACAAGGTCCTTAACAAGGTGGTCCAGACTAGTTTGTTGACTCTTGTTTATACAATCTTCTACAGCATGAAAAGTATGACTATCCTCTGTATATACAGTATCACTAAGATCATTCTGTACAACACCTGGATTGTTAGGAAACTCACAGTCTAAGTACTTCTTCTTCACACTTCCATTTTTTACACTACTCTTCTTTTTATGTTTGTCCACAGGTTTTCTGTTATCCCTATATAATGAGTCAACCTCATGGCCGGTCTTTGAGGTACAACCACCCATTGTTCACCAGTTGTACTCATGCAGCATATGGCTTACCCTGGAAAACAAAATTCTCAAATTTCAAAGCAGGACAATAATCACACCGGCTATCCAGGGACAAACAGTGCTACTGAAAACAAACCTGCAGATAAAATCAATATGCGACAATAGGTAATAAATACCTGTCTGGGACAACTTTCCACGGATCAGAATGATCCGTGGAAACTTGTCCCCGGGAGACAGGTATTTGAATGATACTTCTATTGATTTTATCTGTGTTGGTTGTTGTTCCCAGTCACGTTGGTTGTCTTGGGATAACCGGTCTGAATAACTGATGCATTATGTAATGCATTTAATATAACTTGGAAACAGCTATTGATCACATTTATGGCCCATTCAGCTACAAATTTATTTCTGTCAAACATGTTTTTGGGATTCATTTATAAGAAGAGAATTCAATGGAAAGTGCTTCAAATAACCAATATGACAAGTATTTATTGAAACTTCACAAAGATGGATTAATTTGTTCCGCTGTGTCATGACACACATGTCAATAAAATTCTCAAAACTGTCTTTTCTCAAAACTGCTCTGCATGATTCTGGTGTAAAGTGCATTTATTTTGTCAGCAGATTTAAGTTAAGCTCCACAAACAGATTTTGCAGAAGATTTTCAGTCATGTCATTGCTTTGAAGCATTCAAAACAATGCAAAACACATTTAATATTTTCAAAACACATTTATGCATCATCTCAGTATCCAATTTTAAGAGAACAATACATGCATACCTTCAAATATTCAGTCTATTACTTTTTATAACTTCTAATTCATGACTATTCCTTTTTTGTGTGACCTGTACAATGATCAATGTCACCTATAACAAGCTGACATGCTCCACAACAAGAGATGTAAGAGCCACGTAATGAGAGAAATGGTCTTTGGGGTTTCAGACTAGTTCCTACACAAACCAGTCTGTACAGTCACAGAAAAAGGCTAGAAGCTTGAGATTGTGGATTTAAGAAGAAGAGGGATAATGCTATCACTGTAGCGAAAACAAAGGCGCTGATCAGCTGTGCAGTTACTGCACAGCTGATCTGCGTCTTTGTTTTCGCCAAAACAAAAAACTGGTACCCTCCTGACCTGGCTCATATCCCACCTAATGAGAATTATGCACAGAAATAAAGACCAATATGTAACATCTGGGCAACTAAGAATGGTCTTTTTGATGCTAATTAATGTACAATTGTACTATGGAAAAATTACTGTTTTTGTATGAAAATAGTGAATATGCAAATATCCATTTTTTTTTTCTTCAAAAAATAGTATTATAATTATATCTAATATGGCTCCCAAATTGATTATTTTGAAATATGTCTATAGAAACTATAGAAATTAGTAACCTCATTTTAACACTGTTTCCAGGTTTAGAAATATACAGTTGCCCCCTGGCCCATCACGGTTTATTTATTTATTTATTTTATTATTATTATTATTTTTTTTTGGGGGGGGGGATGGTGGATGGGTGATAACCTGACCTTACTGCCTTACTGGAAGGTTGCCCCCTGGGTGGAGCTAAATTACAAACTCATAACAAAGAAAACTGAAAAATATCTATGATAATACTGATATATACTGAACAAAAAAAGAAATGCAACAATTATATTCTACTAAATTTTGAGCAAACTATGATATAATCAGAAATCGTTGCATTTTCTGCATTTGCATTAGATATCAGACTATCAAATGCAAGAAACCGATTTTCATTTTGATAAGTATTTTCAGAGTTATTTGATGCCGACCACAGGCATGCTGGATGTAGTAAAACATACAGTGTACATGCACAAGCATTAAAATAAGGGCATGATTTAAATTGGCAATAAACCCCCATTCAAAATCACCATGTACTGCTCAGCAGATAACCCACACATTCAAGAAATAATATGAATAAAATCAAAATTATCCCCCTTTCAATTAAACATATTTCTGAATTAAGTTTCCTATCAACCTCTTTATACACTGTATCATCGTCCTTGTCATGATCAGTAACAAATGCAAAGTATTCAGAAGCCAAAAAATCGCACAAAGTACGAAAATTTTGAGTTAATTGGTCAACATGTCATTTAGAAATACAATCCACAGCTGTATCGTGCAAATCAATGAACAAACGACAGCCGTATCAGTGGTCCACGACAGCCCTATCATGCTGCATTGCTTTTTTAACCAGAGGACCAATGGTCCTGTAAACGCTCACCTGAGATCTGCTTCATATACCAATAAACATATTTGAATATCATGGTATTTAACCCCAGTGCAGGGGCAGATGAAGCCCTTGGGCCATTTTCTTTTTTCAGAATAATCAATATTCTGTCCATTTGCCAATTTCCTGCTGATTTTCCCCTTCAAATAACATTTTAAAAGCAGATGAGCCCCTGGGGTCCATTTTTTTTCAGAATCATTAAATTCCAGTCCTACTGCCCATTTCCTGCAAGACTTTCACTTAAAATGACATTTTAAAAGTTTTCCCCATTCAAATGCATTGACGACCTATGTTGACCTTGCCATAAAATAGGTCAAGGTCACCACAGGGTCATGCTTTATATATACATTGTAGTACTTGAGTCATCCATTTTTTTTCATGCAAAGTTTCGTTGAAATCGGTTCACCGGTTCTGGAGAAAAAGATATTTTAAGGTTTTTTACCATATATGGGCATGGCGGCCATCTTGGTCATGTGACCTGGATTATTTATATATACATTGGTTCCCACTTCCTAAAGATGCTTCATATAAAATTTGGCTTTGATTGGCCAAGCGGTTTCAGAGAAAAAAATCTTTGAAAAGTGTGTATGGACGACAGACCGGCCAAGGTCAAGAGATGACCTTGACCTAAATTAATCATATACCTTCATCTTATCCATTAGTTGTTTGCATCTACCACTTTTCAGATCTCAGGCTGCAATAGTTTTCAAAAAATAGCTAATTTCCACTTTTCCCATTATAAGTCTATGGAAACTTTAAGTTTCCATAGCAACCAGAGTTCTTATCCGACTGGAATAAAAAACACAAATTATGTAGAGGCTACTGTCAGAAACATGTATACAAAGTACAGGATTCATCCACATGACAGTTTCTGAGGAGAAGATTTTTGATTTTTTTTTTCAAAATTTTGCCCTTTATGGGGCCCCAGCAACCAATCAAAATAAAGGATTAGGACAAAACTTGCAAGAAACGTCAAACACTACTCAATAAACATTTCTGCAAAAACAAAACTCAAATGTCTGCAATTTTAGCGGAAAAATAGCCGATTTCCACTTTTCCCATTATAAGTCTATGGAAACTAAGTTGCCATAGCAACCAGAGTTCTTATCCGCCTGGAATAAAAAACACAAATTATGTAGAGGCCACTGTCAGGAACATGTATACAAAGTATAGGCTTCATCCCCTTGACAGTTTCTGAGAAGAAGATTTTTGAATTTTTTCGAAATTTTGCCCTATATGGGGCCCCTGCAACCAATCAAAATGAAGGATTAGGACAAAAGTCAGAGCAACAGATAAGCTGCGTATCTGCGTATTTTACTCATACTGTAAAAGCAAAAACCCAATTATTTTCAAAACTCTGCGTATCACGTACGCTTGACATTTTCTAGATACGCAATTGTGAGTATCTGCCAAGCGTATCCATCAGCTGTTTACAATCGAAACGGTGCATTTATAAAAATGTCCTCGCAGGTAAAACCCAATCCTACGATCGTTAAATTATGCCTTCCTATACTGGATCACCCCATTATCGGCTATTAGAATGTGTTTTAAGTAAAGTATCCCGTATTATCTTTACAGTTTGATGGTACTGGGTTTTATCGGCTTTTAACCAGAACACCGGCGGTGTGCAAAGCCATGTGCAAAAAAAATTAAAACGAAAGTAGAAAATTCGCCCCCATTTTAATGTGTCACAGGGACCCTTACGGTTGAAATTCAATGATCTTTTAATATATGCATGTAGTATCTCGAAGCAATATGTGATCTTCCTTCGAGGTAGTATGCAGGGAAAAATTAATACATATGTTTTTTCTAGTCTCGCACAAGACACGCGTGTCTTGTGCTAGAACATGGTCAACTCGTACCCGAGTCAACTCATACCAATTTTGCAATTGAGTAAAATTGTCAAGTCATTGACAAAAGCCTTCTATTCTTAGAAGGCTTTTGCAATGACTTGACAATTTTACTCAATTGCATCTTTTTTCTTAGGGTAACGTTACCCAATTTCTGAACAAGAATTCTGATTTCACCCAATTAATTATGATTTTGTGGAGTAAAATACCCAATTGCTTGAAAAATTATCTGTTGCTCTGAAAAGTCACATGAAACGTAGAGGACTACTCAATAAACATTTCTGCAAAAACAAAATTCAAATATCTCCAACAAGACAGCAAAAACTGGCAATTTTCACTTTTTTCCATTATAAGTCTATGGGAAGCATAAGTTGCCATAGCAACCAGAGTCCTTATCCGATCAAAACAAAAAACACAATTATTCTTTCCCCCTACCTGTAGATGGTGTATGTGTAATATGAGAACAATCGGCCCAGCGGTTTCAGAGAAGAAGATCTTTGAAATTGTGGACGACGGACAGACGGACGGACGCCGGAGCATGGGTATACTATAAGCTCACCTATGAGCCTTCGGCTCAGGTGAGCTAAAAATGTTCACAAAACTTGGACATAATGCAATCTTCCTGCAATCTTTTTTCAGCTGCAGCACAGCTGTCTGGCAGACTGCAAGTTTTTGCTAGTCAAAACCCAATTCTGTAGGACAATCCTATATGTTATCATTGTAATTTTGGAATTTTTTGCCAGACAATTTGTCTGACAGAATAAAATATTTTGTCAGTCAGTATGAAATTTTGCTGGTTTTGACTGACAGACCAGCCTTTAGTGAAGACAGGTAATGAATGAAGTAAACGACACTAAGTTTCTAAAAGCTAAATGTGAAACGATACATTCTAGGAACTTTGGTTTATCTAGGATGTTTGCAATTATTGAAGTGTGGGAATGACTTTCTTGTAAACAAAGCCAATTCCTGTGATTGTCTCTGTGTAAAGAAAGTTCGAAAGAGGTCTGTAATAAAGATCAGTACCTCATTGACAATGGGCAGTGAAGAAGGCACACTTTAATGTTGATCATGAGACCCAGAGGACGCTGGAACAGGTAGAATGACAGTATCGACAGCCATACTACTCTGACGGAAACCAGAATCCTCTGACGACAGCAATATATGCAGTAACGTCTTGGGCGACAGCACAGGTAGTATCATTTGAATCATCCCCCTGATGATGTAATATAAGAATCTTACATGAGTGTCAGGTACGGATAGACAAATCTGTCCCGAGGGTCACATTTTGGCATCACGAGGCTTGCCGAGTGATGCCAAATTGTGACCCGAGGGACAGATTTGTCTATCCATAACTTACACGAATGATGGATTCTTTTTCTTGCTCACCTTAATGCGGCGAAGATTGATTTTTATACTATTTACCTAGAAAAATGCTAAAATCGCGGTGTCCGCCATTTTGATTTAAAACGTTTTGACGTCATTGTGACGTGTGCGCTTAGAGACGAAATTACGTGACGTCCTATACAACCAGTGTTAAAAAAGAAAATTTGAACACAGGGTGTGACCGGGGTGAGATAACGAGGGTGAGATAAGAATTTCTCACATGGGGTAAAATGTAGGATTTCTCTATCTGGTGTGCAAGAAAAGTCTTTCTGAACCTTTAATTGCATTTACATGTATTCCTTTTGATCTGAGGAAGCATATTTGTCACATGTAAGACAAATTTTCTGTTGTCAACTGGCTCAATTAAGCTAAGTGTAATGATTTTCAAATAAAAAGACAATGGAATTCCCTTGACTAGCTGTTGCTCTTGAATAATTAATTTTCAACTGCTGAAAGGAATTTACATTCTGTTTCATAAGATATATAATCCCCAGAAGACATTTCTAAGTGAATAAGTAGGAAACTTAAGTTGTACTTTTATTTTTACTTTACGACTTACGAGACTTTGACATACCATCAAGGCAACATATCCGTGTCTACAGGGGAATACATGCACCTATTTTGTCTTATTTTAATATAAAACATAGATTGAGGGTACATGTACTTGTTTGAACCACCTCCCGGCGGCGGTTCTAACATCTATAGTACAACCTCATTATAACGCTATCTTTGGAGTCCATAGAAGCATACCATGTTATCAGTGAAACTATGTTATAATGAGGTTACTTACTATAGACATATAGTACACATCAATGTTGGCCCATGACATGGTTGTATTATAATCAGGGTTGGGGTAATTAAAATTGTAAAAGGTAATACCAGGCAATTGAGTACTGGAAAAGAAATTACCAGATAGAGAGTAGAAATAGAAGAGGTGTGTCCTTGTTTTATTTTTATGGTTCCATGAGTTATAGAAGGTAGTGAGGTAACTGTGCGGAGATTATAATTTGAGAATTATGACAATGTGGAAATGGTATTTATCATTGGCTAGATGCCATGTGACGGACAAGCGAGTGTCCATGTTGAGCAGATGAGGCTCATGTTTACAGTCAACGAGTATTATTATAAGAAAATAGAGCATAGATGGTGTGGTAAAATGATAATTATTGTGGCCTGAAGACTTATAGACCACGGGGGTGATTCAATTGATACCACCTGTGCTGTCGTCCGAGACGTTACTGCATATATTGCTGTCGTCCGAGTATTCCGGTTTCCGTCCGAGTACTACGGCTGTCATTACCATCAGTGCCCCTGTTTCAGTGTCCACAGGGCCAAAATTTCGTCGCTATTCAGCGCAATTATCACGAAAAATTGTCAAGAAGGTATTTATCGTTATTTTCAACGTGTTTCCAACTTTCTCAACATATAGATAATCACAAGAACTTATTTTGAGTACAAAACATTGTTTTCTCGCGCGTTTTTCTTACTTTCAACATATGCAAACATTCCTCATTATAAGCGAAAGTAGCTGGACTATTTCGTTTTCCATTTAGCCTTTGAAAACTATAATCATTTCCCCAACCCGTTGCGTCCTTCAAATTTTATTTGCCGTTTTTAAAAAGCGTGATACGGCTGTCGTTGACCCCTGATATGGCTGGCGGTTGTTTATTGATCAGTACGATACGGCTGTCGATAGTATTTTGAGATAGCATATTGCCCAATGAAATCAAATTCAACGCATTTTATGCATTTTTTTTTTTTTGAATAGTTTTCATTTGCAACTGATAAAAGGACTGTATAGACTGTCTATTCTCTTGCTTCAAACCAAGCAACTTTACATATAAACACCACACACGCAAGAAAACTGCATCATTTATTAAATTCGAAGTTTCACCATTTATTAAAGCATGCGTTAAGCTTGGTAGGACAGCTTTCAGTGACACCCGTGTTCATTACTTGCTCCCATCTGCAGTGGTTCCTCACAGCCCCTCTGAAACTAGTGCCTCAGATGATGACTCGACATCGGTTAAAGCGCTATCATCCCCAAAAATGGCAAAATTAAAATTTAGGTGTCTACTGAACTGTCGTATCAGCTTGAATGACACATGCAGTATTTTACCGCTATAACTACGAGTATGTTAAATAGCACGTGCTACTACCGATTAAACAGGCTGTCCCTACTTTATATGTAAAGTTGCTTAAAGCGACCACAAGAGAAAGGAAATTTATGTCTAATTCACTCTGTTCAAACGACATAAATTATATATAGCTCGAATTTGACCTCAGGTGCGTCAAAAGATCGACGAGTCTACTTAGTAGCACGTGAAAGGATATTCAGACTGTAACAGTACAAATACTTACTGTGCGGGCAAATGAAGTGTAACAGAAAACTTGCGCTCATTTCCACAGCTATCCCCCGCCCGCCCCGGGAATGGGGGACGGGCGTGGTTACAAATGACTAGTGCATTACACAAAGGATCAATCAGTCACTTTCGCCACAGTTTGTCTTCTTTTGTGACGCTCATCAAAGTTTAAGTTATATACACTACACTTTCTTATTTGGATAATGCATGCGAAAATGATTGAGAAAGTAAGGCAATCAGTCACTACATATATGCGACATTCAATATTCATAACTTGGTTTGATCAGGGCGGCGGTGTGCCATGTAAATATCTAACCGTTCGTGTAGATACAACCCACTGGTTTATCATTAGAATTATGAACAGAGTGAAGCAGATGTTGTTTCATTCATATTTCTGAAATCTAGGAGGCTTTAAACTTAGTTTTACCCGTATATTTGGATCTACCACCTGTTCTAAATTGTCGACATCCGTAACGAGTTTAACCGACAGCCGTATCACACATATTTACAACTGATCGACAGCAGTAACACCAAAAGTTAAACGCCCCTTCAAAACCTTTCTGCTTTGGATTTTTTTAAAACTGTAAAGGTTTTATATTTGCAATTATGTTTTCCACGTTGTTCAATAAATGGTCAGAAATGAGAGATGCTGATTTTTACAGTATTTGCATATTTATGTGATTTTTGCTATTTTACGATTAAACACATGTTTGTATGAAAACTAGCGACCCAAAAGCCCGTACAAACATATTGCACGATAGACAAATATCTAACAACACATTCTAGCAGAAAAAAATATAAATAATACCTTCAGACTGATTGCGATCCACTTTTATGTGTGTACTGGTTGTGTAACGACAGCCGTAGTACTCGGACGGAAACCGGAATACTCGGACGACAGCAATATATGCAGTAACGTCTTGGACGACAGCACAGGTGGTATCAATTGAATCACCCCCGTGTAGACAGTCCCATCATAAGTTTCCATAAATAGTGTTTCAATAATAAACAGTGATCACAATATATTGACTCTTACAATAAAGAGCATTCAGAAAGGACTGATATGAATATCAACCTATCAGCATAGATTGTGGGTACTCGTTAGAACCGCTTCGCCAAGGCGGTTCTAACGTGTACCCACAATCTATGTTTTGAACAAAAATAAGAAAAATATACTGAAAATTTTCAAATTTTAAAGCTAAACAAGAACTCCGCGGAGGTCGATATCGCACCTGCATCGGGCAAAGTCAATAGACCGTGAAATATAGTGCTCGAAGGGTATGTCAAGGACAATTACTATGCAAGGTTTCAGACTCGCAGCTATCTCTGATGTCGAGAAAACCAATCTTCAACGTAAAAATTTTCAAAGTCAGTGGACCGTGAAATATAGGTCAAGGTCAGGGGGTCAAATTGCGTGCTTGAAGGGTATGTCAAGGACAATTACTATGCAAGGTTTCAGACTCGCAGCTATCTCTGATGTCGAGAAAATCAAACTGACGTAAAAATTATCAAAGTCAGTGGACCGTGAAATATAGGTCAAGGGCACCGGGTTAAAGTGCATGCTTGAAGGGTGAGTCAAGGACAATTACTATGCAAGGATTCAGACTCGCAGCTATCTCTGAAGTTGAGAAAATCAAACTTCGACGTAAAAAATATCAAAGTCAGTGGACCGTGAAATATAGGTCAAGGGCACCGGGTTAAGGTGCGTGCTTGTAGGGTATGTCAAGGACAATTACTATGCAAGGTTTCAGACTCGCAGCTATCTCTGATGTCGAGAAAATCAAACTTCGACGTAAAAAATATCAAAGTCAGTGGACCGTGAAATATAGGTCAAGGGCACCGGGTTAAGGTGCGTGCTTGAAGGGTATGTCAAAGACAATTACTATGCAAGGTTTCAGACTCGCAGCTACCTCTGATGTCGAGAAAACCAAACTTCGACGTAAATGTTGACGGACGGACGGACGAACGAACGGACGGACGGACAGACGGACGGACAGAAATTTGGACTCCTATATCGCACCCTGCTATAAGCAGGTGCGATAAAAATATCTGTTTTTAGCATGGGAAAGTTTTTGTAATGTGTATGTCCTAAACACTACTCTCACCAACACATTACAAAAACTTGCCCATGCATTATATGGAGATTAATCAGATTTTTTTGTAAAAAAAAATGAGTTTTCTGTAGAATTTTTTAATACTTTTGCTCAAAACATAGATTTTGGGTACAAGTTAGAATCGCCTAAGAGAGGTGGTTCTAACGAGTACCCACAATCTATGTTTTGGAGCAAAAATAAGAAACATAGGTATACCCCTGTAAACCCCAATTTTACTATATAAAAGTGGGATATAACGGGGTATTCATTGCATGGATATGTTTGCATGATGTGAGATGCAGTTAACATTTACACAGTCATGTACATCTTAAACACTCTAACTCGCACCTTGATAGACTTTAATGGAACTCCAGCAAAAAGATTATCCTTTGAGAAATTAATGCCTCCATGAGTGAAAGACAGTATAAAGCAAATAGTGTATACCCTGGTATGAATAAATCCAGTTTACATCAGCTTTTGATAGCTGTATTTAAGATAGATGCAAGTTAAAAATAATCACCATAACTTATTTAAAGCAGTAGCAAAACATTAACTAGTGGATAGAAAATATCCAAATACATGTACTTGGGAAAATAGCTTCTTTACTTTTCTCAAATAATTTCAAAATATCTAATTGAAAGGCATACCTTGCTGAACAATATGACCTTTGAAATGATAGTTATAATTAGTATTTAAATGTTAGTTTCAAATGCATCCTATTTGCCTTTTCTATAAACAAGAATTGTAACTCCACAGTAGTCCATTGTGACCTATGTAATCTTATTTACAATGCAAATACTTGTCTAATGACTGGCTTTTTTTACGTGTATTAGCACATGACTGGCTTTTTTATGTGTATTAGCAAGCTCACAGCATCCATTAATGTGCACAAGTTGTTTGCATATCATCAGCAAAACATGTCCGTGTAATGTATACCCCCTTTTACCCCACTTTTATATAGTAAAACTGGGGTATGCAGGGGTATACCTATTTTTCTTATTTTTGCTCCAAAACATAGATTGTAGTTACCCATTAGAACCATCCCACAAAGGCAGTTCTATCGTGTACCTAAAATCTATGTTTTGAGCAAAACTAAGAAAAATATCTGGCAAGGCAGTTCTTACGAGTACCCACAATCTATGTTTTGAGCAAAAATAAGAAAAATATTGAACATTTTCTTCTGGAAATTTTTATTCTTTAGAACTTAAAAAATCTCTGTATATTGCATGGGCGTGTTTTCGTAATGTATTAGCAAGCTCACAACATCCATTTATGTGCACAAGTTGTTTGCATACCACAGAAGTCTAGTAGCCTTCATGGAAAAGATTATTCCTGTATATTTGATTGTGACAAAGTGGTTTGTAACTAGACTCCTATTGCAACTACTATGGTGCCGACTTAAATCAGGCTTTTTCAAAGTTATTTAATATTGGACATAACTTATGCTTTGTATTTAGAAAATGTGGGCTTCTGTCCCATTTTCTGATTTTTTTATGAAAAAGTTTTTTTTTCTTCATAATTGGGGTTATAATTCTTTCAATTATAAGTCTCTCACTTTCTGCAGTGTGATGGAAAGATGACAGCATTTCAACAGAGTGAGAGAGAATGGCAGTGCAAACAAATTTAAGTTAAATTTAAGGGATCTCACTAGGATTTTGAAAACAGGAGTCTGGGACTCCTCTAAAAGAAAAAGTAGGAGTCCCAGACAAAATTTAGGAGTCCCACTATAGAAACTCAATTACAATCCTAATTTTTTCGACCAAAAAAATCATAATGATTTTACCTCTTTATCATGTTTATAAACAGGGTTTGGGGCTTCTATTTCTTAAGACAATAATATTGACCATGGCACTTATCAAAACTTAGTTACTCTCACCTGATGATATAAAATGACATGCTATCAATTGTAGAATTGGTTAATTTAAACATTCTTAGTAGTGTGGTTACACTGGTTAGGTACATGGGGGGTGGGGGGGGGGGGTGTCTACTCTACTAGGCAAGACCAAGAAATGTGTGTAATGCCATTCAAAATTAGCTCCTTTTGTAGACAAAGCCTTTCTGTGACATCTGTCTATCATATAATGTTAGGTGTATATCATTTACTTTCGCTTGTTCAGTAATGAGTTTGGGGTCAATGAGGGGTGACCCCTCAAAGGCTGGATTTCCTACTGTCAATTTGGTAAGAATGATAAGATTGGCTTGCATTTTTCATTACAAAAATATGGACACTAAACCTCTTTTGAACACTTTTAACAAAGTTCTACCAACAAATTATGATTTAGAGGCAACAAGGGCAAACAAATAATCACGATTTTTCCATTAATTTTAAAGTCGCGAAAACTAATGACATTTCAAAAATCGGTCCAAACGTATAAAATTTTTGCTTTTTTTAAATTGTTTATGTAATTCAATTGATCTTAAATTGAAAATCGCTAGGTTTTCACAAGATTTTATGGCTGTTTAAGAAGTAAATTAAATTTAATTATTGTACATAGCTGACCGATCAAGTTATCAACCGTAACATGTTATGATGTTTAGACAAAGACACGTGTTTTGAACGACTTTGATCAGACGCCGGAGGCGTGAAACTTTATAGCATGTCTAATTTGCATTGGGACAGCACCGTTAATTTGAGTAATTCCTATCTTGATTGGAGATAATTGATTCTTGGAGCTAATAAACAACAAAGCCAAGGTAAAGATCGGAATTTTTGGGACTTCTCACGGCGAAAAAAATCTTGCGTCCCGGGAATCATCTCTTGGCAGAATTATGCGTCCGAGCACAAGTTTTCTCGTCCCGGGACGCCGAATCTGGCGTCCTCGAGATCTCTGGAACTTAAATCCAGTCCATGTTTTCAATATAATATATATTAATAGACCAAGAATATTATAATAGCAAATTTGTGAATACCCATATTCTCCCTTGACAGTTTGTTTTAGTATGAGAATCAAATACACTTTCTGGATCTTTGCATTTTTACTGTCATAGATTAAATGTTTTTGATAATATTCATGATGAAATGAACAAAATAATCATGGTATACATATCTACTTACATTGATATTTTTCTGACAAAATGATCATGCAGGAAGTCTTAGGTAAACACAATAGGAACAGATCAGACTATGGTAGTCTAATCAAGCTCTACATTTTTGTTAACCCATCAAAATTGTCTACAAGAAAAAAAAATGCCAATGTCTAAAAGTTAAATATTGTAAATCATCTTACCTTTGGACCTAATTATTCTGTTGACTCATCCAAACTGACTTCATAGGTGCTGCTGAATAAATTAACCCTCAGTATCTACATCAACCATCTTGTGAACTCAGGTGTGATACATGTAGGTGCTGGAAATCAAATCAAATACAGAAATGAAAATGACCCAGTTACTGAGAAAACCTAATTTTGAATTTACATTAGCGCTCAGCCTCACATGTGATCATTCAAGACAAGGCAAGGGTGGCAAGCTCCATTATTTGAGCCCAAATACGATAAAAGACAGTCTTAACGATTTCCAACCAGGTCAGACACAAAGTGAAAGAAAGCTTGTAGAATCTTGTAATTTTGGGTATACATGTGTAAGTACTCTGAGGAGGAATTGTACTATCCGTGTAGCAAAAACAAAGGTGCTGATCAGCACCTAATATCATAATGGATTTTAGTAAAGCATTTGACAAAGTAGACCATAACTTACTGATATATAAACTATTCAACCTAGGTGTAAATCTCAATACAGTCTCATGGATTAAAACATTCCTCCAAAATAGATCACAATCTGTTGTCGTTGAAGGCAAACAATCCTCTACAGTACCGGTCATATCAGGCGTCCCCCAGGGCTCTGTCCTGGGGCCCTGTCTATTCCTGGCATATATAAAATGACTTACCTGACTCCCTAAAAAGCAGAGCTAGACTATTTGCTGACGACACAATAGTCTATTTAACAATAACTTCAGAATCAGATGCTCAAACCTTGCAGAATGACTTACTTAAATTGGAACAATGGGAATCAGACTGGTCTATGGAATTTAATCCGGATAAATGTGAAGTGATTCGTGTAACAAAAAAGAAAAAACCAATAATCTTTCCATATAAACTTCACAACATTGAACTGAAAGCCACTGAAAATGCAAAGTATCTCGGAATCACAATTAATGAAGAATTCTCCCCGAAACCCCACATTGAAAATATGGCCTCTAAAGCTTTTAACACCCTTAAATTCATTAAAGGAAATGTACAGACAAATAATCAGAAAATAAAAGAAACAGCATACAACACTTAAATGTTCATCCTCAGCTTGAGTACTGCGCTCCAGTATGGCATCCATGGCAGGAAAAACTTACTTATAAGGTAGATAGAGTTCAGAGAGCAGCAGCTAGATACTGTCTAAATGATTACAACTTCACTAGCAGTGTCACTGAAATGCTTAAAGTTCTAAACTGGCAAACACTTGAAAACAGAAGAATCCAAAATTCACTTATCCTGTTATATAAAATCAAACACAATCTACATGTAGTTGCCGTAGATCATCATCATCTAACTGAAACAAAAAACTTAAATTTCTTTCACTTTGTACCATATTCCAGGACTTTGTACCATATATGAACTCATTTTTTCCCAGAACAAACAGACACTGGAACAGTCTCCCATACAGTGTAAAGGCCAGTCCCAGCCTAGGTGATGTCACGTCTGGGCTGGCCACTGTCACATTCTAATCATCACACCATTTTATGTTTTTAACTGTAGTAAATGAAGCTCTTTTAGTTTCATGATCATTCATTTCATCAATGCCTTAACATCACCCATTTTCATCATTTTCCAGCTGTTCCCGATAGCGCTTCCCAGTAATAATCAGCAATTGTTGGGAGTATAGAAGTAGAAGTAGACAATGGCCTTGTATTGACCCGGTCGGCAAGCTACTCTTTCGTGAGGAAAAATCAATATTGGTCTTTCCCGCCTCTTCCCTCATTCGGTTGAGGGTATAACTCGGTCAACATCGTTGTGATTTAATCATTTTTAGACGCTTATAAAATCATAATTTGTCAGAAACATAACGGGGTTCATACCTTGAGTTGAAGAAATTGTGAAGATAGAAAAATACATGCACAGCTTGTATTATTATTTTTATTTTGTTTTCATATTTTCTTCTTTTAATTCAGTAAGGTTACAGCAATAAACACCGAGTAATTCACCTCGTACGAATGACCTATGATGTCACACCGACCCGATCAATGCTTTTTCTCTCAATGAGGTGCATTTAGATTTTAAATTCCTACTTACAAAGCCCAGTGATTTGTTGGCATTGTTAGTGATTCTGGTGACATGTGTCTTCCAGGACAAATCATTTGCAATATCACCCCTTGCCCTTACTGCATGAAAAGGCATTTTGCTTTTGAAAGCCGTACAACATTTTAAAAGCTGAAAATTGCCCTGTTGTTAAATTGCCTGGAAAACAACAATTATTGCATACTTATGGTCTAAAAACTTGCCTCTGATAACAGTCTTCACGAAAAGCGTCGGTCTCTCGGTCATTTCCGACAAATTTTGAAACTGCCCGGCGATTTCTGTCATGTTACCGGTCAATCCGTCTGACGAGAAAAAGGCCAGTTCATACTATAAAATTGTCATCTCGCCTTTTCAGCGACGAATGCTAAAATAAATCAACTTTGTTCCGATTGTTTTCTGCAGTTTGTTGAGATGCGTGCTTGTCTAATGGCCATGTTACACCTTAATTATCGATATCAAAAGACGGTAGCTGATGGAGTTTATTGAAAACAAATATATGACGCGCGCTGTCTATCTTGCACGATAGTACCGCCCACATGGTCATTTGGTCCAGCCTTTCTATTAAATATTCATTACACATGATCGCTAGCTACCAATGGAGACCAGTATTGAGAATCGCTTCGGTTGACGTCATGGAAATTTACCCATCATTGAAACACGTGAACAATTATGCCGGGTCAAGGTTCAACACAAAAACATGGACGACATTAATTGATTTGACTCGCAAACAATTTGTCTTTAATCATAGGATTTCGCTATCAAAAGCGGTTAGTAGTGTTGGGTATCGGAAGGAAAAATCACTATCGATTATCGGACAGCTAATATCGATTGATTATCGATTAATCGGAGAAAATTCCAGAATTCTGAAAAGGTGGATTTACATGGAGCAGAACTGGACAAATTCCTGTTATTGAATCACAGTGAACTAATGGTGAGGTTTGGATCCAGTAAAACATATAAATAGGCCTCTAGTAAACCTGCAGCAAATTCTTTACTGACATTTCCAAGGTGGTTCTGCTGTGATTCTTTATGTTGTATGTTTTATATTGGTTTAAATGAAGCTAGTGAT
Source organism: Rugalucina vietnamica (assembly GCA_964017185.1). NCBI lineage: Eukaryota > Metazoa > Mollusca > Bivalvia > Lucinida > Lucinidae > Rugalucina > Rugalucina vietnamica. The sequence goes on along the minus strand of OZ024871.1, from coordinate 42,888,568 downwards.
GGCTACTTACTTGAGCTAGTCATCTTTCTTATCATATGCATTGTCATACTTCATGTTTTATCTGTCTTGTTATGTCAGTTTCTTTCCATCTTGGTGTCTGGGTTGGGTTTTTAAATTAAATTGTGTCTATTCCTATGCTTTCTGTTCTTACATAGCTTTATATGATTATGGACTAGATTCTTTTTTGTGCATAGTTATTTTGGTTTCAGATGACACACTTTCTGTAGCATTCTGGAATGGTTCTAGAAGTTCTACTAGCTTTTCAGAGATAACCAGAAAAAAAATCGTCGGCAAAAAAAAAAAAAAAAAAAAAAAAAAAAATTGTCGGCAAAAAAAAAAAAAAAAAAAAAAAAAAAGCTTCGTAAGCTCGTTGTTTCCCACGAATGAGCAAAATAATTCGTATGCTTATTCTCCTTTTCGAGAGTACCAAAATCTGCCTTACGTTTACTCATGTTGCCTTAATGATTGAATGAAGATCGAATTTCATTGCAGAGATTATATATGCTTTCGATTGGCACTTCAAAAACATACAATAAAATTTGAGTTGCAGAAATAAATTAATTTCTTTACATCCATCGCTTTTGTTTTTAAAGTCAGTAATTTTAATTACACACAAACTGACAAGAAGATCAAAGAGGTGTTGAAATGAAGTATTCAATGTGTAATTAAAGTCGGCGAAAACAAATATTACTAACCGCTTTTGATAGCGAAATCCTATGATTAAAGACATTGTTTGCGAGTGTTGTCCATGTTTTTGTGTTGAACCTTGACCCAGCATAATTGTTCACGTGTTTCAATGATGGGTAAATTTCCGTGACGTCAACCGAAGCGATTCTCAATACTGGTCTCCGTTGGTAGCTAGCGATCACGTGTAATGAATATTTAATAGAAAGGCTGGACCAAATGACCATGTGGGCGGTACTATCGTGCAAGATAGACAGCGCGCGTCATATATTTGTTTTCGGCTACCGTCTTTTGATATCGATAATTAAGGTGTTACCTCAGGGTGTTACATGACCATTAGACAAGCACGCATCTCAACAAACTGCAGAAAACAATCGGAACAAAGTTGATTTATTTTATCATTCGTCGCTGAAAAGGCGAGATGACAATTTTATAGTATGAACTGGCCGCAAATAAACCGAATGTTACGAGAGCGGTAACGGGTCGTTTCAGCCCAAAACTATTACCGAAAATCGATTGTTAAAATTTTCAATCGATAGTCGCCGATTTTTAGCTTTGGCGACAAGTTTTCGATAGCTGGCGACTATCGGCACAACACTAGCGGTTAGTAATATTTGTTTTCGCGAACTTAATTATCAGATTATACATTGAATACTTCATTTCAACACCTCTTAATTAAAATTACTGACTTTAAACAGTGATCTATAATACAAATCTACTGTCCCTGCTTTAAAAAACAAAAGCGATGGATGTAAAGAAATTAATTTATTTCTGCAACTCAAATTTTTGGTATGTTTTAGAAGTGCCGATCGAAAGCATATATAATGAAATTCGATCTTCATTCAATCATTAAGGCAGTAAACTTAAGGCAGATTTTGGTACTCTCAAAAAAAAGAAAAAGCGTAGGAATTCTTTTGCTCATTCGTAGAAAACAACGAGCTTAAGAAGCTTTTTTTTGGGGGGGGGGGGGTCATTTTTTCTGTCCGACAATTTTTTTTCTGACCAGCAAAAATTTTCAGTCTGTCGAACAGCTGTCCAGCAGCTGTTTTGAAGTTTTCGCGAAGACTGTGATAATGGTTTTTGTATGGGGGACAACAGAAAAATTATTTTCATGGCATAATCTTGATCTTAGTTTGTCCTAATAGGACCTGCAAAAAATTTGAAAAGCGGTGAACAAATAAAGCTTTTATGGCCAAAATGAATTTTGCATAGGGATTTTGCATTGGCAAGGGAGATAATCAATGATAGTGAAAATGCATATTTTTCGAGAATTTTTACCTGCTCATAAAGATTTTGTCTCAGGTATGTCATTTGTGTCAATTTATAATAATTTTGAGCATTCATGATTAAATAGTTAGAATTTAAAATTTTTGCGGGGAAAATACTTACCTCCCTTCCATGAGATTTTTGTACACTAAATCCCTATTCAAAAATGTTTTTGACCAGAACTTTTTTATTCACCAAATCCACATTAATTTGCTGGTTCCCAGTTTTCCAATAATCAATATTGGAAATCCAGGTAACCAGTAAAACCACCCCAGTTAGCCATTGGTCAAAATTGGACACACCTTCAAATATTGACCAATGACTAACTGGGGTGGTTTTACTGGTTACCTGGTTTTCCAATCGTAGTTACACGAAACGATTTGTGAGCTAATAGCGCACAGGAAGTGCGCAATAATACGTCTTTCTATTTGTGCACATTCACAGTCAGGCCATGCCTTTAGAAGGCGAAGACAAATCTCCGGAAAAAGAGGGAGACAGAACGTTTAACTACGCTTCAGGAGGCGCCACAGCGTTACCTGTCGAGGACGCACTCTCACAGATATTTAAGGAACTTGGGAAAATCAACCAACGCATAGATTCTGTTGAATTTTCGAGGCGTGAAAGTAGTCCCGGTTCATTACATAGAAGTCCCCCCATTCAATCGCGGGCAAGAGAGAATCCGTGGGATTCACTGAACCAGCAAGGATCTGGTTCCGTCGGTTCAAACCCAAACAGGGAAAATTCCGATGTGGATGTTTTTAAAGATATCCAGCAAGAATTCAATACACTGAAGTCCTCAGTTGAGAAAGTTGTTCTGCCATCAGGGCTGAAATTGCATGATTCACGGTCAGGTGTCAAGCGTGAAGATCAACCAGTATTGACTGTGTTATCGAAGTGTGGTCGCTACATTGAAACAGCTCTGAAACTCTTAAGTCAAATCAAGGAAGGTGATAACGTTGACTTAAACCCCTTATCGATAACTCTAATTGCCAATTTAAAATATCTGCAGGATGAATACGCAGCCCTTCTCGTGAATGGTAAATTCGACAAAGGCACTTCACAATTGTTCAGATCATTACAGACTCATAACTCGGGTTTTGATAGCCAACAGTTACAGAACGTCCGTGTTGCTGCTGAATTGAGCAGCATCTCTAATCGTTACCAACCGCCTACACAGTCTCGTGGTTCTGGTAGAGGCGGTGGTCGTGGCAGAGGACGAGATAACCGTGACATTTTTCAATCTTTACGGGGTCCACCGCGGTTCAATAAACCTTGGCAGAATCCACCTAATCAGGGTTCTAACTCAAAAGATCAAGAGGACAATAATTAATAAACTGTACAAATGTTCAAACTATTATATTTGTTTGTGTTTTTCCTTTTTGCAATGCCACTATCGCTACAGTCCAATATAGACAAATGGAAATCAATAGGTGCTTCAAACACAATCATTAATTGGATAAATGAAGGTGTAAGACTTCCATTATCTGGTGACATTAAAAGTTTTGAATTCAACAATGGGAAGTTTTCTGCTAAAGAGTCAAACTTTTTGAAAGCTGAAATAAACAATTTACTTTTACAAGGTTTCATTGACATTGCAGAAAGTAAACCTCAATGTGTGTCCCCTATCACATGTGTGCCTAAGAAAAATGGAACGTTTAGGCTAGTTACAGACTTACGCCACTTGAATAGTTTCTCTTCACCTCCAAAATTCAAGTATGAAGATATTAACTCAGTTATCAAAGTTACTCGACCTAAAGATTACATGGTGTCATGCGACCTCAAAGATGGATTTTTTCACATACCTGTCCATGAGGACCACAGAACTTTGCTAGGGTTTAAATATAAGTCTACTTACTACACATGGAATGTTTTACCATTCGGACACAACTGTAGCCCATTCTATTTTTCAAAGATTTTACGTCCAGTGGTGACGTACTTGAGATCTATAGGATTAAGACTTGTGTTATATGTTGATGACTTTATATTGTTTGCAAGGTTTGAGGATATACAGGAACATAAGACAATCTTACTTTCTCTATTAAATGAGCTGGGATGGAGAGTGAATTTTAAGAAATCAAATTTAGAACCCTCATTGCAATGTGAGTTCATAGGTTACCTTATTGACAATACTGGGGACCAAACTGTGATTAAAATTCCACAACAACGTATCACTAAGCTCAAAAAAGACATCAAAAGATGCTTGAGTAAAGGGCAGATTTCAGCTCGCGGTTTAGCACGCATAGGTGGACAGTGTGTGTCGATGTATAAATGCATATTTCCTGCTAAACTACAGTTACGGAACTTGTATAGACTACTTAGTACTAAAACATCGTGGAGTGACACTCTTGTACTTGACAGTTATACTATACAAGATTTAGATTGGTGGCTAAATTCACTGTCCAAATGGAACGGTTATGTCGTACAGGACAATCAGATAGACATTCAAATGACAACAGATGCTTCAGCTTCTGCATGGGGAGCCTGGATACCCGGGCATCAGGCTCAAGGATTTTGGAACAAGCGAATGTCGTATCTACATTCAAATTGCCGAGAACTGTACGCAGTGTGGCTAGGATTAATCTCATTGAAACCATTTCTAGAGAACAAAACTGTACAGGTACTATCAGACAATATAACAACCATTGCGTTCATAAACAAGCAGGGTGGATCAACTCAAATGTTGGACGAAATAGCGAAGCTTATTCACCAGGAAGCAATAGATATGAATGTCAAACTAGTGGCCTCGTATTTATCAGGAATTCGAAATTGGAGAGCCGACCAACTGAGTCGTCTCAATTCCACGTACGAGTGGAAACTCCACTCAAATTTGTTCAGGATGTTAGACCAACACTGGGGTCCCCATCATATAGACAGGTTCGCGTCAATGATGACTACTCAACTTCCGATTTACAACAGTTGGTTTTGGGACCCTTTAACTTCGGGAGTCGATGCTTTAGCTCAGAAAGATTGGAACGCGTTCAACAATTACGTCAATGCCCCGTTCGGGTTGTTACCTCGAGTTCTGGAAACTATAAAGGCCCAGAAGGCCACTGCAACAATTATCGCCCCATGGTGGGAAGGACAAATTTGGTTCCAAAAACTCAAATCAATGATGATAGACAATCCCATACATCTGCCAGTGTCGCATCGAACAGTAGTCAAAATAGGTCCCAGGGCAGAACCATTCAAAAACAGGAAATGGCACCTGTACGCTTGGAGAGTTTGTGGACTACAAGACTTAGGTGTTTAGGTTGGTCAAAACGTGCGGCTATACAGTCATTACTCAGCTTGTCGCAATCTACCATTAGGACTTACAACAGTTATGTTGTGAAATACATTGAGTTTTGTGAACACAAAAATGTTGACTTTTCAGATGAAAGTAATATCAGTACCATTTCTGAATTTTTATCCTGCTTGGCAGGACAGTCAAATAGACCTGAATCTATGTTAAAAGTAACTTCAGCAGCAATTACTTGCTTATTCGAGGCATTGGGGAAACATTCGCCTATGAATCATCCAGATTTGAAAAGACTCGTTTCGGGTATCGTAAAAAGTGGTACTTCAGTTCCTATGCAACGGACTAAACCAATGCCTATACAACCATTCATAGATTTGTTCACAACATTTGGTGACAACGACACAATGCCCTTGAGACACCTTCGCATGAAAGCTTTGACATTAGTGGCATTAACTTGCATGACGCGACCCTCAGACTTAGCTCCCAAGGGAGTTACATTAGATAAATCTGACTTATCCATAAACAATATTGTGTTATCTCTGGATAATATTCACTTTAACGAAGATCATTCAATGACTATTCATTTCTTCGGGATTAAAAACGACACTTCAAGAAGCGGTTTCGAGGTGAATATTCCCCATAACAGTGATAACCCTATAATGGACCCTGTATCGTGCCTTCGGAAATACATTGATAGGACAAATGTATACAGAGATAAGGAAAAGAGACCTTTGTTTATATCATTGACGTCGCCATTTAAAGCTATTTCAAGTGCAAGGATAGCTTTTATTCTTGATGAAGTGATCGCGTTAGCAGGATTGTCAGAGAAAGGATTTTCAGCGAAATCCTTCCGCCCTACAGGAGCAACAATCGCGGTCAACAGTGGTGTTTTACCAGAAACTGTTATGCAGATTGGACGATGGAAGACCAAGGAAGTCTTTCTAAACCACTATGTGTATCCTAATGCCCCACAGGGATACACCTCCAAATTACTAAAGTGACTTGACACTTATTGTGTATATAGCAAGAGTTGAACAGTGTTGTTCTGTTATTTTGAATTCTAGTCTGAATTTTAATCTAGTCAAGTAGACTTCAGCAATGTAAATATGTTGTGTTCGAATTTGAAAGTGATTCTAGTTGATTTATTGACTCTAAATTAAGCAACACTTCTACACACAAATCAAGGTGAGTGTGTAACGTAGGTTTGGTAAAATCGTAGTTACACGAAACGATTTGTGAGCTAATAGCGCACAGGAAGTGCGCAATAATACGTCTTTCTATTTGTGCACCGGAGAAAATAGTTCCTATTCATTTGGAGAATTCATCGGGATTTAGGATCCATATCAAGTCGATGGAAGTGGATGTGCATGAAGGAAGATAAGCAACACTTCTACACACAAATCAAGGTGAGTGTGTAACGTAGGTTTGGTAAAATATTGATTATTTGTAAGCTGGAAACCAGTAATTAATGTAGATATGGTCAATTTGTCAACCGATTTTCAAAATGTTTGCTGGGGTCCCGTTTGCTGCACATTTTGCGACAAACTAAATACTTAATTGTGCCAAGAAAATATTTCTTCTACATTTGAACAGTTGTAAAACATCTGCGAAAAACCATTATCACACACTACGAAAACAGACTTTAGTTTTTTTTTGTAATACTTTTAGAAAAAGCTGTAACTTGTAATTCGCCGATATCGATTTCATTTACGTTTTCGATGAAAATCAGTTCTTAGGCTTTTCAGATGCTTTCAAGCGACATTAAGAATAGAAAGGTACATAGCCTACAGTAATCAAGTTCTACCTGTCGTATGTTGTCAAGAAATCTGTATTTATTGAGATTATTCGCTTGATTGCCAAAACAATCAATCCGGAAGTTCAAACAGAGGTACATCTGGGAGTTAACCGTAATGCAAAAGGGCAAGTGGATATTCCAGCGAGGGTTCAAACTGGTAGACGTACTATGTATGCTATGATGGGTGCAGGTGCTTATGGTTCCTCGGGTGTTGCCCCTCCCCTAGTTGCCCATCTGTGGAGAACTTATGCTCTTCCTAGGATGATTTACGGCCTCGAGGTGTTCAACCTCTCTACTAAAGAGATACAACAGCTAGAGCAACTCCAAAGGACTGTGCTTAGACAGATACAGAACTTTCCTATCACCACTCCGCTGGTGGCTGTTTATGGCCTTCTCGGTGTTAGGCCTATAGAACAAGAGCTAGACCTTCGGAAATTAACGTTCCTGGGAAGTGTTCTCATGAACAAGGATACATTGGAATATGAAATTGCTCAGAGGCAGCTTGCAGTCAAATCATTTGAAAGCAGGAGCTGGTTTTCAGTCTGCAACAGATTACTATACAAGTATAATCTCCCATGTGTGTACTTGCTGCAACAAAGCACTGATGGTATGAAGAAGTGGAAGAAGCAGGTCAAAATAGCCATTGACACTTATGTCCAGTCACAGTGGCTGGCAGAGTGCAAGAAGTCCCTACAATACCTAAATGTTGAAGCCCTCGAAGTGGGAAAAATACACCCGTCCTGGGGATCCTTGCCAAATGACACTACAGCCGTGAAGAGGTCAATTCCTAAGCTACGCCTTCTCACTGGATCCTACATCTTGCAGGAGAACCGTGCCAGATTCAACCAGTACAGTATAGATGCTACATGTACTCTCTGTGGGGTCGGGTGTGAATCACGCATGCATTTTATAGTGGAGTGCAGTAGGCTTCAGCCTGTAAGGCATAAACATATCCTGAATTTGAAAAGTACACTAATGTCAGAAAACTCAAGTGTATCAGTAGACTTGTACACAAATAACTCAGAGAAACTGACTCAAATAATACTTGACTGTTCAAAATATGGGGCGGGAGGATTATTGAAATTAAGCAAGGACTCCATCACAAAGATAGAACATATCTCAAGGAACTTATGTTATGATCTTCACAAGACTAGAAATGAATTGCTAGGTCTAAAACTTCTGAACAGAAATAAAAACTAAGTAAAATACACTAAGTACCACTGTCACTTGTATATATCATAAACTGGTTGTAAATACAAGTAAGGACTGTAAATATGTTAATACTGTTTTTCTGCAGTACATAGTGAAGTATAAAGTTGAGTCAATACCTTATGCCTGCCTAATTTTTACAGTGAAACTTATGACCCTTAACTATTATTTCACATAATAGACGATAAGCCTAATCTAAGGTGAAATCATATTCTCAGGATACAGTTTCATTCAACAACAGGAGATCCTTGATTGGATACCGACGTGACGACGCTGGATGCACACAGATACCAGAGACTAGAGAACCTGACGACGTTGGATTCCGTTTAAGTTTGGCCCTCGTTACTGGAATTTTAACCGTGGCTATTGACTTTTAAATTATACGCTTTTAACTAAACCTGGGACTTATTGTGGTTACAAAGTGACATTATATGTTATAAATATTGCCCAAGTCAGCATAAGCTGTTGAGCCTGTATAGGCTGGATCCCTTCAACCAACCAACCAACTGCCCTCTTTAGTCAGGAATCCGGGTCGTTTCGCCAGTGGGTCGTTTCGCCGGGTCGTTTCGCCCTGAGTCGTTTCGTTATTATTGTGGTAGTGCGGCTAGCGAAGTACGTTGTATATAGTGTATACAGTATATAGGGTGCATAATTGACCAGTCTATCTGGTCCGGGCCTTTTAGCCTCGTGGTTATGACGCCTGATTTCCACCCGGCGATCGGGGTTCGAGGCCAGCTCTGGCTGGATGTTTTTATTTACAGGTCTATATTTCTCCTCCTACTACATTATTATTGTTATTATTATTATTATTATTATTATTATTATTATTATTATTATTATTGTAGTTGTTGTCGTTGATATTGCTATTGTCGATGATGCTGATGCGGGTAGGTACATGTAGGTAGTTAAGTTTGGTTAAAATGAGTATCTTGACGTATCGTGTTAATATAATATTTATTTAAAAAAGTACATGTAGGCAACGATCAGGAAAAGGCGCAATCAGAAAAAAATCCCACTCCAAAAACCGAGGCGAGAAAAAATCAAACTAACAATAAGGTACTTATACCATGAAAACATTTCGAAAGCCGAATGGCCACTCAGTTACATAAACTTAACTAAAAATATGATAACATACATAAGGCGTTAACGGCACAAAAAAATTTAAACACCAAGACATAAAACAATAAGAACCACCACAGAAGTATCACCATGGAACGATCAGTGATAGAAAATTACTGGCGGGCTTAAACCGGTTTTACAGGTACCTAACCTCACCCTCAGCTTCAGCAGTGGTTCAGTGATATACAAGAAATAAGAAAAATCACATTAAGTAAATACTAAACATAGATACCAATGTTTAACATGAATAACGGAAAGCAGGGCGAGCAGCTATTGAAGGTAATAGTAGGTCACAGTGCTAGCTTGGACAGAACAAGTAAAATGGAGAGGGCTAAGTGAACTCGGGTGGCCACAAAGCCATGCAACATGAAACTCGTATTGGAATAACTTAGATAAGTGTGTACCACAACAGTAGTACCGCCTTGGAACGGCCAGTTATAAATAACTGCGGTGCTTAAACCGGTTTTACAGGTACCTAACCTCACCCTCAGCTTCTGCAGTGGTTCAAAACATTTAGTTATTTGTTCGGTCCTCGTGGTGGATCTCTAACTAGTCAATGAATCTCTAACTAGTCAACTAGTCAATTTTAGAGCTTCTGCTTCTGTGGCTTTTAATGTTGTAGAAAGATAATGTAAGGAAGGAAAGTAGGAAGGAAAGAGGAAAGAAAGAAAGAAATAGATAGATAGATAGATAGATAGATAGATAGATAGATAGATAGATAGATAGATACATAGATAGATACATAGATAGATAGATAGATAGATAGATAGATAGATAGATAGATAGATAGATCTGGTATTTCGACAGTCAGCTTAACTAATCAAATAATTAACAGAAGTGTGATATTTGTCAAAGTCAATTGATTAATGCGATAATCCGTTCACGCCTTTTATCACATGTAAGGTGACAATCATCGTGTTTGTCAATTAAAGGCGATGTCTTTGGCGGTGACCGATGGCCGACTTTCTTGAAATGTTAAATGGTAAAAGAATAAAACATGACTCCGATGATAACGCGCAACCTTAAGCACAAGAAAAAAAATAAATATAAATGACTTTCGTTCAATGCCGTTTAAGGAGCTAGCGTTATTCGCCGACTTCAAGCGTAAACTGATGAGGGGAGACTACTGTAGAATATGGGACACAAAGTAGAAAATCGATTGCTTTTTGCAAATTTATTGAAATTCTGCAGGCTAACCAGATGTTTACTAAAAGATTTATACATTTTCTAACACAATATAACAACAATTCTAACAATAATCACCAAATAAAGCAGCTATAAGCTTCTTACGAAATCCATAATCTGTTCGACCATAGTTTAAAGGCAACCTATGCTAAGCTGTCAAGGGAGAGGAGCGAGGTCACGAAGTGTATCGGACTGCAGGTTAGCCAGCTGATCTAGTCAAAACACACAAAAATGTATACGATTACATCGCCAAAAGCTAGGGTAATTTTAAGTAAGTCCGTGCATATTTATTGTGTTTGAAAACTTTCGAATTCGTTTCATTTTACACACAAAAATGAAAGTGTTCTTCATTAAAGCTCAAGTGACGTAATTACCACAGTTTTAGTGCTATTGAAAGCCAACTAACAGCATTTGCTTGGCTTTTTGTGTTTCTTTCTAGAAATCATGTTGGACCTGGTGAATATTTTTCGTCCTCATAATTTGTATTTGTTGAATTTTTTGGTAACGATTGAACTCATACTGTATGACGTAAATCACTGGCGTTGACGTTCCTGTTTTGGTATGAAATTTAAACAGTCTGATTGTATTTTCTGTTTGAAATGATTTTTGCCGAAATATCCTGTATTCTAAAAGAAATAATCATCATCGCAACCAATTTATAGTAAGGCGTTTTCAAAGTCCTTTAGTATATATACCCAAAAGATAGTTATGGACGACCAGCCCAAGACATATCCTAAGTTATAAATAACAAATAATACACCAAATTACACATTTGGGCATGGTAGAAAAATAAGGGCAAAACGACTAACCAAATAGGGGCGAAACGACTCACGGGCGAAACGACCCAGGGCGAAACGACCCAGGGCGAAACGACTCACGCGGGCGAAACAACCCACGGCGAAACGACCCGGGACCTTAGTCAGTACCGAGACGTTTCGCCAGATCGTTACGGTTTCGGGTCATCTCGGCCCCAGACGTCTCTTCGTCGTCTTCCTTGCTCCCGTTTCTTCTTCTTCTTCTTCTTCTTCTTCTTCCTCCTCCTCCTCCTCTCCTCCCCCTCCTCCTCTTCTTCTTATTTTCTTCTTCTTCTCATGGCTTAAGTGCAAAACTCAGTGACTCCAGCGGTGTCTCCCAGAGACTACATACTTAGTTTTTAACTTAATCATGGTTGATAAAGTTGTTTGCTTCCTCCTTTAATTGTAAGCCGTTGGGGTCGGACGTCAGACTCTATGATGGTGAGTCAACCCTTGTTCAGCTGTTTTCAGTGTCGAGAAGTCTATGCTGTGACCTGCCTGATAGCAGTATTGCCTTGTTAAACTCTATAAATAGATGCGCTTGTGTGTAGTGTTTATATACGTGTATTAACGTGTGCTGTGAACTTTTAACGCGATTAACTGTACATGCATGTACATACAGGGAATCATAACACACGGTACACAGGCTATAACACAATGGTTTTTGAACAAGTTTTACTAAGGCAACAACACACCCTACACGACAGTACCAACTAGGCCAATCAAGGTTGGCTGTTCTCGAACTGACAGAGGAGGGAATTAAACCTAAAAAAGAAGACATGTATGGTCTGGACGTGTTAACTCTGGTGAAGTCTGAAATTGCAAAGATTACTCAGTTTCATAAAAAGTTTCTTAAACAGATAATGCACCTTCCAGATAGAACTGCAGACGCAGCGGTCTATATGTTGTCGGGTCAAATTCCAATTGAGGGGGGAAATTAATAAACGCACCTTAGGTGCCTTGGGGAAGGGGGGGGGGGGTAAGGAGTGATTCTGTTGAACGGCGCTTGGCCGAAAGACAAATACATGTCAAGGATGTAAAGTCAAAAAGTTGGTTTGTTTATGTAAACAAGGTTTTGGAGCAGTATGGGCTTCCAAGCACGGTGGATCTGCTTGATGCTGGTTATGCCAAAGCACAGTGGAAAAGTCTTTACGAGCAGGCTGTCAATGGGTATTGGTCAGACAAAATTTTGGAAGAGGCTGTGGGAAAAACTTCCATGAGATTTATGAATGCTCAGAATTATCCCATCGGATTGGCACATCTGGTCTGGCGTGATGCTGGTTTTGACATCATATGTCGGTTCAGAGGGCTGGTTGGAAGGCCAGGTTAATGTCTGGTACTTATATGCTACAGGCCACACGTGCGAGGTTTAATCAGTTTGAAGTGGATCCAACGTACTTGTTATGTTGCAAAGAACCAGAAAATATTGAGCATTTTTTACTTACATGTGAGTCACTAAACAAAATAAGACAACCATTTCTGGATAAGATCTATAAGTTAATTCAGAATTCCTTGGGTGTGGCAAAGTTGAATGACTTTAAAATAAATGATACAGAGTTCACTGCTATTCTCCTGGACTGTACAATGCTGATTGATCCTAACAGTGTGCTACCCATGGAAGCATTCCTGCATGAGATGTGGAGACATCCTGCAGAGGACTCTGCTATGCTCTTCATATGAAACGCACTACCTTACTTAGCCAGTCAAACTGAACTGTTACGAACTTGTATATATAAGTGTAAATAAGTTGAAGTTGGTGGTGCATGGGAAAACATTAGATAGCAAGAACAATATAAGAGCTTGAAATCGGTGGGGTGCAAGTATTAAGCCTTGAAGTATTAAATCTAAGAAATTTACAAGTTATATATCGACGTGGTTCTGCTGGAAGAACAGGTATGTACTAACAAAAAGAACATGGCGAGTGGCACAGACAGGTCTTGTAGTCTAGTACTGTATGGCAGCTAAAATTCCTTCTTTCAAAGAACATCTCCGGGGACTCGGTAGCTGGCTCAAAAGTCTGATAGTTGTCAGGAAGTCGGGGCTTTTGTGTGTGTTGGACCTGTACACAGTGTGGTATCCTGTATTTGTAGCGATAACCTCTTGTGACAGCCACAATAAGCTGGAGCTAGGTGTGGCGAGGCTGATATAGACACGAAACATTACATTATTACGGATTTGGCTTGCTTTCTTCTGTGTTGGAACGTTTATCAGGGGCGACAGTTAATCAAGGCGATAGTGTGATTTCACGAAACTCGTTACTCTCTGTCGACTGCTTCTATGTTTTTGATGTTCTCAATTGTGTGAGGGTCCAAAACTGTTGCTACATATTCAACCTGTGGTTGCACGAACGTTTTGTAGAAGATGCCCTTGAATCTCTTTTAATGCGTTCAGTCGTTGACATGACTGTTTCTCAACAGGAATTCATTGATATTAATTATCGGCCTTATTTGTTGGTGTTTTCAGTATGGGCATGTATACAAGGTCAATAATTTCGTGGACGTTAGACCTTTGTACTTGGCTTTTTTTGTCTGTTTCACTTGAACGTGGTGGGTGCTGTCCGTTGCATTGCTGGTCTATGTGTTTTGGCAACCCCGACAGTTCGCACTAATCAGGGTTGGAGTGCCTTTCAGTCCTTGAGATTGTTGAAATCACCTTGTAAAGACTATGCGTCCTCACTCACCTTGATATTGCGGTTTTGATGTATGTTAAAGAAATGTAGTGTGGCACGACGGAGGTGACGTGGACTGAGCTTGACGACTTGCACTCGACGACCTCCTGGGTTCTGTCTGGTAGGAAACTTCTTATCCATTGGATGATTGTTCTTCTGATTCCATAGTGTACCAGCTTGACCAAAACCCTTTGATGAGGAACTTTATCAAAGGCTATTGAAAAATCTTAAAGTATGGCGTCGATCTGTTGTTGGTTGCCTTAAGCAGTTCTATGCAGGATCATGGGCGGTAGTCAGCATGATCGATACTTCCTGAAGTCAAGCCGTATTCTTGATCAAGAGATTAATTTCCAAACAAGTCTGAACAATTGTTGTCTGGGACATTAAACGATAACGTAAACATTAAACAACTAGTCCACTGCCAGTCTGTGTCTGTAAAGCGCTTCAAAATACAAAAGCGCATATAAGGTTCTATGATAACACGGAGACATGTCTCCAAACATTGTGTCTATTGTTATCAGTAAAAGCAATGCGAAAAGGTCATTTTGCTAGACAAAGATAAAGTTTGGTATGGCAGTGGAAATTCAGTATTTCTGACATTTAGTGCTGCTAATATGCTTTTAAGAAATCTAAAAGTGTAGAATAGAGTAAGGGCTAAAACGGAAAATGGATAATATAAAGCTCGGAACTTATCTGTTCATTCTGTGTATACCGATTGTTTTGTCAGGTATTTATACAATTATTCTGTCAGCAAACTGGACATAAAAAGATGTACATTCTATTTATTGTGAACATGGATTTTTAATGAAAGTTAAACTTTTCTTTACACTGCACATTCCTTCTGAAGTACGACTGAATCTAGACTAGCCACAAGTCTCCATATCATTACTTTTTTATTTATTTTAATGCAATTTTAAAATTCATTGAAATTCATTATTTGCCTTGCCTCTAAGATAGAAATATTTCTGACTGGATGAAGATATGTGAGACAAGGGATAGCGCTAGCAGAATGGTATCAAAATGAAGAAACCAATATATAATGCAAGGATTTACAAATACGTGTACATCAAGGTCTATATAGGAGCTAGACTAGACTGAATCTAAAGTTCCTGACCAAAGGTCCTAGTTTCTTCCGAAGAACAATTTCGGGTTTAAGCTTTCAGAGTATATGTTTAAGCTTTCAGAGTTACTTTTTTCACAAGGGAAATAGCGACAAGGCTTTCTCAGCGAGATCCAGACCAAAGATTGACTTAATTAATTGTAGAATGAAAATGGAAATAAAGGTAAAAGTAGGCGATGATCAGGAAATGGTGCAATCAGAAAGAAATTCCAACTCCAAAAACCGAGGTGGGAAAAAACTAAATTAACAATCAAGTACTTATACTAAGAAAACGTATCGTAAGTCGAGTGAGCAGCTGGTTTATCCAATAGGCGGCCACTCAGTTACCAAAACTAAACTAAAATATGAAAACATATGTGCATAAGGTGCAAATATCACAATAATTAAACTCCAAAATATAAAACGGTAAGAACAACTACAGAAGTTCTGGAGAAACAACAGTGTTTGCTTATTGGTTTTTATTATGATTAGATGCACACACTCGTGTGTACGAACATTACGATTTCTAAGTGTTTGATGTCGTTTAGTTAACAAGGAAAGGCAAAAGCCGGGGGCAAAAGTAATGAACAGGATCTGGTGCAATCAGAATGAAAGCTGCACGCTAAGAAACCAGTCAGAAAAAAAGAGAACAATTAAAGCCGCCACGCTTTCCGAAGTACTTTGCAATGATTTTAAAACGTGAGCAATATACCGGCATTAATGTCACCATCATTTTGTGTTTTGATGACAAAATCAGAATGTACATAACTCCTAAGTTGTACACATGTTATATTCCTCAGGCTCAGAACAATGTGGTAAACCTACCATACCACCTTACGGTGCGAGGATTGTTGGTGGGCACGAAGCTAGACAGGGATCTTGGCCATGGATGGTTAGTATACAAAAGTTTATTTTAACAAATATCAGTCTAGCAAGTTGTCGTTTGGAATATAATTACAGATGAAGATATGATCACATTTACTCTCTGTTTTAGTGCCGATATTTGTGTTGTTTGTCCCTTTTGTATGAATATTCATATATTTACATGTAGTTCTGTTCCCCTTTATGGTAGTTGCTGCTTGACATACCATATTTTCTCTTTTGTATCAGTATTTCCTGCGTTGGTGTTTTGAGTGGGAGATTGGTTCTGATTGCTCCAGTCCCTGATCATTGCTTTCGTTTGACTGTTCTGTCTTGTTTGTTTAAATTTTGCATTTTTCTCCCGATATTTATTTATTTATTTATTTATTTATTTGAAGGCTATGCTAGTGGAAAACGGAAAACAGGTCTGTGGAGGCAGTATCATGAATGAAAACTACATCCTGTCAGCTGCACACTGCTTCGAAGAGTTAGGTATTTTGTATTTATTGCATAAATTTTAATTTTTTAGATGATCTTCATCAATTTTCTGGTATTCTAGTAAAGTCAATGTTTGCCTGGTCTTCAAAGTAAAGTAAAGTAAAGTAAAATAGAGTGAAGTGAAGTGAAGTGTAGTGAAGTAAAGTAAAGTGAAGTGAAGTGAAGTGAAGTGAAGTGAAGTGAAGTGGAGTGAAGTAAGTAAGTAAGTAAGAAAAGTACGTAAGTTAAGTAAGTAAGTAAGTAAATTCTTTATTTTAATCTTTATTTCAAAACTTATTGAGAATGGGTGGCCAGTTAAACACTACACAATCATATGAAGAGATTTTGAGACCTTTTGACACATTGCGTTTCAAAATGCAAATGGGCAGTATATAAATCCTAAGAGCTTGACGAGCTCAAAACTTTGATATGGGGTATTCGGTCTGGACTTTTAATTGCGGGTGATTTTGATCGTCCACCCTAGTCGTATACGAGCAAGCAGCAAAAGTGTCTTTAAGTGTCCAATTTCTATTATTAATAGGGCTGATACCTTCGTAGGCATGAAGGTATTTTTCTGGCTGCCTTAACATGTATTTAATATTTTGAAACGCAGTTGGTGTGTCCATTTCCACTCACGAGTTTTACCACATCATTGTTGTTGACTCATACAACATCTGACAATTACAATTTGTCTTGTAGTGGAAGCAACGACCCAACCGGATGGCTTGTTTATGTTGGCAAACACCACGTGACGAAGCATGATCCAACCGAAACGACGCATCGTGTCCAGGCAATTATCGTACATGAGAATTATGATAACATAACACTACGGAACGATATTGCCCTCCTGAAGTTACTGGACCCTATACAGTTTTCAGATTACGTAAAACCAATTTGCATACCTCCAACTAGAAGGCGAGTCGTGACAGTGGGCGATGTTTGTTATTCTCTGGGCTGGGGAGATACCCTGGGTAAATACAACAAAATGTCCTGAGGAATTCGACAGGGGATCCGATCAACATGACTTGTTAAACACTACGCGATCTTTAGAGATTGGCACATCGTGTTTCACAATAGAAATGGGCAGTATAGATGATTGGTTGTTTGCGACCAGACGAAGTTATTGAACGTTATTGAACGTTTCACCGCAGACAGTATTTCACTCAACTTTTTTATGATAAAAATAAAACTGAGATTCTTTAAGAGCAGTGAACATATTAATGGGAAAGGGGATAGGCCATACCATGGTTTCGGCTATTAAAGCCTCGTCAGTGACCCTTTAGATTTGACAACATGGAACCAAAAGGAATTACTGTAATTTTGCAACTTTCAACAAGGTAGTCGATACAAAGACTAGTATTATCTAAATGAGACCAAATATATCAAATGTAGGTGAGAAAATGTATCTAAACCGATAATAATTTTCTGCATTCTCAGAATATCTCAAAGGATCAAAAGGAACTTGAATATAATCTGCACTATGGGTGAAATTAAGGGAGACTTTTAGGGTCACCATACAACACAAAATCAGCTGCAGTACACTGTAATAAAACTGAGATTCTTTAATGGCAGTAAATATATTTATGAGAAAGAGGATAGACCATACCATGGTTTTAGCTACTTAAAAAGGTACAAGTAGGCAAAGATCAGGAAAAGGCGCAATCAGAAAAAGATTCCCACTCCAAAAACCGAGGTGGAAAAAAAAAAACAAACAAAAAAACAACAACAACTAACAATCAGACACTTATACCATGAAAACATATCGTAAGCCGAATGAGCAGCTATTTTCCCAATAGGTGGCCACTCAGTTACCAAAACTTAACTAAAAATATGAAAACATACATACGGCGCCAACAGCAAAAAAAATTAAAACACCAAGACCTAAAACAAAAACCACCACAGAATCTTATATCGCCTTGGAACGATCAGTAACACAAAGTTACTGGCGGGCTTAAACCGGTTTTACATGGCCATAACCTCACCCTCAGCTTCTGCCTCGTCAGTGACCCTTTAGATTAGTCAACATGGAGTCTTGAAGGGAATTACTGTAATTTTGCACCTTATAACAACAGGGTAGTCGATACTAACACTAGTATTATCCAAATGGGACCAAATATATTTAACGTTGGTGAGAAAATGTATCTTAACCGATGATATTTTACTGTTTTCTCAGTATATCGTCGCTGATCACTAAGGACCAAAAGGAAAATATTATCGTCATTACTGATGATGTACGGGGAGAGTATATTAGTGAAAATCGCACTTTGAATTTTGTTTTCCTTTCAAGCAGACTAATAAGTTAAAGTACCATGAGTACCGACTAGAAGAATAAGCAAAATAAAGTGTGGTCTTTTACTAACTTGTAGTTAGGAAGTTACATTGCCGTTTTCGTTCCGCATCCTTCCTGAGTATTGATATGTAGACTGGCCTGCCTCCTTTGATGTTCACTTGTATTGGATTTAATGTCACCAAAACTTCAAAGTGGGAAAACAGAAAGTCAAACTATAAGTTATGAGATATTATCCAAATCAAAATAAAACTCTTTAATGTGAATGTCGACTTTTGGCTTCGAGTGCGCAGCTAATTCTAAATTAGGCTTGTGATATTCACCATAAGGAAAACATGTATACTCCACTGAGCACCACTTTTATATATAGTAAAACTGGGGTATACAGGGGTAAATCTATTTTTCTTATATTTTACCCAAAACATTCTGGGTACTCGTTAGAACCGCCTCGAAGGTGTACCCACGATAAAAACTTTATGCAAAAATATAAAAATCATCACAAATTTTCGAATGAAAATTTTCATTTTTTTACATCTAAAAAATTTCTCTGTATATTGCATATAGACAACTTTTTGTTATGGCATTTCAGGAACTGGTAACCGGTTGGTGTTAAACCAGGTGGCGCTCCCGATCATCAGCGAGTACTGGTGTTCGAGACCTGACTGGTATGGTAGCGAATTTATACATGGATTAACATTCTGTGCTGGCTATTATGGTGGACAGTTTGATGCTTGTACGGTAGGTGTATAAACAGTAACTTACCATCATACATGTTTTATGGACAAATCACAATTGTATGACGCTGCTATCAGTGTTATTAACATGAATAAACTAGTCTAAAACCTGCCTCTGATAATGGTTTTTCGTGAGAAAATATTTACCTCCCTTACATGACATTTTTGTACAGGGAATCCCTATCAAATAAAAATAAAACTAAGATCCTTTAAGAGCAGTGATCATATTAATGAGAAAAAGGATGGGCCCCCATATCGCGGTTTCTGCTACTTAAGCCTCTTCAGTGACCCTATAGATTTGGCAAAATGGAGCCAAAGAGAAATACTGTAAAAATGTTTTTGTCCAGAACGTTTTTAAATGTCAACCGATTTTCAAAATTTTGCTGCATATTTTGCGACAAACTGGATGCTCAAATGTGTCATATACAATGAAACTTAAATTGTCAAATATCTGCGAAAAAAACATTATGACACTAGGAAACTCACTTTAGAATGGATCTTTCATATAATATTATGTAATATGATAATTTGTTCTTGTCTGATCATCTGAGAACTTTAACTTTCTAGGGAGATAGTGGAGGGCCTTATGTGTGTAAAGTTGGGGACACCTGGTATCAACAAGGTAACGGATTTCTGTATATACGAGCTAAGTAACGTATTCACAACTATACATACCGACAATGTTACGTAAAACAACCTTTTATATTAGAAAGACAACAACATATACCAAAAGGTCTCGTGAAACGAACTGAACTGTCCGCATTGGGACATATTTCGGCTATTCAACAAACAAGCATTGAAGAATTGTATAGCATATAGTTTTAGTGTATACCATCAATTTTGGCCTCAGAATCACGTAATAAACGTATATATTATGTGGTCTATACATTTCAGGCGTGATAAGCTGGGGATATGAATGTGCAAAGCCACGTTGGCCGGGAATATACACAGATGTTTCTAAATATGGAGCCTGGATCAGATCACACATGACAAACAATGCCACACAGATACGAACATTGATTGGCTAACGACCACAATCAAGTGCAACACGTCTTGCTGTAGAAACACATGTATTATTGAATTATAATACATTATATAATATTATATTGTTTCGCATTTTCACGACAGGTACTTTTAGTTATTAGGAAATGCATCCTTGTTCTTGTATATTCCTTCTCTGGTAGGAGCACCGTCCCTCTGGAACATGGATAAAAGTAGTTGAATAAAACGTAAATAGAACTTGGTTAAAAACAGTCTCAAGACTAAGTCTTAACTCAACTTCTCAGTAAAAACATTTAATATACACATTCTGTCGTATATGTACAGGCAACCATTATCCCCTCTGGTAATCAAACTGTAGTTTTTGAATGTGAAGTTTGAAGAAAAAATTCTCTTGACAGCTTTTTTATTGCATCTCGAGCGTTTTTCAGGTCTGGTAACACTACAACCACTTACTCAATGCATACCAAGGTATTCGTAACAAATGTCCAATCACAGAAAAATTCTTTTCATATATCTGTGTTTGTGTAATGAATAATTATGTCTTTGAGAGAACATGTCTCTGAGAGAACTGAAAGTGTCAATACGTATCCTGCAGAAAGCTGGACATCACGACACCAGATGCAGCAGATCTTCTTCTTCCAGATGACAATGACGACACTCTGAGCTAACAGTGCCGTTACTGAATGTTTGTCAGTTAATTTGGAGAATTTTTTTTAATGTAGGTGCCCGTGAGAATTCTGGCCTTAATCACTAACACGTACGTGTATAAACGCAACGTCACGTCTTATGTTTGGTTGTGCAAAACTAATTCAATTTATGTTTATTGAGAGTTTTTGACATACTTTCTTGTAACCGTTTTGTATTTCTTTCACTCTAATCGCATAACAAACAGGGTCACATATCGTATGTCCTGCTAGCACCACCATAAAATACTCCCAGAAAGGCCACGTGACTTGTAGTTCAAAGAAAGATATAGCGAGAATGTATATAGACAATGGAACGTAAATTAAAACAAATGGTACTACTAAAAGCAATGTTGTTACTGTTGCCTTTTTGATGGACGTTCTTCTGCCTCGCTGCGAATCACGTCGTTTAAGGGCACGGATTTTCTTGTAAATCACTATATATAATCCAATGAAAATGGGGCATGAAACGGTGATAAGAATTGCATTAATGTACAGCGTGTATTCGCGATGGAGGTTGAAGCACGTATTTCTGTTATTGTGCGAATTTACTCCACCTTCATCAACCGTATTTCCTATAATAGTAGCAAAAATGGCGGAAAAAGTAAATGTCCAGACACAAAGTATCGACCGTTTAGCCACTTTCCGCGTAACAATCCGTTGGTATTTTAGAGGTAGAGCTGTGCCAATGCATTGGTCGGCTGCTATAAGTAATAACATACACAAACACGCAAGAATGCTGGCGGACTCAAAACACTTGACAACAAATTTTAAGCAATTCATCAGTGCTAAATTTGTTGGATTTATCTCATCTAGCAGTCCGTGAAGTAAAATTCCAGTGGACATGACCAAGTCAGTCACAGTTAAGCTGATGATGTTCCATACATACGGTCTCATATTGTGACCAATGAAGACACACACAATTAAGGTAACAATGTTGAAAACCATTCCTGTGGCAGCAAATATTAATTTCAAGTAATCAAGCACTTCCACTTCTATAGTCCTACTGGTAGTGTTTTCTGCTGTTCCGTTGTAAATAGACATGGTAACTTAACTATTTGCTATGATCCCGTATCCAATGTCGTTCTGGCAAATCACGACCTCAGCTTTTTCTGCGAATGTAGTTTATAATTCCCATGTTGGTATTCAAGTTTTTGCGAAATTTTCTTAAAACTAAACTCCATAAATAGCCATTGATTTAAGATTAAACATTCTTTGCATTTTGGCTTTAAGTCGTAAAACTTCCCACAAGCGATTTATCAACATTCGCAGTAATAAGAAGCACGGACATAACTGGAACTTGAGTCTCTAAAAGGCATGTAGTCAACTAGTGTGAAAAAATATATTGTGCGCTGAGAATTCATTAAGTCTCCCGAGCTCTGGAAATATCAGCGGTCATGGTGGTAATATCACCAATGTAATTTGTTGTGTTCTATAATTATTATTGTAGTAAATGCCAGGATTAGAATAATTCATTACGAAGCAATTGCCCTGGGCAATAAGAGGCACGCAAAGAACAATAACAACAAGAAAGGCTACAGACTGACTAATTTCCATTTCACGGTTTGGCTGAAAACAATACAGTTTTATTTGATTGAAAAAAAAAAAGTTCAAAATAAACAAGTGAACCCCATAACAGGTCTCGTATTCCAGACATGTTCACCTAATTGCGATTACATGTACAAATTGCCGAAATTTGGTATTATATGTATGTCGATGCACGTCTTAATTTTATCAACTGAGAAAAACGGAGTACGACTCGGGTACATACAGTCATATAAAAATTTCGCGCTTGCCATGGTTGTGGAGGAACGCGAAATGTGTTGTTCTATTTTTTATATGATAAAAATAGAACAACACATTTCGCGTTCCTCCACAACCATGGCAAACGCGAAATTTCTATTTCTCGGAGAAACACTTCGGATGCATGTAGGAAAAGGTAAGCGAACCTCCGAATCAAGTCACTGATTACGAGGAATTTTATATCGTGATATTCTGCCAAAGTCCGAAATATCCTGCCAAAGTCGAAAAGATTCTTTCTGAAATTTAAATTTCAGCATTTTTGTCTATATAGTCCAAGCAAGAACTTAATTTGCTGCGCTGTCTACCTATGTCAGAATGCATGTCAGGCTGCGCGGAGAAATAAAAATAATTCGAATTTTCCTGAACCTGTGAATATACAAAAACAAACAAACAAACAAACAAACAAACAAACAAACCCATTATCATCAAGGTTTTCAAAAATTAAAAAAGCTCTTTGGATACTTTGATTATAAAATGATTTACACTGCGATATATGGAAATAATTACAGTGAATCTTAAAATATTTTGTTGATTATATTTAAACTAGAGATAATAGTTATAAATAGATGCAGAACGAAAACAGCACACCGCCACTTTTAGATTTCTTTTTTTTGGATCTGTACAACATTCATGCATCTATTAATTAATATGTTTGCAGTTTTGACACAATTTTTTATATCCATCTTGTATTTCCTTCACTCTTGTCGCATAACAGATAGGATTCCAGATCGTATGTCCAGACAACACTACCATATAAAACTCCCAGAATGGCCATGTTACACGTAGTTTAAAGGCGGTCATTACGAGAATATAGATAGACATCGGAACGTAGACTAACACAAACGGCACAACTAGAAGCAATGTTGTGGTTGTCGCCTTTTTCATCGATGTCCTTCTTCCTCGTATCGAATCACGCTGTTTTAAAGCCCGGATGTTTTTGTGGATCACTATGTAGAATCCTATGAAAACTGGACACGAAACAGTGATTAGAATTGTGTTTATGTACAGCGTATATTCGCGGTGTATGTTAAAGCACGTATTTACGTTCTTGTGTGAATTAACTCCTCCTTCGTCGAGTGTGTTCCACACGATAGCGGCAAAAGTGGCGGAAAATGTGAATATCCAGACACTTACTATAGAACACATAGCTAGTTTCCTCGTTATGACTCGTTTGTATTTTAGAGGAAAAGATGTGCTGACGCATTGGTTGATGGCAATAAGTAAAAGCATAAATAAACAAGTGAGAATACTGGCCGATTCGAAAGACTTAAAAGCGAATTTTAAGCAGTTTACTAGTGGTGTGTTTGCTGTATTTAATTTCTCTAGCAGGCCATGAATTAGAATAACAGTGGACATGATCAAGTCTGTCACGGTCAAACTAACAAAATTCCACACGTACGGCCTCATATTGTGTCCAATATAAGCACATGCAACTAAAGTGGCAATATTTAAAATAGTCCCAGCAGCAGCACAGATACATTTTAAATAAACAAGCACGTCCTCATCTACAAGAGAGTCACGCTGAGTAGAATCGGTCATGTTTACGATCGTTTGTTTGTTTATCGACATTGCTTTTACATGTGTGTGTTCCTGTGTCTCAAAATAGTGTTCAGTTTTGGTGCAGTCATGAATCCATAATCCTCCGCGAACATGAATAGCAAATGAATCCTGAAAGTA